>VZUH01000638.1:32202-137157 GCA_013401175.1 Xiphorhynchus elegans
TTGTGCCATTCTGTAAAACAGGTCTCTCTGAGAACATAAAGCCCAAGATTTATATCACTAATGTTGTTGCCCACAACATTAGATTGCTGACACTTATGCATTGACAAAAGTATACCGTAATTTATGATAGTGAGCATATATGTTAGCTAGCCTCAGCTCATTATATGATGAGAGACTTGAAGATTTCTATGGATTTATGCATTCTGTCATACTTTAACCATACTTATACCTTTCTTCCTTTTATTGATGGTTATCTTTTCATTCCTAAATATTATATCCTAGGCATTATTTCATTGTTTTGTTTGGAAAACCAAGCATTATAGAAATTCTTCAGTTTAGAAACTGAAATTAAGATAGTTCAAATCAATAGTCATATGGTGCAGGATCTGAGTGTATAAAGCCCATTATTCAGTTTTTCAAATAATGTCTATCAGGTAATAATCTCAATTTCAGTGTGAAAAAGATACCTATATACCACAGAATGTAGAGCCTTAAAAATGCATTTGACCTTTGGAATCCCTTTACTTGGGATGTTTTTCCCATTTTTTTCTGTACAATTACAACTTTACTACATTGAGTGAGCTGTATGGAACAGGATAAATAGTTTGTCCTGCATGTAATTTCAAAACACTTACTGAGAGAAATTAATTTTCTGCTAGACTATTATGTAGCAAATAGGTTTTGCCACCTATGAACAATGGACATGCTGAGCTACCCATATGGTGCAGAATCTGATAGGATAACTGTGTATCTTGTTCTTTCTTTCAGAATAAAAGGGAAAATAGCACATCAGCCTTCATAAGAAGTCTCTTACTGGATATACTACCTCTTAACTGAGGACTTGAAAGGCATGAGCCATGTTCATGATGGGACATTGTGGTTTAGAGAATATGTATTAAAAAAATTTTAAGAAAAATGTCTTTCTATACTGCGGGCTAACAGTGAGATCCAAAGTTATAAACTCTATATTATCAATATACTATCATACAAATGTTGTGTTATCAAAGGAACAGAATTTGTGGTAGCTTTCTTATTTTGTCAAACACCCTCCACCAGTTTTGGATTATTTTAGCGAGAAATGGGCAGCACAGAGTGCTAAATTAAAAAATCTCCAAATTCAACTGACCATAAAGAAAAAAATCCCTCCTAGAGAAGCAGTTCAAGCCTTAAAGCAAATGTTTCTGTTTGAAATAGCATTTTGATGAAAAGTGCAAATATATGAGATGGTATTGAGATCTTATATTGAAGTCACTACTACTTTCAGTCATCTTTAAGTCCTTTCTGAATGTCAGCTTTTAATAAACTAAATATTTTGGGTTTTTATTCGGATATTTAAATGCATTTTTTATGCATTTCTACATTCCAAGTTTTGAACAGAACTTGGAACTGCACACTGGTCAGACTTTTTTCTGGAGTTTTTGGTTTTCTTTTCACCTTGGAGGAAGAATTGGAAGCAATTAGTTAATGCTGCATGAGATGTATATCTTAAGAAAGATTAAAGCTTTTTGTTTCAAACATCTTTGAGTGCTTTTTGACCTTAATTCTGGCATATTACATTTCTGTACATTTTCTGTGTGACCACTTCTTTAAAACAGTTGGGTTTTTTTAAAATATCTGACTTGATTGTAATGCTGCTGTTCTTCTGAAACTATTTTACAACACTCCCAGAACAGTGCTCAGCAGTAGAGGATTTTGGTAATTCCAATGGTCTAAAAAATTTATTACTATTTTTTTTCCAAAAAGAACATATCCACTCCTTTAAAACATAAAACTTATTTTAAGCAGAGAGTATTATACAGAACAGAGCATACCAAGCCACATTCTGCTACTATTTTCCAACTAGTAATCATATAGTGACTTTTTGAGCTTAGTATTAAGCTTATTGACTGAAGGATTTAATATTTACAGTATTTAGCCAGAATCAATATGATGACCTTAAGGAGGGAAAGAAAATGTGTTTGAGTCAATTAAATAACAATGTTTCCTCTTTGTGTCAGAAGACTACTGATATTTAAATATATTTATGGTGAAAAATTTGGAATGTAGTTACAGTTAACATCTCATCATTCTTTGTCTCCTGGAACTCTGTATTTTTTAAACACACACACACAAAAATAGTATTTTTGAAAAAAAAAAAAACTCTGGCACTTGGCAATACTATCTGATGTTTCAAGTCCCTTCTTTTTAGGAGACAACTGATGCCCAGCGTGATTCCACAGACTTCAATTTCAAAGAAATTGTATTTAATTTTATCCTTTTAAAATGTAAAGAGTGTCTTTCACTTTTTTGCTAGACGTTAGTGCAAATTAGGGTCACCTCAAAGTAGATGGAATTTGTTCAAATTAATTTAGTGGCTTTAAAATGCTTTGGTGCTGCTGTGCAGTTTAGGCTTTTTGTAATGGGGATGCTCGGAAAATTCCACAAGAATCCTCTGACTTTTTGTATTTGAAAACCCTATTACTATAGAACACAATACAATACAGCACAGTAATATGTTGTACTTCACGGTACTATACAATGCTATGCTACATCATAATCTGCATACTATGCTATAATGTTGATGGCTGATTTTTAATTCGCAGCTTCTGTCATATTATCTTTTATGTTCTGCTTTAGAGAATATGGTTACTGTTTATCACTCAGGTTATTATGAAGATAACAGTACAACAAGAACTAAAGATTACAAATTTTGCCAAACAGCTTATCTTGCCCTGAGTTAGAAGGGTTTGTTGCACATTGTCTTCCAGAGACATAAAACAGCAGCAAAGTGTTTACACTATACTTTTAAATATTTGTATGCTTCTGTAAAAATAAATACTAAACAACATAGTTTTTATGTTTATTGGTGTATGATATATTTTCTCAAGAAAGTCTATATTTTCAAGTTTTGCTTTTTACTGTGTTTGCATTATTCACATCTTTCATTTCTTTCAGAGATTCTGATAAGTACAAATTTCAGTGGAAGTCCATCCAAAAACCACAAACTGAGGAACTAAAGTGATTTAAGTTTTCTTTTAAAATTTAGTGCATACATGTTCAAATACTAGAACTGGTTATATATTAGATTATTCTGTCTGTGCCTGACAAGACTGTACTCAGACTTCAACTTATTTTGGGAGGAAAATCTGGAAACAGAAAGTGAGACAAACAAGCACTAAAATATGTAAGACAACATATAAATCCCCTCCACCCCACAAAGGAATTTGAAAAACATATTTCTAAAGTGTAAACCTATCACTTCTCACATGAAAAATAAAGGGTGTTCTTTTCATTTTCAGATAGTTTTAGAGTTTTCAAAATCTAAATATTTTTATAAAATCTTGTGGATATTTTGTTATTCAGTATACAGTTATTCACACCTGATATATTCATGAAGACATTCATAAAGATGGAACATCAAAGATTCTAAAATAATTGAGGAATTATTGCTTATTTTTGATGTATATGAACAATTTTACTGTGGTACTCCCCCTGTTGTAAAGTAACTGACTTATTGATGTACTGAATGAAACACCTTTAGGGAACAAGAGACAAAAAAGAAAAAAATCTTTTCAAGTCGAAGATGCCAATTTTTCTATTAAGAACCTTAAAATCTCCTGGGATGAAAATGGAAACAAAAGAGCTACAGAAATGTCAAATGGGGCACTTCATGATGTCCTAAAAGCTTATTTACTCTAAGAGAAAAATAGAAGGAAAGAAGAGAGAAACTGGTTGTAACAATCCACAGTACATGTGCTGTTGCTGAGATACAGTGCATTTCTTAGGGAAAAAAAAAAAAAAAAAAAACCATGGTCATGCGTAATATGAATTCTTGCTATGTGTTACAAGGAAAAAAATAGCATTTACAGAAAAAAGAAAAGAAACACAAAAAAACAAGTGAAGAAAAGCACATCATTCCTCTTTCTTAAAGCTTTACTTTGGTTTGGTTTTATTTTCTTCCTGCCTGCATGCAAATGTCCTTGTATTTTTATCTAAATGACACCAAAAGGAATTGGAAGGTACATTTGATTTCAAATTAGTATGCAGTAAAGAGTGAAAGCAATTAGAATCTGTGTCTTTCTAAGGGTCTAAACAAACAGATTTAGTGCTTTTCGCCCTCTTGCCTCTTCCTCTTTTTTGCTTTTCTTCTACCTAAAACCTTTGTTTAAGTACAGACTACTATTTTTTCTCACCTTTTTCAGAAAACATAGCATAAATAATGAGGAAAGTAAAAACAGAAGAAGAGCTGTACAATGTCAGGCAAAAGGTTAATCCAGGAAAAGGTACATTTATGATGACTCGACCAATAGCCAAAAGTAGATGTCTAACAAAGAGTAACAGAGTGGGGCAACAGTCACACAATAATCTCTTAGGGTTCTTCCTAGTCTCCAAATATGTAAGACAGAAAAACTCTTTGAGGCAGAGGTATTCGCTTCATATTTGAAACTCTTGAATGCTTTCCTCTCCCATGTTTGTCCAATGTGTCTTTTGATCCCCTGTAATGTAAATCACTATAAGGCAGATTGTGATTAATACTGCTCTGTTTCAGATGTTCTGCAAACCCTCTACACATCTCTTAACATAATAAACTAAACACTTATTAAGGTGAAGAGATTTTTTTTTTAAAAAATATTTTTTTTTATTTATTCTCAATCTTGCACTTGCTCTTTCATGGTTGCGATAAAAGAAATTCCCAAAATAATTCTCAAATTGCCTTGTCTAGACAGTTTCCCTGATCTTTTAAGCTATCTTATTTTCCATTTAATAGGGAATAAACACTTTCTTCTTTTGTTTTTTTTTTATTGAGTTATTCCCCTGAAAAGTTGCAATATACCTGTCAAATGGAAGTATATTAATTTTCACATCTTTCCATATTTCACATTTTCTGTAAAATACGAAATAATTTCAGACAAATGTTAACATTGTCAGCAGAGAACACCATCTATTATAAGGAAAAATATTGTTTAAAAAATTATGCTTTAATTTTTTTCACCTACTGAACATATCTTCTTTTAAGTTGAAATTTGTAAAAATAAGTTTAAATGTGTAACATAATCACATGTCAAATTACAGGGTCGTTATGGAGAGATCCTTCCAATTACATTCAAACTGAGAACTTCTGTAAATAACCAAGTTCCACGGCAAATGGACCTTACATTCAGTTTTAAAACTACACTTTCAGGCCACACATATTTTCCTACATTTACATGCAGGGAAATATAGAGAAAAACATGCATAAATAATTGATAAATATATAAAATGCTAACAAAGATTAAAGAAAAACATCCTGGATATAATAAACAGGTATGTGAGTCTCTTTCTACTTGTTTTTCAGAAGGAAAAAAAAAACATCAAAAAACCCCATTATTTCTATCATGTTGATGTTTTGTAACTAAACAAATGTGGAAAGATGTTTTCACTGAATACTGTGATCCAAACAAAATGTGTATTGCATCTATATTGTATTTACACCAGTAACTTGTGGTGGGATGTAGTCCAAGTATACATTGAAGAATTATCTTTCAAAACATTTGCTTCATATTTGTATTTGTTACATATGCTTGTTTTCTGATAACCTGAAATTTAAAAGCCTATATTTGCAAGTCTAAGCTTTATTAATATAATGAAATTTTTCAAACATATTAACATAAATTTGATACAAACGAATAGAAAAGATGTTAACCTATCTTAAATCTATATAAGGTTTTGTTGTTTTTGGGCTTTTTTATTGTATTAAGACAAGACTTGTTGAAAAATGAGATATGGATATTTCTGTGCATCATATTCTCCCTTGTTTAATGCAGACTATCTATGATTACTGATAAAAGTTAGGAGCTCCTGAAAGATAATTAACAGCTCTTGTCAGCAACCTGATTTTGACAGAAGAAATATAATTACTTCTCGGCCTACAGACAGTTTATTTAAGATTATTACCCAACATGTAGCCACAAGCACAAGTTTATTTTGGAACTAATTAATGATTGCCTGATTTGAAAGTGTGTAAAATAGTATACAGGAACTTGTCCAGGCTATCTGCATTAGACCACTTTTCACTACTTGCAAATACCTAATTTTAGCAGTTTGACTTTTCTTATTTATTTTTATTGATTTTAAAACAGTACCATTAAAATATTGCCTAAAAGGACTGATTAATATAAAAAAAAAACCTTGACAAACAAATTAAAAACACCAGAAAAATCTGGAAAAAGAAAATCAAGCAACAGCCAAAAGAAATTAAGCAGCTGCATAAAGGAACAGAATGAAGGCAAATATGCAAACAAAATTTCGTTACTGGATATCCAGTTTATTTTTTCCATTATATTATACGGAAAGCCACTATAATTTCACTGATTAAAAATTTTTTTTTTAAATAATGATTTTTATTTTGAGTTCAACAAGGAAGTAATAGACACATGGTAACTGTTTCCCTTTATGTCTTTAAAAAAAAAGACAGCAATCTTATAAATATTTATTAATGATATGTGTGACAACTATAAAAAAGGAAGCTGATGTAATAAGAAAAACAAAATGAAGTGCTTGAGTGTCGTCCTTTTAATGGAGGTGAAGGCTGAGCCTTCATTAAAAGAGTATGAACTTCTGCAAAATAACAGTTTTATGAGTTGATTAAGGGAACAGTTGTAGGTTCTTCTGTGAATTTTGAGTTAGTTTTAGATGTTATATTTTGACTGGATTATTTCAGATAACTTTTTTAGTTTCTCAATCGTAAAGCCTGACCTTTATGATATTTTGACTGGGAATATCATTCACCTCTGATCTCAACACTGAGACACCAGAGATAATGAGATGGTGGGGTTATAGTTGATATTCAGAAAGCAACTTAATGAATAAGAAGATATTTACAGAAGCAACAAATAAATGATTGTGAATAGATAGAAGGGAATTAGAATGTGCCATAGGTTTTTTGTTTGTTTGTTTGTTTTCCAGAGCACAGTATTATGTTAGGTTATCAGTATTCTCTGTTCAAATAAAGCGATAAGAAAACTTCTTTTTTTTCTTTTCTTTTTTTTTAATGCATAAATTATGTTTGCAAAGATGAATTTTAATGTTTATCAGATGATGTGAGAAATTTTCAGATTTTTCTAATGTGAATTATTATGGTACCTACGCAATATTTGAAAATCTAGACTAAATATTAGCTTAAAGAAATTAGATTTTTTTTAAACCTTTCTGTCAGATCTTCTCAAGAAATTTATTTACCTTTATTGTGTGCAGAAAGCTTCAGAGGGATAAGCAAAAGGAAAGTGTATCTGTTGGTTCCAAGCATTTCCTGTTGTGACTATTAAGTCTCTATCAAAAATCTGACAAAATCTTGTGCCATTCTGTGAACTCTATGTAATTGGTACTGCTCCATTTATTTTTTACCTTAAGTATTGTATATTGCAAGACTGCACTTGCATTCGTTCTGCAGTCTAACAAACTTTGAGA
Organism: Xiphorhynchus elegans; assembly: GCA_013401175.1. Classification (NCBI taxonomy): domain Eukaryota; kingdom Metazoa; phylum Chordata; class Aves; order Passeriformes; family Dendrocolaptidae; genus Xiphorhynchus; species Xiphorhynchus elegans. The sequence goes on from VZUH01000638.1 coordinate 39,628, forward strand.
TTCTCCCAAAATAATATTGAGTTGCATACTTACAATTTGTCTCCTTAAGCATGATTTGGCTCATCGGCTTAATGGCAAACCACAAGGAAGCAGAAGAAATTCACAACACACAGTACAAGCACTTAGCATAACTCAAAACATTAACCCAAAAAGGACAGACTACCTCTCCAAAACAGAATTAAACTTTTGTTCTTGCTTCAGTTGATTCATAAAAAAACTCTTCTCATACAGTGACAAGCCAAAATAACAGGAAACCAAAACTAGTTCCTAAAATAGATGACTGCTTGGTAAGATTTCATAGACAGTTGAGGTCTCTGAAAGACATATAAATGGGTGCCAATGGGATGGTAGTTGTAGGGATGAGGTCTAAAACTGTGATGAAAGCAATTTCATGGTGTCTTAGTTCAAGAGAGAACTAAGATATCTATGCTGGCCAGGAAATAATCCCTCTCCTTTAAATTTAGAAAACAGAACTTTAATTAGGAAAAAAATATATATAAAGAAAAGGATAATAGTTCTTAACCACAATACACACACACATATATAAATAAATATATATATATCCAGAAAAAAATAACCAAACAATAACAGTTTGTAATAAAACCCCTCCACGCCCAAGTGACAAGGAAAACAGTCAAAAAAGTCTTTTCGGCTACTCCCAAAAAGGGGAAATGCAATTATATCTACGGACAACAGGTGGCGCTGTGGCACCTCCACCGCTGGCCGCTTGCTCTCTCTCTCAGGGGTTGCAGTTATATTTACGGACAGCGGATGGCGATGCCACGCCCGGCTGGCTGGCCTCTCTCTCAGGGGAATGGCAGCAGTACCGTTGCCAAGTCATCTGTGGGGTCGGTGGTAAGAGTAGCAGAAAACCTAGCGATCTGCAGTGTAGAAAACAGGCGTGTTTCTCTTCTTCACAGCAGTTTCCATGGTATTCTAGGGTGATCGGCAGAGCCAGAGAGCAAAAAGACACAATCCTGGTCCCGCAGCGATGTCGGATATGGTGTGTCCCATCCTCCCTCCTCTGCACTGAGCCCCCCTGAGCTCCTGACTTGCGCAGAAAACCAGAAACACCAATCCCTTCCCCCAACTGCAGCCAGTCTTTCCCCTCCCAGACTGGGGGGGAGATCAGAACAAAAGGCTGTGCTTAAGGCAGATAACATCAGGATGCACACACCCTTTTGTGTCCTTTGTTAAACATCCTTACCGACCCTAAGGCATTGGCTCCAGGCTTTTTGGAAGGAATTCCAAACTGAGATCTGAAACTCTAACACATGGGAAAGGAATTAAAACACAGGGTTTTAGTTTGCTGATAAGGGTGATGGGTTATCAGGCTGGATGACCCTTACCACTGGCTCAGCTGGAGGGGAAGAGGGAGCAAAACTGACATGTCATGATTCGGTTCCACCTTGGCACATGAACCGCTGTCTGTAGTTGAAACTCGCTATTCCTCATTTGCATGTAAAGTGCCTGGCTCCCTCCCTGTTACGACAACCACAACAGGAAATTTGACTACAATCTCACCTCCACTTCTCCCAAAAGTATAAATTTGGCATTTGAAATCCTCCATCTTAGAAGATGAGAATACAATCCCACCCCGTAGACAAGTCAAGTTCCTTTCCCCTTCCCAAGGCAGTGAGTGCTCTTCCACAGCATTTTCACGTCCAAGCACATCAAAATATCTTGGTAAAATACCTAAGTGAAGTTAAGTTTAATTGATGGTAAAGTTAAACTTAATGAATTATTAATGCTATTTTTAAAAATATTTTTAACAGTAATGCAATAAGTGTACTAATCAACAGCAGTTCCAAATCTGTGTTTCTGTTGCTCCAATAAGTGATACTTTGTCAATCTGTGACAATGGAAGTTCCTATTGAACATGACCAAACTTACAGCGCCAAATTGGTTATAATCAGAGATTAAGCCCAATTGCTCCCAGACCCTCTGAATTCTGAGGACCACTTGGAGCACAAAGGGGTTTATTTTCTGCCAAATTTTGTATTATTAGTGCAACAGTAGTAAAAATGTAATGTTGAGATGGAACACGATTTTGAAAATCTCTTCATTTAGAACTTCAATTTTTTCACATATTATTTGGGATTTAAATGCTATATTGAACTGCATATACAAGACTATTCCATAAATTAAATTCATTCTATTGTTTCATATTAGCCACATACTTAAAATTATAAAATTGTAACTTTACTGTGTGAGTGACTGAGCACTGGAACAGATCACTCAGAGAAGTTGTGGAATCTCCTACACTGGAGATATTCAAAGACTGGTGACAATCCTGTGCAATGTGTTCTAGCATGAGCCTGTTGGGCAGGGAGTTTGGACCATGTGGCCCACTGGTTGTGGTCCCTTCCAACCTTATCCATTCTGTGATTCTCTAATGAACTAAAATAAGTAAATGTAAGAGCTCAAATTTCAAATATGACTGAGTCAAATAAAGTTTTCTTCTCTGTCTCCTGGTTATTGACTATTTGCAGTAGATGTAAATCAAGCAGTCAAGGGAGTTCAAATCAGTTCTCTTAATGGATTATTCTTTAAAACACTTTATATGGTCTTTGACATTCATTTGGCGCAGACTCTTTTTGCATTCTCAAACACATCAGAAGAAAAAAGACCTCCAAACTACAGTTTTCTCATCCTCTTGCTACAGAATATATCTGCCTCTGGGAATTCTATTTTCAGCAATAAATTCTTTCTTCCAGCATGAGACTTTAGCTCATGTGAGGAAAGTGGAAAACAAAGCTGCTGTTGGCCTAGAAGTTACCTGCGTCCACCCCTGGAACTCATTGAGAGCTTTGTGTGTAATCAGTTGAGTACTGAAATTGAAAATGTCCGAGCATTCCTTAATTTTAACAGTTGATGTGTGTCATAATTCCATCTTCTTAGTAGATTTGGGAGTGCTGATATATTTATTTATTTATTTAGCCATATTACAGAATAGAAAATTGGAACATTACAGAGAATATTACAAATAAATCCTGAGATCTTTAGCATACCAGAAATGTCTTGACCTTTTCTGAAAAATGAATGCTTTCATCTTACTGTTTGTACATATCCATTAACATATGGTAAATGAGAGGGATAGTTAAGAAATAGTGATGTAGTTTATAAGTTAAAATCTTTTATAGAATCTAAAAAAATTCATGAGCAACAATCCAATAGTTTTCCATAGTGTGCCTTAGATTTAATCCAAAATTTTATTAAAAAAACATGGTCCATAAAAAGTAATAAACAAAGAAATTAATTGATTTCATCTTCCTCTGTATTTTGAAACCTTCCTTTTAAAATTAAAATATGTTTTCTTAGTTTTCATGAATGTGTAGCAATGTCTTATTTCCTATGTCACGGGGAAAATGGACTGTAGAAAACAGTGAAACATACTGAAGATAGAAAATTCTCCTTTATTGAGTTATATAATAGAAAATAGACAGTATTCTTCCTGACTGCAAAACCTTTGCTGATATTTTCCCACTGATTCAATATTGCACAGTTAATTCAAATCTGTCATTTTTTCTTTTTGAACAATCTATTTATGTTGTGAATATGTCTATGTCATATTTTCACTTAGATTGCATGTTTTGGGAAAATTACTGTGAAATGTATGAGCAAGGACTTGGTTGCAAATTATGGATGTCTGTTGTCTAGCAACTGTTCTATTTTGGAAATGACCAAGGGGGTATTTCACTTCTGTTTTAACCACTGATAGCTTAACAAGTAATGTCAAAGACAGGTAATCTGTGCCTGAAACATTATTTTTTTTTTTTAAATTGAAGACTCTGTGTCCTTTTATCATTTAAAGGGTTTGCATACTTATTTCAAACAATATTTCGTATGGGAAGTAGAACCTATGGATGTGGCACTTGGGGTCATGGTGGATTTGGTAGTCCTGGGTTAATGATTGGACTTGATGATTTTAGAGGTCTTTTCAAAATCAAATGATTCTATGATTCTAAAATTCTGTGAAGTTGGACAGATGTAAGTACTTCCTCTGAAAAGATTTACTCAAATTTAAGTAAATTAAATAATTTTCATGTTATGTTTACTTCACATTAATTTTATGCTAAAAATTTATATGCATATTTGAAATTAGATTCTAAAGAAATATTTAGGAATATGAGCAGAAAATGAGCTTTAATTTAACAATTGCAAATTCATTTATTAAAACATTTGCCTCATGAGAGAGAAGAAACATATCTTATGGCCTATGTCTCAACATAAGCTACTCAACAAACTTTGAATTATAGATTTTAGATTCTTCCAGGAAGCCCGCTTTGGAAGCAAGTTACAAGCCAATACCTGTAAGTATGCAATAACAAATTTTAATAATGAATATATTTGATTAAATTATCTGTTTGTAGAACCTGAAGAAGGATTTATTGGATAGCTAAAATACACTATTTGTTCAAACTGTTACAATTACAACAGTTTTTACGGTTTTTAGCAATTGTTAAACAATTGTTTTAACAATTGTTTTAACAATTGTTGCAATTTTTGTAAACTTATCTTGCGACTTAAGGAAATAAATAACTAAAGTATTGCATAGTTCTAAACTGTCTCAGTACAGTTTTTAGGGACATGTTGCTCTACAGATGGTCAGGTGAAGAACTCATCCATCACTCATGTTGTCTAAGAATAAACTCAGCATGCATGCCTGTAGTACAGAGTAACTGTCCAAAACACACAAACATCTTTGAACCCTGAAAGTAAACTTCCTAAGACAATAGCTACATATGATTTGGCAATTAATGAAAAAAAAAGTAAAATCATGGGACCAGCATCACTGACTACTACAGGGAGACTTTATGCTTTTCTAGATCATACTGCTATTTGCAAACTGAAGCACAAATACTGAAGTACAACCAAGTCATCAGTAAATACAGAAACTCTAAACTTTTAGATTCTTTGGTCACATCCGGTCACAGCCCCTTTTGTATTTAGAAAGTTGCAATGCTAAATTTCATAACCAATGAAATGCAATGAAATTCATGTGGTTTTGAATGATATGAAATTTGGGAGGGGGTGGGGGTGGGTGTTTTTTTTTTGGTTTATTTTTTTCATATATTTTTAACTAGTTGGGATTTGTTTGATTTGGTTTGGTTGCATTTTTTTCTAAAAGGGAGAAATACTTGTCACTATTTTTGAATGGATTCAGGCTAAAAATTATCTCCTAGTTTCATGGTGTCCTAAAAGTAAACATTATTATGCTGAGGGTAAGAAATTTTCCCACTGAAGGTGAGAGAAAAAGTCATCAGTAACATTTAAAGAAAGGACTTGTTCATAGCCAAAGCATCCACCAAAATGTATGAGTTTGTATCAAGCATATTTGCAAGTGATGATTAAAGTCACATACATATAGTTTTTACTAATTTAAGTTTTTGCTGCATTTTAATGTATTTATGTTGAGAACATTATGTTAATATAGAGCATAAGACTAAATTTAGCTTTTAAAAGTAATCTGTGGGAAGTTCATAGGTCTATGTCTTTTGTTTCACATTTTACCAAACTATAACAGATGAGAAAATGCATTATGCTTCTAAGCCTTGCAGAGGACCAGATCTAAGCAGGTTTTGTCTCAAACATTCTGAGTATTGCCACAGGAAAGGTGATTGGCAGAGAGGGTCCCGTGGAGGTGGGGCAACACTGTTCTGAGCCAGCTCCACAATCCACTTGAGACTCATGCTAAATCCCCCTACCTCTAGGTCACCCCAGTTCCAGATCATCCAAGTGGGATCTAAGGACTTGTGATATTTGTTTTCTTCCCTTGTTTTGCCTGAGGAAAGTACAACTATCATATTCTACCCCATACTTTGTACTGAATTTTGTTGTGAGATGTTTGCTGTGAAAGTGTCTTGTTGGCTTGTAAGCCAACACCTTTTGAGAAGTTTGTTATGGGACTTGAGAACTTACTGAAGTGCACTGTACAAAATGAAGAGCTTCCAAGCCTACATTCTTGTGGATATCTGTTGTAGAATTTAAGAGCTTATTAACCATATCCATTTCAGTCTAAACAGTGAGCTGGTTGCTGGAGTTATGGTGACTGTATAATAAAACATCAGAGTTCCCTGACACAGGGTCTGATGTCTTTGCTCAACCTGACAAGAATTTACAATAGCAATATTATAAAAAAAAAGGAGAAAGAAATTCTCAATAAACTCTTAAAATTCATAATTACTAGAAGCAATGAAAAGGTGAAATTATAAAAGCTGTACTGTTGACTTATTGCCATATCCAAATAATACCACGAGAGAAAGTTGCAATTATGTTGTACAGCTGAATGAAACTAAACAAAACAAATTGACAAAAACATTTGATATATGTATGCATCAGTGATCCCTGTGTCCACATTAGTGCAAAAAAGATCATGATACTCATTCACAGAAGTTGAAAAAGGCAGAGTGAAAATAGAGAAACACCATAATCGAGGCACATATGGTATAATTAAAGTAAATTACAAAATAAAGTTAAGCAATTTGAACAGCAACCAGTGAACTACATAATGTCACTTTTAGTCTGAAAGCATTTACTGAATCCTTGTTTTATTTTAGAGTTAAAGAAATCTGTTGGAAATAAGAATAAACAGAATTATTTTTCAATCAGTAGTTTGTGCTGTTACAGATTTATACACAAATATAAATCTCAAACAAGAAAGGCATTCTACATTTGCTAAAATTATATTGTAAATGTCATCCCACAAATAAATTCAGACAATAAATTAATAATTATTTAATTATATTATTAAAATTTTAAATTTTTATTATATTATTTTGAAATACTATATTATAATACATTAAATGAATGTAACACTGTATTTCATAATACCTTTATCTTTCCAAAACTTACATTTGTCCATGCAACTAAACAGCAGAACAGAAAAAATGTAAATCTGGCAAAGAAGGTTTTTTATTTGTAAGGGAAGAAATCAGGGACAAGCCTTTGGAACTTCACTGTAGCACCCTACTTATTTCCAGCTCTTGCAATGATTCAGTATAGGTTAAATTTACACTGGGAATCAGGTATGCAAGCATGATGGCTACTAAACTCCACTACGTGTATGTATAATTTTTGTGTGTTCTAAGGTCAGTTGAAAGGTCTAACAATGTTTTAGAATGTATGCTAGGTCAACAACCATTTAAATTTTATTCTTTCTTATTGTCTTTGTTATTTGGGAAGAAATAGTTTGAGCAACAGAAAGATACACTCGATAATGAAATAATGAATAGTGAATAATAAAAGATACCTTAACCAGTGGAAAAAAGCCTCTAAAATGCATTATGTAAAGTGGACTATGATTGTAATTATAGAAGGTTTATTTACATGATGATACAGATGCAGGAAATCAGGGGATGATCTGAAAGTGTCTCAAGACAAAATGGTGAAAGGTTTCTAAAGGGAGTCACATTACATAAAAACATAAAGAGGTAAATAAAATTATTTTGATATTTGTATAGGTTGCAGTTCTTGTGAATTTGTGCATGAGGGAATAGATTGATATGTGAATACGGAAAGTAGCAGAAATTATACATGACCCATTCCCTCTATAAATCTAAAGTAATTATACTTATACCTACCTAGGTGTAAGGGCTTTCTAACTTTAGTATTAAGTGCACAATATTTATTACAAATGTTGCTTTGATTATCATAGAATGGCCTGGGTTGTAAGGGACCTTGAAGGTCATCTGGCCCCAACCCTGTGCTATGGACAGGGTTAGAACCTTCCCCTAGGCAGTGTTGCTCAGGGTACCATCCAACTTGGTCTTGAACACCTCCAGGAATGGGTCATCCACAACTTTTCTTGGCAACCATTCCAGTGCCTTATCACCCTCACAGTAAAGACTTTTTTTTTCCTAATGTCTAATCTAAACCTCTTTCTCAGTTTAAAACCATTCCCCCTTGTTCTGTCACTGCATACCTTTGCAAAAAGTTCCTCACCAACTTTCCTGTGGCTCCTTTCAGGTACTGGAAAGCTGCAATCGGGTCACCCCAAAGTCTTCTCCAGGCTGACTAAACCCAATTCTTGCAGCTTTGCCTTATAGGAGAAGAACTCCATTCCTCTAGTCAACTTTGTGGCTATCCTCTGGGCTAGCTATTATGTTTGGAGTGTGTCTTCTGGTAGGAAAGCAGAGTATGGATTTCATAAAAAAGTTCAAAAATACAAATATATTACTAGCTAAAGAAGTGAAGACTGAGAAAGGTGTACAATGGTCCTTAATTATGCAGAGGAGTTTTACAAAAAGAAATGCAATAATTTGTTCTTTATGTGTGTAGTAGATAAGGCAAAGGCTGATGGGTTTGAATTGTTGGATAGAAAAGTCATATTAAATGCAAGAAGAACTTTATTGAAACAGTGTTGGTCTGTTCCTCATCAATCTTTAAGAGCAAAATAAACTATTGGGATCTAAATAAACTGGTCCTCTTCTAGTGCAAGATTAATGCTCAAGATCCAACACATTTTCCCTTTGAATACAAAAGGGAAATATTTTTGCTGAGACTGTGTAAAATTGTCAAGCAGTAGCTTGGTTTCTGCAAGAAACAAACCAAAGGAAAATACAGAAATACTAGGGGAAAAAAATGTTTAGAATTTTCTTGTGAAAACTAAATTTTTCAAGGAAGTACCGACTGATCCAAAACAAATTGTTTGCTCTTTTTTTTTCACAGTGAAACTGGTCTTATGCTAATTCAGAAAATAGCCTGATTTTCCTTACACTTTTTTTTTTAAGAAAAACAAAATTACCAGTACTATTTGTACTGCTCTAGCCTTATCTGCTTTTAAGATGTCATTGGCATGTGCAGACATTAAATATGACAAGCCTTTGAACCCCAACACTTTTTGTTACTCATGTGAGGGACTACATATATTTTACTTAGGATACAGTTTGGTCATCACCAAAATCACATTGAATTTAAAAGATAGACTATTTGTGATTTCTTCCTTGCTTTCGACGAGAGTTTTTGTGAAATATCACATTTCCTTTGGATAGTTGCAATTAGAATAGTTTTGTAGACTGTAGTATGCCACCATAGTTGACTGTGCTTTACAAATGAGTAGGGAGTCCTGATGAAAGGTAATTTAAGGCTACTCCAATCTATAGGAAATCATTTTTACATACCATATGCAGCTATGTAAATTTCTGTCTCTTTACAAAAGCCTTCTTCAAGAGCTGTGTTACTTTTCCCCAAGTGAATAGGTATGCTTCATCTTCAACCAGGTGCCCTAAAGATAAGCAATATCAATATAACATATATGAACATCAACCCCCTTTGAAAATTATTTAAAAAAATCCCATATATTTCAAAACCTAAATAGTATTATTTACCTAGAATTGTGTAAAAAGGGTCTCATTTAGAAGGTTTATCTTTTTAGAACACTACGAGTTAATTTCTATATTTAATAATTCTTATTAACATAATTAGTGCTTGAGGGCAGAAGAACTCTAGAATAATTGGGCTACTGGCAGAAGATGAAGATGTCTAAAGCATGTTTCAACATGTGAATAATGCTGTAGTTGAAATATGCTGCTTGCCACAACAAAAGATTTACAATCAAAAAATTATATGCTATAAAAAATGTATGCATAAATCATGTCTAAGTTTAAGACACTGGAAAGGTATTTTATTCTTAATGCCTATGACTGAGATACTATGAAATCGATGTTCTATTCTGAATTTGTGTAACACTGAATTAGTCATCTTAGTAAAGGACATAATAATTAAAATAGAGAATACCTTGCTTTTGCCTGAGGCATGAAGTTATAATACCACTTACTATGTAATGTGATTATGTTCTTGGTAATACCAACAATTTAAGGACTGAGTTTTTGAGGAACAAAAGCCCTACTTCTAGTAATTTATTTCTTGCACACTATTGCTCACTTCAAACTCTTCTTCTGATGCTCCTCCGCAAGTGTTTACACTTGCCTACATGCCAAAATTCTACACCAGCAGATAATATTGGTGTAACAGACTATTAATAGATTCAACTTGTGTATTATCAAGAACTTAGTATTTTTATTCAAACAAGTAAATATTTTTAAAATAAATGTTTTCTTTTTCTGTAGACATAAAATTTATACAGACGGCTATGACCATAGTAGTCAAAGGCTGAAAGAAGAAAAGGAAGATCAATTTCTGCTACTTCTATCTAAGATATGCTACTGAAGAGGAACAAATACAAGCTTATTGATTCAAATGACAAAACAAAAACATGAATATGTAGTTTACTTGCCAGTGCTCTCACTGACACCCACTGAAAGATAATCCTGAAGTGGCCCATCCATCTTTTCTCAGGATGTGCTTTTCAGCTCAGCTCTTGCTGGTCCATCTTTGAGCTAGGTTGCAGCTACACAAATGCAGAGCCATGCCCTTTTTTGATCCAGACCCTGAATCTGACAGCAGCCCCATCATTGTGGAGTCACCGGTAAGGTCACAGGACTGTGGCTAACTCTAACCATCAGGCCTGAAACTCCCTCTTACTTCTGGAATTTCTGTCAGCTTCACATCACAACCTTCCTGATCACTATTGACTTCTCACGTGATCTGGATTCTTGAGTGACCTTAGCTGACACTCCTGGGGTTGCCCTGCTCTACTTGGTGGGGTGCACTGGGTCATAGCCAACTCTTCCTGTTCCCTGACAACATCATTATCTCAAAAATTATTAAAATGTCGTTGAGAGAAAAAAAAATATATTAATATTAATTTCTGAGTGAGTTAGAGATAGTGTCCTTGGACAACTCACCAGTTTTCTGAGTAAGTTGTCCAATGATGCTATGCCATCACAAGAAAGGAAAACACAGCTCCTAAAGGAAAATGGAGCAGCTACTGCAAGAAATATTATTGTATTTGGGAAAGTGTTCACTTTTGCTAAAGAATTAGACACACTTTACAAATTCCTAATGGAAAATTTTGAATAGAAGACTGGAAGTCTTTTCATATCCCAGTTACATCAGTAATGACAAAATTCAAATTTATTAAATTCAACCAACTATTGAAAATGTATCTCAGTACATTTTAAGGCTACAAATTGCCACAACTCTGAAGCTGAATAAGTTTTAGGCTGAGTTATTTAAATGCTATGCAAGTTCTACATTAAAAGAAGATCACGTTTGCCTTGTTCAATGGAATTTGTTATAGAAATATCACCTCCAGATACATCTGGAGTGTATCTGCATAATTTTTGGAATATGTCTATTTTAATTAAGCATGTTGAGAAATAAGGATGATTTGTCCAAGCACAGTGTCACTCTCCAATGACTATCCTGCTTGTAGGACCTGAGTTCACCATTCCTTTTGGCATGTCACAGCATGATGCAAATGCTCAGACTGATGATACTAGCTAGCAGTTGTCTCATGAAATTATCCTTCAGCTATGAATTATTTAAATTATGAAATCTGTACAGCTTGACTTGAAAAAGATCAAATCTGGCACAAAAAGGAATCAAATCTGGAGTAAAAAGGATATAAGATATAGACAAAACATTTCTAACATAGCTGTGATTCTTTTTGTATATAGGGAATAATTCTTTTAACTTACAGTGTCATAGTTCTTAAATAAGGTATTACCGTATTTGTATACAAATACAGTAATAAAATACTGTAAATTGCTGACAAGAGCATAAGAAATAGGAGAGAGTCTAGATTGTTCACAACTTCTAAGACTTTATTTGAACTATCACCTTTCAATGCACTAAAATTTAGGCTATTTTGTTCTGTATTGGAAGATTCTGATTTGTCCATACTTTCTATTCCACTTTTAAACAAATCCATTAAGCGATACTGACCATTTTTATTTCTGGACAAATTTGTGAAGAATTTCTAATGTGAATGTTCAGTATTTGTACAGGCGTTTACATATAATCTTTACGTAGACTTGCAGATTGAATAGTTTATATATCACCCATCTATCACGCCACTCCTGCATGGCGAAATGAATGTCTAAAAACCAAATAAATACATTTTTGTATACTTTGTTAAGTTTTTCAACATTTTATAAATCTGCTTTTTATCATAAGCATTTTTTATATGTCCTTTTGATGCATGCAGACTGTGATGCATTTCTTGTTGTGAAGACTTTCCTACAGGAGTGACTGGTGAGCCACGGTAAGAACATCATCTGTTTCAAACCCATTTTTATCTTTTTCTTGGAAACCAGACAAACAAACTAGTATTTCTAATGTGTCTAAATGGATCAATCATCAGACTATACTTTAAGAGCTGAGCTGAAACAACCTTTCACCTCCTCAGATGCAAAGAATATATAGGAAAGCAAAGAAGAAATTTTTTTCTATGTTATGGAGAAGTATAAGGTCAAGGATGATCATTAAACATCATGAAGAAAGCAATTTCTGCTGTGTAGTTTTCATTTTAATAGACATTTATAGTAAAATTCAAATCCATATATTAAATTAAAGAAAAATGTAATACGAAGTATTTGTTTCATGAGTTTCTCTGGACTTAATCCACAAAGCAAATAATAGCAAAATTGTTTCTTATTTGTTGTCTGATTATTTTGTTTTCATATAGAAAGGTGAAACGGGACACTTACTTGGCACATGTCGCATACATATGAAGACATTTTGTCAGATATGTAAGAACACATATATTTGGTTATTTCAATAATCACAGAAAAAAAATTATAATCAGTGTGAAAGTGAACTACTGTAATCCTAAATGTTTACCTTCTTGCCAAGACCATCAAGAATTCAAGCTATATAATTAATAAAAAATTCAGTGTAGGAATGTCAGTAGAATGGCAGGAGACACATACATTTTTCAGAGGTCCTGTTAGATTCCTTGTCTTTTGTTATGTGTTGTGTTACCTCTTGACATAATGTTACAATGCAGAGACATGATCTTTTACCTTGTTTTGAAAAAATAGCCCTAATGAGGTTATATAAAAAAAAAATCTGTCTTAAACAAACTTTTATTTGATTTAGATGCAAAAATTCTCAAAATATTTTCAAGTTTAAACTCCTCTCCCTTACTTCTGGTTCCCCTATGAAGATTTCATTGCTGAATTTGTGCCTAATTTTCGTGTATTTCGCATCCAAAGTAAGAACACACTGCACCTGTGGTCTAAGGCTACCCACAGTGATATGAGAAACAACTTTCTTTTCATTTAAAAATTACTGTTTTCTTGAAAAGTGTGACAAAATGGAAAAGACATTAAGAGCCTCACTTTGATGGTATGACTATTTTTTTCCCTTAAAATATTAATCAAAATAAAAATAATATTAACATTTTGTTTGAAAAGTTTTAAACTTCTCACTGCTCAGTTTCCAGACAAGTTAATAGAACAATTCTCAGAAGTGTAGCAGGGAATTTAGCAGCAAAACTATTCTGTTGCAGTGACTTCTGTAAGTTCTGCTTAAATAATTGCTGATTTGCTATATATTGGAACAGTTCAGAAAAACCCTCAGCATGTCATCTTCCTCTCAGACTGTCAATTTTGTGTATCTCAGATGGTTTTAGCTATAAGTTGATTTTCTACACCAAAGGAACTGGATAGCTTTCTGTGGGTGACAACTTTGGAATAAAATACCTAAATTCCACATGAACTGTGTTTTCCATCATTAAGCTCTATTCAGAATCTGATTAATTCTGTATCTAACCCTTGGATCATAATTCAACAAACAATTCAAATGCATGTTTAACTGAAGTGCATGCTGTGGTGTAAAATCACTTTCACATGTATAAGGTTAAGTACTTGTTTGTGTGCTGAAGAGGTCTCAGCTGCCAACACACAAAGACGGTACCTGCTATGATGGTCAGGACCTTGTAGCAGTGTTTCTGCCAAATTTTCTGGCTAGCTTGTATAGTCCATTTCTTTAGCTTACTAGTATGACTACCTTTATGTGAGAAAATATAGGGAATTATCATCTTTTTAATATTTCCTTTTCAAGTCAATTGCCTTGATACAAGTTTGAATTTTGTGTCTCCTAGCTTATCAGCATTCCTCCAGATTTCTCCCTTGTTCTGCTTTTAGGTGCACACTCACACATATGTAGACCCACTTTGCATCCAAATTCAACCAAACATGATGAATGAACAGATCAGGGCAATTTCTGTGGGCTGCAATAAACATTTCTTATAAATGTGAATTCTTATAATATGAGAAAGGAGGTGGAAAGAAGATGGATCTCTTTTCACAGTGGCCCAATGACAGGACAAGAGGCAAAGAACACAAAGTAAAATATAGGAGGTTCCATCTGAGCATAAGGAAACATTTTTTTTCCACTTTGACAGTGACACAGCTCTGGCAAATGTTGCCAGTGATGTTACGGAGTCTCCATGACTGGGGAGATTGAAAAGCCATCTGGAATTTCCAACGTCAGCCATGCTTTGATGATCTTTCATGTGAAAGCAAAACTTACAATTGGTCCATTTAACTATTAGTACTAGCAATCTAATAAATACTAATAAAATTGCAAAACCTTTTAAAATTATATCAACAGTTAAACCCCAAGGTATTTAATTGCTGAAATGAAATATTAGCTTTTGAAAATTTGGAAATTAAATAACTGCATTTCAAACCAATCTTTCTGTTTTTCTACCACAAACTACTCAAGAATTTCCACTGAAGTTAGGAATTTGAAACTGTTTTAAACTTAGTGGTTCTGGCTGTCCCAGATAAACCAAGATGCTTTGAAATTGGAAAACAAAGCACAGAATTAAGATCTTTAATAATTCTAACATGGGACATTTAGGACAAAATTCCCACAGCTGGGAACCCAAACTGCCTAGAATTGTACTTTAAAATGCTTTCAAATTCCCTCTGTGTAAGAGTGGAAATTCTGAGATCTCTAGATGTGGCTGTGATCATCAGAGCAATGACACTGAGACAAGTACTTGGAAACTCATGAAACAAAACAATACTAAAAAAAACATTCTCTTTCAACAAATAATATTTTTATATACAATTTCTCAATGTAAAATTCCTGTAAATTTGAAGAGTTCTGTCACAGAAGGGTGGAAAATAATGGGGAGGAGCCCTCTTATTTATTACTATACATTTATGACCTCATCAACAAAAAAAAGAGGAAAAGCATAGAAAAGGATCCAGTGTTACCACTTTTCCCTTGCCTCATAAATTAGGGAACTTACCAAGGAAAAGTTTGCTTTTTTTCTGGTAAAAATTACCTTTTATATGTATTTCATAATCTTTTCCCATTATTTCCATGCCTTAACTTCATTTTTTTTAAAAAATATTTTTCTGTATTTCCCTTACAGCATAGAAATCAGATGAACAGACCACTTTTTCCCCTCCTCTTTCTCTTAAATGCAGATAATAAATTTACCAGTCTACTAACAACTTTTTTCTTGGGTTTAACTTAGCTACACATATTCATTTAAGCCTAACTTCTGATATTGATCTGAGAGGTCCAAGATGGACAGAATTTATCATTATTCTTTGGCATCAATACAAACAATTAAATACTTCACTGTTAAAAATGTGCATATTGATTTTAATTTGTCCAATTTCGATGAATGACACTGATTCTTTGTGTATCTTTCTATGCCACATTAAAGCATTTTTTAGTACATGGTATTCACTACATTTGAAGTGCTTTAGTTCTGTGGTAAATTTTATAAACGGTAAAGAGTTAATTAAAGAACAAAGCTAATTGGCTAACATTCAGTGTATATAAGTAATAACAAAATGTGTACGTGCAGGTTTTTCTATGTTGATTAAAGTCAGAAATTCCCTCAGCTTTGAATGCATTTACTGTTAGCTTACTGTTTTTAACAATGCTATCCAATAGAGGTCTTAGATATGGTAAAATTGTCCTGATATGTCTGCTGTTTATCTGTGTTTTTGAAAGAGAAGTGTTACTTATTTTAATCTTTAATCTTTACTGCTTATTCTTATTTAGAGGTTTTGAAAAACAATATTTCTATGTGACCCTGTGTGATACACTCACTACAACATAGCTTTAAGGTGATCGTCTTTAGCAATGGTTGAATTATTTAGATACTGCTATTCCAAATTTGCATACATAGGATTTATTCATATTACCATTGAGAGTTTTTTGTGACTAGTTTTTAATTGATGCATCCAGGTGAGGAACTGGCTTCTATAAATCATTTTGCATTTGGTTTTCCATGAACAGTTGCTAAAAACCTTTCAGATTTCTGATTGTATGTGGAGTATGGACAACAAAGGTAACAAAAAAAAATAGTATTGAAAAAAAACAACCAAACCAAAAGAAAAAAAAAAAAAAAAGAAAAGGAGAAACATCTGTGCTTGGCTTTATTCTGCAAGGTTTATAAAAAATTATTTCACATATTGCAGTCAGAAGCAGTGATTATTGAACAAAGTCTTCCCCAAAGCACTCTGATTTTCCTTTACAATGACACTTCTATCCCAAGCTGAGCACTTTCATATTTGGAATATACACTGAACTGTGACAATAGGCATTCTGATATTCAGCTGATGAGAACTATAGAAAATCCTAATACTAATATGACTTTCCATGGAGACTATTAAAGGGTATAAAGAAAAAAAAGGAAAAAAAAAGAAAAAAAAAGAAAAAGAAGGAAAAGTAATATTCAAAATTATTTTTTCTGTATCTAGGTTGTGCTTTTAGGGCAACACAAGAATTGAGTCGTTGTAGTTCAGAGACTGACTGCCCAGAGGACTACAAGTCAAACAAAATCTAGAAATTATCTCTTTGCATTTTTAGCCTGTGTTTTCATTACTTCTGTAGGACTACAGGGCACAGAGAGACTTAGTGGATTAGACTTTGTACATGATATTGTAGATTTGAATCTCTTGTTTGGAATGAATTGTTATTACTTTTCAAACTGTTACATTTTTTATAGAAGTTGGTGGGGTTTTTGTGTTTTTGTTTTTGTGTGAGTGTGTGTATGTGTTTTTGTTTGTTTGTTTGTTTGTTTTTTGTTTTTAAATTCCATTAGCTTCTTTTACCTAATTTGCCAGTTAAGAATTTTAAATCGTTTTAAACTTTCACAGGTCCATGAGATTGCTTCCTGCCTCCCTATTTTTGATTAGTTTTGGGTTTTTTTCCTCCCCTAGACCTATATGATACGCAACTAAGGTGTACAGCTAAGAATAACCAGCATGAATCTATGGAATAGATCATGGTCTGAAATCTGCCCCAGAGTTTGCTTGACTGATAATGATCCTTTCGTCCCCTACATCTATGAGCCTTCCTCTAAACCAGCAACCATTTTCCTAAGAGACCATAAAATCTTCAGTTTGAAGGAAGCATAACATTTCTTGTGTTGTGAATGATTTCCACATTTCTCAGTGAGATCGTTGCATTGTCAGCTGCCCTCGGCATTTCCACTGGCTTGTATTGCAGCAAGGTCATAGAGGCCAAGGGCAAAAAGAGAGGCTGAAAACGTATGCACAATGTGTAGAACTTTCCAAACAGAAGTCAAGGTGAAGATGCTGGCATCTTTGCCCTGCATGACTCTGCTGTAAGTGACTTTTCATGCTGTTGAAAACAGCTTTCTTGATTGCTACTATTCTCAACAGCATAGGGCCTAAGAAATACCTATATTGTATTCCTTTTGACTCACAGTACTCACTTGAAGTTAGCCTCTGCCTAACTGTTACTCTTTCAGTCAAGGTCAAAACAGGATAAATAGTAAATATGTACTTAAAAATAACTGAGCCTGTGCCAGCAACAAAAGAATATCATAAAGGTCTTCCCTGCAAGCTATGAACTGATGTGGCAGAACAGATTATCAATCCATACTGGAGAATGGAGGCTCCTATGAAACAAAGGTGGTAGTAGGAGGAAACATCTTATATTAGACTAAATGATGCAACAATGGAATTTTAATTATTTTTTCATATGGAGATGAACAAGAAATCCAGAATGTCTATGAAAAGTGTTATTTCACAAACTAGAAGGGAGAACCTTTAAAATCTGGTAATGGAAAGGAGCATTATTTTGCTATTTGTTGCTTTTAGTAATGCTGATTTTTGGAAAATAATAAGGAAAAGTTTTTACAGGATGATGAATAGGTTTGGACATAGGATGCTAAGGACTTTTATGGCCTCTCAGATAACCTAGCATTAATATTAGTGTTCTTCAGGTTTTGTAAAATACAAATGTAAACAAAAAAATTTAGTATATGGGTATTTTAAGGATATGCTTTTTTACTTTTGTTCCTGTGAGCTTTCCCTGCAAAGGCAAGGTTTTTGAGCTCCATGAGTTTTTCTTTCCAAGCATATATGTATATGAAAGCAATTATGTATGTTTATGGATGCTTTATTTGAGGAAAATGTCTTATAACTACTTTTATCTCCAGGGACTTTTCTAAAGGAAAATAATTTGTAAAAACAGTAGACTAAGACATACACAGCTTTGCTATTCAGCTTAATAATTGAATAGGAAATTTATAAGCAAATTCTGATTATTAAGAAAAATAGAAAAGAAGTAAGAGAATTTTTAATCTTAATCCAAACCTACATTAAGGAAATAGTTCAGTTACTATATATATATATATATATATATACATATATATACACATCCATAAATACAAATGCTTTTAAGGCTCCGTGTAGGAGCAGGTAAACAATTAAATAATGCAAATGTTTTAACAGTTTAATGAGTAAAAGTTTATATAAGTGGAACAGATTTTTGTTGAAACATAGAAGTATTTGCATACAATGTCATTTTTAGCTATGCATATAATGCATAATTTTGTATAACCAGGTAGAATGTGAAAGAAGTGTAATGTGTATGTGTGAAAAAAATGCTAGGAAATTTTAGCATCCTTTCTGCCTTGACTCTTGGATGTTATTATTCTATATTTGATTTTTCAGTGGTATTTAATGTAAACATCGTTTCATGTCAACACATCACATATTTTTTTGATATCTGTATTTTTTTAAATTTATTTTCTAGAACAGTTAAATAAGTGTCTTATTTCAGAGGAGAGCTAAGATATCTATGTTGTCCGAGAGAGAAAAAAAGGAAAGGCCTTCTTCCCAAAAGAAGGTCAGCCACACAAAAAAAAAAAAAGAAAACACAATAGAAATAACCCCTCTCCTTTAAATTTAGAACAGAACTTTAATTAGAAAAGGGGGGTTTTATCCAAAAAAAAGAGGGTGCAATTGTATTTATGACCGCAGGTGACGATGTCGTGCCTCGGGCTACCCTAAAGGGGTGCAGTTATATTTACGGACAGCAGGCGGCGATGTCGTGCCTCGGCCGGCTGGCCCCTCTTGGCACTTCTCTCGGCTCCGGCTGGTCCCCCTCGCAGGCGGCACTTCTCCCGGTTCGGGCCGCTCCCGCGGTGGGTTCTGGCCCCCTCAGGGGCGATCGGCCGAGTTAGAGAGAGGGAAAATAACCTCACAGGGATACCCAACCCCGCTTCTCCCGTGGTTCTGAGGAGGTGCATTCTCCTCCTTGCTCCACCGAAGAACGCAGAAAACCCCCAGGAGTTTTTTTCGGTTGAATCATCTTCCCCCCCACCCCATCCCTTTCAGCCTGCCGAGACCAGAACAAAAGGCTCTGGTCTGAGTCATTACATCGGGACATGAATATTCATTAGGTCCTTTTGTTAGCCCTCTTCACAGAAGTTTAGGCATTGCCTCAAAGCTTTTTGGGAGGAATTCCAACAAGATGGTAAAACTATAACAATAAGACATTGGTATCAGACAAAATTGCACAGCTTGCAGCAGGAGGAAAAAGGAAATTGATAATCTATATACTAAAATCCCAATATTCCAATAAAAATGTAATTTTCTCAATATAGATAATCACATTGTAATAAACTGCGGAGGCCAATATGCAGTTAACAATATTTATTAGTGAGCAAAAGCAGTGTTGGGCGGCTTGGAGTCTCCTGCCTCCACCAACAGACCGCAACTAACTGAGCCCTGTCTGGGCCTTTTATACAGTTCTTCTTCCAGATTTCGCAACTGGTCGTGATGCTTCTGCGCCTGCGTCCGCCTGTTGCTAGGTGGTCGTTTCTTGCCTTCTGGTGGTCATTGGGCTGAAGGCTCATCCTCTTCCTCAGATATCTGCTCCCTCTGCCCATGCACTTTCCGCAAGATTAACTTAATTACACAAAGCTTAAGATAAATTACTTATAGGTTACATACTTGGTTAC
Organism: Xiphorhynchus elegans; assembly: GCA_013401175.1. Taxonomy (NCBI): domain Eukaryota; kingdom Metazoa; phylum Chordata; class Aves; order Passeriformes; family Dendrocolaptidae; genus Xiphorhynchus; species Xiphorhynchus elegans. The sequence goes on from VZUH01000638.1 coordinate 59,729, forward strand.
ACAAAAACTATAGAACAAGTACACCAAAGGACTTCACAAGAATGGAGAAGTTTATCTATGTCAAGCATTCTTCTCTCCCTGTTTCTCTACCCGGATATCTGCATTTTTCTCTGTCTCAAGCTAATGTTGCTTTGTGTGAGTTTGAGTGCAGCAAAATTTTCTACTAACAGCATATTACAACATACAACTCTTGAATGATGTTCTATAAACACTCTGAGATCCAGTAGGTTCTGTAAAAAAGTAGTTAATGATTAATACTCCAAACGAACAATTAATAACTAAAATCTGAATGTTCCCAAGGAAAATTATTTCTCTGGGTGGTCCAGGAACAGGTAATGGACAGGTTCAAGACAATGGAGCAATTTGGTACTGAGTGACTAATTGAGCTCTTATCAACCCTCACAACTTAATTGGTGCAAGAGTTCTCTAGGTGAGAATTTTAGACTGTCCTGAAAAATCCCTCCAGACTGGTCCTTCTCTGCAAGGACAAAGCTGTGTGTTTAACTATGTTAGCTGACGTCCTGAGTGAAGGATCTGGCCTTGCCTTCCACAGACTTCACCAAGTAGTTCATGCTACAAAATTGATCAAAATGTATATAGACAAAATACTTGTTATGAAGCAATGAAAACTTCTTAAAAACACAGGAATGGTCACATAGGACGGTCTTTGTACATCCTTAAGAAGGTTAAGAGTTGTTTTACATGTGGATTAAGAAAATTTGTGGTAGTGGATCATACATATACTGAGTTGATCACATAAGACTATGGGCCACCTTCATCATGAGACTTTAGCAGAAGAGTCAGACCCAATCCGGCTGATTTTCGGTAGAGACCCATATCCATCTGCACACTGACCAACAGTCCTGCTTCAGACATTGCCCACATAAGAGCTACCATATTCAAGGAACCAAAGAGATCAACTTTGTTTTTTGCTTGCCTGTTTGCAGACAAACTGTCCGTAGTGTTTGCAACATGGAGAGAAACTATCTGCTAACTCAATACTGACACCAGTTTAGTAGTAGGTAAATTGCATGGGAATATTTTTCATAATTGCTGTAATGTTTACAAATGAATCCACAGTGACCAGACTGTATGTTACTGTTATTACTGCAGAGCTACATAGTATCCCTGTTCTCTGCATTTTGTCTGTGTGATAATCACCCAGATTCTAAACCTTGTTCTTAGATGTTTCTAAAATGCTTAATGCAACATAGTTTTAGTATCCATTTTTTAAATGCTGAAACAGCAACACGAATCAATATTATTTTATAGTGAATATAACTGCACTGTGAGAAACAGAGCCTCAATCAAATGAAGTTATTTTTTATAAAAAGATTTATTATATAGTAAGAGCAATGCAGGCTTGGACACGAGGGGGAAGTCTTCGCTCTACCAACTCGTGTACCAAATACAATGCGTGTCTGGCTTTTATCTAGCCACTTTATACATATTTATTACATGGTATACAGATGCATTTTACATACTTCTCCTTATATGGCTACAATAAAGTAATTATTTTTGCAACTGGTTAATTACTATATTACAATTTAGTGTCTTGATAACTTCCCACCATAATTTAGGGATATTGGGATATCCCATAATTAGGGATTTATCACTCCTTGATAAAGGAGTGACAAGGGAATTTTAGGATTTAGTGATTTGACAGATTCCCTATCATAATTTAGGTATTCCTCCATAAAGGAATCGGTTCAAGGAAACTGATGACCTTACAACATTTGGTTTTATTGTTTTATGAGGGTGCAATAAAACCATTTGTTTCCCTACTGGCATGAATCATATACATACTTATTACAGCACAAAGGACATGAAACAACATTAAATGAACCATCATGAAACAATGGTCTGTGTACCTATTTGCTTTTCAAATACAATTCAAGCATTCCTTACAACAATAATTACTTTTAAAAAATGAGATGTGGGAAAGGGCAATTTCTCATAAAAGGGTGTGATTTCCAGAAAATAAAACCAAAATGTAAATTAAATTGAAAATAAATCATCAAGGATGCACATATTAGAAATATCAGTCTCTAGACACCTGAAAAAGAGTGAAATATTACACCTGCAATTTTTTTTTTTTTTTGTGCAAGACACCTACTTTAAGAAATATAGTTACAACAAAAAGAAGCTTGCAGACATTAGTGGGAATTATGTAATGTATTTTTTCATCAAGTACAGAACAGATCATGAAATATATAATGTTCACTTAGTTCCATTTTTCTTCAAAATAAATATGCTTGCAAAAGGACCCCTAGGATTAATTTTCAAAGCAAAATAGGAAGGTTATTTAACATGTTTGTCAAGAAAACTTTTGAATGAGAAAGTAAGCAAAATCTGAGATTGCTTTTGAAAATGAAGAGTAACATTTGCCATTTTAGTCAGTAATCAAGACTAGTCTTCTAAGGGACCCTAAATAGCATGTACCTGTTAAAATTTCAGAGTAATCCATCTGTCTTGTTATATACATATTATAAAATCTATAAATATTTCACTCCAAAAAAGAGAATATTTTGTTAATGAAGCCAAAACATAATTTCTGCAAACAAATAATAAACATTTAATTGAACCATTGGAATAATTAATCTAAATATTTAATGTTAATTCTGTATCAAAATTAGTATTATTAGTATTATTACATTAAAATTTCAATACTAATGAATTTATTTCAGGAAAATGTAACACGGTTTTATAAAATTATATCACATATACCAAAGTGCTGAAATAAACACAATGGTTTCAGTTGGTGGAATTTTTAGATCTCCAGAATGTAATACTGTTGTAACTTCAATTCCTCTCTCGCTTCATATTTCAGGCTTTAAACATCTGACACTGTTTAACTATTGTCAGTTTTCACAGGTGATGTCTGAAAACAACGTGATGGCAATTTAAGTCAGCACCACTTCATGCATTTGCTGTTTTATTGAAGTTACTTGTTTATTTGATAGATCTTGCTGACTGTATCATAGGGGTTCTAGACCTACATATTAGATATTCTAGTTGCTACAAAGTGTGAGCTTTGCAGTGTTAAGTGTTGGTAATATCCAACTTCAATGTTTTTCTGATGGAAATTAAACACCTGAAAATTATTGTTTCAGTAAATCAGTAAAGTAAAATATGTGTGAATCAATAGATTGAGAAGGTTGGTGTTCAAATTACTAATGCCCCCCTTGGGGTGTGGGGTTCTTTTTGTTCTGTTTTGAAGGGGAGTGAGAAGGTTTGAGGAGTGAGATACAGTTTGCCTGGTGTCAAATGCACCTACTACACAGGTGGTTCACAGCACTGTAAAGAAAATATACCTCATAAACTTTTTATTCCTCAACTCTGGACTCTTGTATGAAGAACCACACATACCTTTTATGTTTCTCAAAGAGGGGACAACAAATTAGAAACTCCATTCTCCTCAGTATCTAAACAATGTTACTATTCTCACCTGTATTTTTTATTGCATAATTATCTGGTACTTGATGACCAACAAATCTCCCAGCTATGACTTTGGACAATGTGCAAGGTGATATAGTGTGTGTGTGTGTGGAGGTGTTAAAGTAAGTTGAGCATCTGCAGCAGCAGTGTTGGGAGGATATTTTAAATGAACTCAATGACTGTCCTCTTTCAGGTCCTTTCCCTCAGGGAACAGATATTTGAACAAGTCTAAGTCATAGCTGGTTTTTTTTGTTTTTTTTGTTTTTTTTACCTTTGGCTTAAGAGACAGCAGGAAATATCTTCATACCCTCTTGCAAATCAATTCACTTATGATCAGCCATCCGTATTGGACATGCATGGTTGCAATGATTTCAACTAGTACGATTTGTGCTGTTTTATGTGAATTGACAGGAAACTCTACCTTGTATATCTTCATCCCCTAAGAAAATATCTTTTCTTACTTCTTGAGTTATGGTTGATCACTGCACAGGTCTTGACTACAGTGGGTTTGGCTAGCAAATGTTACAGTCTGTGACAGTAGGAGGTTGGTAAAGGCATTGGGAGAAGAATGTGAAGTTCCATAGAAGAAAAACAGCAAAGAAGTTAGGGATGTAAGGCACAGGTGTAGATCTCTAGCCCATGGTGTCTAGAACACAGTACAAGAAGGATGTTCCCTCCTCCTCTCATCATTACTAAGACAAGCTCTTAAGCTCTATTGAATTTTTTTGTTCATCCTTTATCTTTTTTAGTTCTCTGGAGACATAATCCATCACTCTTGTTCCTAGACTCTGGCTGTTCCTTAGCTTTTCGTTATAGCATTTTATTCAAAGAATAACCATGGTGACTCATCAATACCCCTTGGGTTGTGCTGCTGACTCAGAGGGTCCCCACAGCTGAATTTCTTCATTCTAAGAGCTTCTCATTCTGCTGCAAGCAAAGTCCTTGCAATAGAAAGTCTGTTCTCTCTGTCTCTGTATTCCTTGCAAAGAGTTATTCAAAGGCACAATTTGCCTTTTGACAGACTTTCTATACACCTCTCTGTTGTCATTTCCCTCCGTAAATCCAAGAACCTATATGCAGAAAAGCTTATAACTTTAAGTGAAAATCAAGGATGGGATGAACTCTAGCAGAACAAAAAAATGTCAGAAAATATTTTCAAACAGTAAAATACTGAATTCCTGTTATAGATGAATTTATAATTTGCCAAAATCAAACCAAATAAGTATTTTTATTATTTTAATTTTGGTTACATGTAGAAGTAGATGTTTTATTGGAAGCTTAGGAATAGTTTAACCTCAACTATCAGGAACCCTCCCCCCTCTCCTAGCAGCTCCCACCTTCCCCCCCTCGGGTGCCCCAACCGCCTGTTCGTGGTGGACCCTCTCCCCTTCCCCCTTCCAGTGCCAATTCCCGGCTGGTGCCTGTGCCCAGTCCCCCCTTCCCCCTCCCCATACCCTGGTGCTGGCTGCGCCAGCGCTGCACGGCGCTTCCCCGGGCCTGTGCAGCGTGGGGCCAGGGCAGCCCCCCCCCTCCCCCTCCTCCTCATGGTCAGCGGAGTTCCCGGCGGGGCCCGCCCGGGTCCAGTCGCCGGCTGCGTGGTGCTGCACGGTCCTTCCCCCAAGCCCATGTGGCGTGGGACCGGGACGGCCCTCCCTCCCCCTTCACCTCCTCGGAGCTCCCAGCAAACCACTGCCCGGGTCCAGTAAAACCGGTTTTTGGCATAGCCATGTTCCCTTTCCCTCCCTCCATGCTACCTCCCCCAAGCCAAGCCGTCTCTCCCCCGAGCCTGCTCCGCTCCCGGCTCCCAGCTCTGTCCCTGATTTGGGACTGGCATTACCCCGAAGCCCTCCCACACTCCCCAAAAGCCCCGGCCCTGCCTCCCCAGGGCCCCTTCTGTGTCCCATGTCCCAAAGCACATCCAGTGTCCCCCTCCCCTTCTCCCAGAGCCCCACCATGGCCACTGAGTCCCAAGCTGAGGCTTGCTGGCTTCCGCAATCTGTGCCAGTGGGTCTTGGCCACCCCTGCCGGGGCGGGGGCGCACCAGACCGGTCCGGTGCCTGGTGTGGGCCGGCACCGTGGCACAGGTTCTGGCCGCCTCTGCTGTGCTCCGCTCTGCCCGCGGATGTCTCTGAGGAGCAACCTCGCCACTGCTGGGAACGACCCAGCATCGCAGAGACGGACGCCGCTTCTATCGCTTCCAGCCTCCAGCATCTGCCGCAGCCCCACGGCCGTCTCTGGAGCGGGATCGCCGCTGTCCTGGGACCCCTCGGACCACACTGAGCTGTGTGCCACATGGACGATGGTTACACAATACCCAAAACTTACACAACGCAGAACATTTCGCAATACCTGACCCCAAACAGATCATGTGCAAAGGAGCAAAGCTTACATAACCATTGCAAATAGAGCATGCGCAAAGGGGCATGGCTTATGCAGCCAAAAGTGAATAAAAACCGGGCGCTGGCCCAGAGCCAGTGCGAGTTGTGGTAGAGCCTAGTCTCTCCAAACCACCCAGCAAATCTGCTGTTGCTTCTTAGGCCTTCCTTCACAAAGAGCTGATATCGCTGGAGTGTGGGTTGAAAGACCTGGAATCACCTAACTGAAATCACTCATTGCTTTTTCTAACAAAATTCACTCATTGTTCTTTTTTTATTTTACGTAATAAATTTTATATAAATAAATAAAATTAATTGCTGATATCACTCATCACTTCAACGCCTATAACAATTCCTAAGAAGCTAATATAGCCAATTACTTGTATGTGTGATTTGGTGATTTGGGTGTGGATGTGGGAGGAGAAAGAATTAGGAAATCTTTTGTGAGCAAAATAATATTCAAAGTCAGTATGTTTATATATTTCTACCACACAAAAAAACCAACCAAACAAAAACCCCCAAACAAACAAAAAACAAAAAAAAAAAAACAACCCCCCCCCCCCAAAAAAAAAACCCTCCCAAAACCCCCAGAAACTTTTTGATGAATCAATATTTTGCAAAGAAAAAATTGCTAGCGTATTTCTGATTAGCCTTTCTACTACTGTATCTGAAATAGATCAGTAATGAGGGTACCTTAGTTAAAAATTGCAGAAACTCAGGTGAAATTAACATGGATCTAATACAACATTTGGCCAGCTCCTAGTTTAACATGTTAGAACTCCATTGTTGTGTAACATTTTAGAGATAGTTAACAGAAAAGAGCTGCTTAAATCCTTAAGTGTATATATGCCATTTTGATATTTAATAAGTGAAAGTGTTTGCAGAATTATGGCATCAGGATTGACTTTATCCTGTCCTGCAGAAGGTTATATAACAGATCAGTCCCATGAAATGCTGACAGATTACATTTCTTCTGAGACAACATTTTGTTTGTTTTTATTTGGTAGATGGTCTAGAAGAATGCATCCTCAATCATAAATTTTATAAGATTTATATCTACTGAGCTGATAAGATATATTTCAAACTTCACATTTTTAAAAAGCATGATCCCTGACCTCCTCTTGAAATCCTCACTTAAGTTATGCATCAAGGACAGTTTCTTATATAATTATAAAATAATTGATATTATTTTATAAAGTAGGGCTAATAGAGACAACAAAACTGTGTCTTAACATAACCATAGTCATTGTCCCTCATGATTATTTATGAAGCCTGTGCCTTTTCAACATAATAACCATACACAAATCAGTGTTATGATGGCATCTTATCCAGACAGTTTTTAAATAATTACTATAGTAATCAAATCATTCTGATCTCTCTCTCTAGTATTTCTGCGCAGTTTTTACAATCCACTGCTTAAGTATGACATTCGTGTCTGCAGATTCAAATTATGTTTTGTTTCCTTTTTTTTACCAATCAACATTCATAATTACATATTTCACACATGTATTTTCATGTAGTGGGTTCTATAGAACAAGCAATGTAAAATTTTCCCTGAGAGCCTATTAGCTGTACTTGTGATTGTCATATAAACTCTTTCTATAATCCAGATACTTGTCCACTGTCTGGCTGAACTGATTCTTGTAGATTTATGCTTGTAATTTTAGGTACTAATAATCCAATCTTGATGACAGAATTGGAAACCATCTTCTTGACAAATCATTATGGAAAGAATACTAATAACAGGTCAATCATTGACAATTTGTAGTTATGCTGTATACTGAGAGGATGAACAGTATGCTCTTGGCCCATATATTCCTTTCATAGGATGCTCAGTAAAATATATACTCTTCCATGGATCCTACAAATACTGTCTTAGTGTAATATAACACTAGCTAACATGAATTTGTGGATATCAAACTTTTGCTCCTTCCCTCCTCCCCTCCTCCCTTCCTCCTTTTCTCCCTTCCTCCCTTCCTCCTTTCCTTCCTTCTGCCTAAACTTGCAAGCTGTTCTTGTTTTTTACTACATCTGTTTTCAGATAGAAAAATTATTTTAGCAATATAATTAACTTCTGTACCACACTAATGTTCATATACAGAGGACAAGAAAAATGCTTTTCAATTTGTGAAATATAGGCAGCCTGAAAATACTTCTAGTAGCAAATTTTATCATCATTCCTGTTTAAGTCCAGTGCACTTACAATATACAATTTTTAACAATTTTATTTAGAAATTATATTCTTGTTCCCCACACAGTGCATGTGATGCAGAGAAATAAGAGACTGCAGTACCTCAAGTACATATCCTCTTACATTTGGTTACGTAGAACAAGCTGAACTGTAGTTCACAGCAGCAGCGTTCTCTGAATGGTGCCAAAAGCACAAAACAGCTCATTTTTTCTTGTTCTGGGATTTAGGTAAGAGCAGAGCTATGGTCTTTCACACTTTCTGACAGGATAGTGGCCTTTTTTTTTTAATAATGAAGTACTTTCTGTAAGCACAGTTCATCATTGATTCACTATGTGAAATACATAATAATGATGACAATGTAAAAAGGCTAATACATTGCTCCTCCTTCCACTGCTGTAAAGTAACATAAAAATAGTGATGGAACATTTATATTTCTTGTCATGATACAACATGTGGAGAATATTAGTATCAAAGATTAATTTTATTTGGAAGAACTTACCAAGGGCAAGTACGTCATTAAAAACAATTGCATTTTAAACTAGATATTAAAAAAATAAAAGGGCCTGACAATTCCCTTGTCTTAAATGAATTGACCATATAACCTTGTATGAGAAAGATAAAAATTACTAGACATCCAAAGGATTAAGACAGGCACTGATAAATTGATGGAAGTCTGTCAATGAGTCTCACAAAACTGTTTAATCTGTCATTGAAGATCTCTGGATTGTTTAATGGATTAAAGTGTTCTAACAATGTAATCCTTTAGCAGTTTTTACAGATCTAAAATGTATTTTCTATATTTAAGATATCAACTCAGATGATCTTATAACTTTTTGTCTCTGAGTCACAATACAGGCACCTTTTTCAAGCTGCAAAGAGACTTTATAGACTTTTTGAGCAAGAGGAAATGCAAAGAAAAACAAAACCAGTTTTGTTAAAAAAAAAAGGGGGAAAGAATGTGTGGTTTGGGGTTTTTTGGTGGGGTTTTGTTTTCGTTTTTTATTACCCTGGTCTTTTTGTCAGATAGTAAATAAGAAAATAAATAATAGGAAGTGTAGCATCAGAGGACTGTAGGTCTCAGAGTGATTGTTTAAATGCATGACTTTCTTACAATTGATCTAAAATAAAAATAAAAATATGTTTCACCACAGTTTGATTTTTTAAGACTCGGTTTGTATTCAGAATTGCCACTGGGTAAATGTGTAATAAACAGAAAATGCAGTCCACTTAAAAGAAGATCAGTGCTGCTCTGAGGTAGGCAATAGTCAGATATCCTCTCTGAACCCTTATCAGTAGCCTTCCATGAGATTTCAAAGGAACCAGTCCTTGCTGTCCTTAACAGCCATTTTAAGTTGATATTGAAGACTAATTTATGTGAATGAAGCTAAGAAGCAATACAACAGTGTACCTATGTGCTGAACAAAAATAAATAAATAGTATTTCCCAAATATTTTCATATTTTGTTCAATAAACGCCTTGATTAGTTTAAGACTTAACTAAGTTTTTTAGAAAATGGGCATTTTACTTTTGACTTTATAAGTTCTGGGGCTTAAAACCAGCAACAAAACATTACAAGAGTGAAGGAGACTGCCTTTTTACAAAAGAGTAAAGAACTGCTGAATGCAAACTCTAAAGCTGGCTGAGTAATCATGGTAGATGCAAATTCTAGGAGAGTGGCAACCTTGATTTCTGTAAATATTTGCAGGGTATGGACATAATGAGTGACATCTTGACTCCTTTCAAATCGATGGTAAAAACCCAATTGATTTGAGTTAGAGTGGAGTTGCAGCCACAGCAAAAGAGAGGAATTAGATAGTGGAGAAGAGACATAAAAGGAAGTAATTTAGATGAAAGTAAAAAATTGAGGATAATAACCCTACCTATTCAAAAGTTGCATGTTTATATATTAAAACCAACATATGCAAACATACATGGACACATTCATACACTAGTCAAAATATAAATCTATGGAATAATAAATCTCACAATGAGACAACGGAAGTTTATCTTGTTTCTGAGATCCAGGAGGTTTTCTTTAGAGTAGGAGACATCAGATTGTGCTATGACACAGAGATACATAGCTGATTTGTTTTTCATATTATGTTATTTTAAATGCTGAACACTAGAGTGTGTATATTTTTAAGATACAGTAAAAATAGATTTCCAATATTATGAAAACCAAACTTGGTAGATAACAGACTTCAGTCTCTGAGGCAAATACTTAAAGGCAAAATTTGACAGTAATAAATTATTTGACAATAATACACAGGCTAATATTTCCAGAAAGAGGTGTTTTAACTAGAGTTCCTAGATGCCTGTGAATAAAACCACTTGCAGCTTCATTTAGCAATATATCCCATACAGGAAGGACTTCTACATTACTAAAACAGAGTACCAAGAAAACAGATTCTTGTTAGTTGATATGTTATGCAGCTTGAAATATACTACAACTGTAATTAAAATCCAGATAAATATTTTCTTGCATCCAGAAGACTGCCTATGACTTTTACCAAAATCAGACACATTCTTACATATTTGTACAATAGTCATATCTTTTACATTTAATTTTCATACAAGTACTCATAATAAGCAGCAATCCTGGTCAGAAATATTTATTTTACTTGACTGTATTTCAGTCTTTGGCAGATAGGAAAAAGTTGCCAGTTGTTTCTATTTGTGAAAGCCTTCTCATTGACATCTATAAGGGAAATAACTCTAAGAGTATGTACTCTGCTTCATTGATTTTTTTTTGCCTGCTGGGAAGTCAATGACAGGCCTCGGACATCTCACAATTCTCAGAGCAGATGTAATGGTGGTATCCTCATCAGGAAACTATTGTCAGAAGAAAGGGCAACACTTTTGAACATGGTCATATCAGTAAGCTCTTTAAGAACCTTTGGAACCCATTTGTTAGGCTTTGATATTCTAATAAATTCTTCTAGAATTCTTCAAAGAGAACATCTGTGTCAGCAGTAATTCAAATAGAAATAATAATTAGTAATACCAAAACAAACGTAACAATTAGGAAATTAGTTCAACAAGACATATGTTAACATGCTGACAACAATTTCAATGAAGGTATTTCCTTCTCCTACAGGAGACAGGGTGTCAGCAAAAAGATATAAGAAATCAATAGCACTTTCAGACAAAAAAATAAACCTTGTTTAGCTTTTCCTGCATATGATATTACTTCTAAAACTGTTAACTCCTTATGTTCCAAGGAAAACTACTTCTGTTTCTTTCTAAAACTCCAGAGCAGAACATCTCTGAATGAACACTAGTAGGTATCTTCAAAACGGAAAGAGGGAGAACCCAGGATAGTTCAGTCTCATCTCAGTGCTTCGAAAGGTGATGAAGCAACTAATCCTAGAAACAATTTCCAGATACATGAAGGGCAAGAATGTGTTTGCAAGTAGTCAGTATGAATTCACAAAGTGGTGTCATGAAAAGTGAACTAAGGGAAGTGTAAGGTTATGCACTGAAGAAGGAATCATCCTGTGCATCATTATATGCTGGGGACTGGCAGCTAGATTACAGATTTTCAGAAAAGGACCAAGGAATGCCCTTGCAGCAAAGAAGGTTAATGGTACCCTGAGCTGCACTGGGCAAAGTGTTGCCAGGAGGTCAGTGGAGGTGATCATTTCCCTTTGCACAGCACTGTTAAGGTCTCATGAGGAGCATTGCATCGCAGAGTCATAAAAGCATGTGGCTGAAATTGGAAAGACCTCTGGTGGTCATCCAGGCCACCTTCACTCACTCAAGTAGGACCACCTAGGGCAGATTGCCCCAGACTATATCTAGATGGGTTTTTAATACCTTCAAGGAGTGGAGGCTCCCTCATCCTTCTGAAAAATATGTGGCAGTGCTGTCACCCTCACAGTACTAAGAGTTTTCTTATGCCCAAATTAAATCTCCTGTGTTTCAGTTTACATCTGTTTCCTCTTGTCCTGTCTACTGGGCACCACTGAAAAGACCATCTCCATCCTCTTTGCATGCTTCCTTGGGGTATTTATATACATTTATGAATCTCTGCTAAGTGTTCTCCAGGACAAACCGTTCTAGCTATCTCAGTCTTTCACAAGAAAGATGCTCCAATCCCTTGTTCACCTTTGTGTCCCTTTCAGTATGTCTATATCTCTTGTACTGGAAAGGTCAGAGCTTAACACAGAACTCCGGGTGCGGGTTCAGCAGCATTGAATAAAGAGAATGGATCACCTCTCTCTATCTGCTGACAAAGCACTGCCTAAAGCAGCCCAGGATATCATTTGCCTTCTTTGCAGCAAGTGAATATCTCAGATCCTGTTAAACACGGTTTCCACCAGGATGTCCAAGTCCTTTACTGCAAAGCTGCTTTCCAGCTGGTTGTACCCCAGCATATTATACCTCAGGTGCAGAAGTGTTCCCTTCTCATAGTTGAACTTCATGAGGTTTTCTGTTGGCCCATTTCTCCAGCCTGTTGAGGTCACTCCAGATGACAGCATAACACTCTGGCATGCCAGCCACTCCTCCAGTTTGGTTGCTGTCTGCAAAGTTCTTGACAGTACAGTCTGCTGTATCATCCAGATCATTAATGAAAATGTTGAAGAGGATTAGACACAGTACTTACCCCTGAGGTGCTTCACTGGTCACTGGCCTTCAATTAGACTTGGTACCACTGATCACCACAGCCTCACTGTCTGTTCATCCAACCCTTACATCCACAGCCTCTGTATAAGGTTGTAATGGGATTCAATGTCACAGGTGTTCCCGAAGTCCAGGTAGACAGTATCCACTGCTCCCTCCTGATTTACCAGGCCAGTCACTTCATCATACAAGTTTATCAAGTTGGTCAAGCATGACTTCCCCTTGGTGAAGTCATGCTGACTACTCCTGACCAGGGGTGTTCGGTTCAAAGCTCCCCAGTAAAATGTACAGCAGAAAGCCCCAAAAAGGGCCAATAGGATGATTAAGGGGCTGAGGCACCTTTCATATGACAAAAAGTTGAAAAAGCTGGGAGTGCGTGACCCTAGAACAGAAGGTACAGGGGAAATCTTATCAATTTGTATAAAAATCTGAATGGAGGCTGAAAGGAAGATGGATCATGTCCACTGACAAGACAAGAGGTGATGTGAACAAATTGAAGCACAAGAGATTCTATTTGAACACAGGGAAACACTTTATTATGGTGAAGGTGACTGAGCACTGGCACAGGTTACCCAAGGAGGATGAGAAATCCCCATCCTCAGAGGTCTTCAAAGTCTATTTTGAATATGGTCTTTGGCAACTTAATCTGGACTTGGGAAGCTGGACCAGATGACCCCCAGGGCTGCCTTCCAACCTCAATCAGCCTGTGATTCTGTAGAAGGTTTAATATGTGTGTTTTCATCTGCTATGGCTTGATATTTTACAGATGTATATTAAAATGTAGGTTGTCAAAGATACTAACAAACTATATTGCTCTCTGTTTAGGAAGAGACGTGTCAGAATATTTTCTGGATGAAACGTCTTCTAAAGTGAAATACTATTCTGTACTCCAGTTTTGCACATTTCCTGGGACTCCAAATTGTAAATAAATAAACTGTGAAATAGACTAGCCAATAATAGCATGTGAGAAATATTGCTTTAGAAATATAAAGTAACTTTTTTATTAGGCACACACTTCTGACCAGTCACACATCTTAATTTTTATTGTCTAAATTATTCAAGGTTATTTGATTAATCTAGCCTTATAGAACTGTTCTAGAAGTTAAACGTGTCTGAACAGATTGAAAGTAATTTTGCTTCAGCCCATGTAAAGCTTTGTTTTCTGCAAAATACCTACTGGTGTTTAGCTCACAATTTTTGAGGGTTAGGAAGTAAGCATGTAGACTACATGGCTTATTAGAGCACTGTATCTGTATAGAGGGGATTTATTTTCCCTGTCTGTCAGCTCAGTGACTGGTATTACCTGTCAAGTCATGCTTTTGTGAATTGTGTTCTACAGTAAAGTATTTGAAAGGGATATGAAGTGTCTGAGCTTTATAAGTGTGGCAGATCATTAATAGTTGCCTTTCCACTTAATGCATGGTAATATAAGGTTTTCTAAGATTCTAGGGTGTCAAAATTTAGACAAGTCTTCAATATCTTATAAAGTCCCAGTGAACTGCTACTAGGAAAAACAAAAGGAAAAACATCCTTAGAGGCAGCAAGCATTAATACGAACCAAATACCCTCAGCAAAGTGTTCTAAACTTTCCAATAAGTAAAATATCATACAACAACAACACAGGTTCTCTATGGTATCTTTTTGGGAAAAGGCACTATTTCCTAGAATAGTGGATAAATAAGTGGGGTACAGATTAATAGTCATAATATTTCAAGTGGCATTGTGATTTATAATATGAAAATTAACATTTTTAATATGAATTCAAGAAATGGGCATAGCAAGCAGCAAGAAGTCTTGTTATCTACCTCAGTCTTCCTACATAATGTTGATAATTACAGCAAAATCTAAGCTCCCTTCACCATGAACAGTGAAAGCCAGGCACTCAGGTATCTATATATAAAACAAAATAAATTACCTCCCAGAGTCTTCTTTAAGATGCCCAAACACCTTCTATCAAACGTAAATTTCTTGTTTCTTAAAAGCAAAAGAAAGAACAGAGTCTAAAAATCCACTTTTATATGTCAATTAAAAATGCTCTAACTCAATGACTTTAATAGTGCTATAGACCATTAATGGAAACACTTGATTTGCTGCAGATTTATTTTAAAGTAGAAACAAAACTCAAGTCACCAGAGAAACTGCAGAGTGTTGTGTATCATATTTGAGGAGTATTTTTTGACACAAACTTTATAAGTAGTTCACAGACCATACATTTTTCCTTTGATAAGCATGTGAGGTAAAGTGTTTCATACTATAAAAGTCAACACATGAATTCCAAATATTGTGAGATGGTATACAATGTGTATATATGAAGTAGATCCACTGATTTTTTGTGAGCAATACATCAAAATTTTAAGGGATAATAGCATACTATTGACAGCTTATTTCAGCTTCCTACTTTGTCCCTGAGTTGCTAGCTATTATACAATATAAATTTACCCTATAAATTCTTGAAGAATATTCTTTCTAATTCCAATTTGGCAATGCTAGAAACTTATGTGAGGATTATAAAATATGAAAATTGATTTGTTTTACTCTGAAAAGCCCATCATATATTTTTTAAAAACAGCTGTGTCTCAGATACCTATTGTAATGCAAATGTAAAAGAGAAAGTGCACAACAAATTTGCACCATAATTAGAGCAATAAAATTAAAGACACAAAGACTTTATGAATACTTTCACAAAAATAAATTAATATAAATATATATTTATATATACAGATATATATTTCACACTGGGCTGGAATGGGGTGAACCTCTGGAACACCTGCTATACACTGATGATATTGTTGTGTGGGACAATACAACAGTTTCCTGCAAACTGAAAAACCTTTTAAAAAATCAAACTGGAGTTAATTCATGCCAGTATGGACCAGTCAAGAGCTTAAAACATTCTCTACGCTGCAGCTGGGGAGAATGCCCTACCTAGAACCCCTGGCAAAAACTACCAGGGGAGACTAGAGGTCAGCCCCAAGGCACCTGGAGTCAGGGATACAGAGGATGTGAGGCCTGCTACTCCAACTGAAAAAAAGTCTGGCTACCTCTTTGCTATGGTTGATGATGGCTGAAATATAAATATGGGGAGGTCTGGCTGATTGGCTTTATCACACCCACAAACCTGCCAAGGTAAGTGCCATGTGCTTACAACTGTGGAAGCAACCAATGGCCAGCTGGAGGCATACCCCACACCTCCACACCACCACCTGGAACACTATCTTGGGCCTTGAAAGCAAGTCTTGAAGGTTCACAGGGAATCTTCTCAATCTCTGTAGGTACTCTTCTCATTAGTATCCAGGACAAGAGGCACATGAGATTATATCTGAACACACGAAGACACTTTTTATTTTGTTTGTTGTGAAGGTGCTCAAGACAGCAACCTATTCAGAGTGGCTGTGAAGGCTCAATCCATGGAAATCTTCAAAACAGAAATGGAAATCAACAAATCCTGGACATCCTGCACAATCTATCCTAGGTAGCCCTGCTTGAAGGATCAGGTTGAACCAGGTGATACCAAGACGTTCTTCTAATTTAAATGACTCTGTTATTCTGCAATTTTTAAATTATTTAAAAGCTTCTCTCAAAAAATACATTTTAATTTTAACTCCCAATAAATTCAGCTACCCTTCCCAAATCTAATGTTGTCTTGCCTGTAATAAGTGATGTCTCTATCTTCACCTGGGCTGAAAAACTTTTTTGTTCCTGCTCTTATTTCCTTCTCCATCCTGCTGAGGGAAGAGTGAGCGAGTAGTTTGGTGGAAGTTTTGCTCTTAGCCAGAGAAACTAAAAGTTCTTAAAAGTGAACCTGCTTCTCTTGCATTGGTATGATAAATCTTCCCTCAGGATTCTGTGTAAAGTTTGCAGTGGCTTGATTGAACTCTGCTCACTTTGAGCATTCATTTCTGATTTCTGCATTATCTTTTGCCCTGTAGAATGATCTGTTAAAGCCACTAAGTTTTAATGGTTTTATTCTAATATTTCCATGCTATATATATATCCACTACATTGCATTTCATGTTAATACTAATACCTGAGCTGCAGTTAGAGGCCCTGCAGAGAGACTTTTCTATCAAATGGTTGGTAGGATAAGGGAGTAGTCCTTACATACTGGCTTCAGAGTAGGAGACTTGTGTTCAGCAACTCCTGAGATTCTTTCCCAAAAAGAGATGGGCTCATGACTTTTCCGTGGTAACTAATACTAAGAGTGAAATCTGTTGGAAACTCTTGCTTTCTGCAGAGGTAAATATTTGTGTTTCTCAAGAAACCTCGATTCAGACCATTTCTGACAGCAGGTGCTCTTTTTCTTATCAGAATATGTTCTCTTTCTTTAGAGAGGAATGCTTTTCTTAGTCACTATAGAATATGTATTTAGTGCCATCGTTTCAAGTGTAATTTCTCTTATTTTCTAATATGCAATTTCATAACTTTTCAATTGTAGTCTTTGTATTGTCTCTTCTGCTTCAGAACTCATCAGCATAGTCCAGACCTACTACAGAGTATTTCTTAGGCCTTCTAGCTGTTTTATACAGCCTTCAATCATAATCATATACAGTAGTTCATTTACTGTTTTACTTGAATTTCTTTGTGGTTTTTAGTCCAGTTGTTTATTCTGTTTTGCTTTTTTTTTTTCATTACATTAAGTCTATTCATTAAGCAATTTTTTTGTTTTAGGTTAAACTGTGATCTTTCGGCCTCTTCTGATCTTGCTTGAAAATCCATGTAGAATATCTGTCATAGAGACAATGGCTTTCATGTTTATATAAAAATGGAAAAGAAGATAATAAATTTAAAAAGAAGGGAATATTTTTACTCATTATTTTGTTTCCTTTTAATAACTCCTCAAAAGGCTTCACAGTTTAAAGCATTTCTCCAATAAAACTCTACCCTTTTTGACACTTGCTGGCAGAAAGAGACAAATTTCTGGATTGATAAAAAGCCCTATTACATGGATAAGATCAGAAATACACAAATTACATATCGGTCGAGATTTCAGACAGAACACTTGTATTGACTTATTAATATTCTTTAAGGGGGCAATGGGCAATATCCACTAACTCTTTAATTAGCCTACTATTCCCATGATATTTACGAGTATAAAAGCAGCTTTTTAAAAATCATACTTATTTATAAACATCTCAACTCTATTATACTCCATGATTATTCTCTGAAAATATGACACTGACCAGGGTGAAATAAAAGCAGAATCACAGCTGTTGAATGGGAGACATACACATGCTTGTGTATACACATTTTTTTTCTCAAGCTAAAAGTATCTCTGACTGCTTGACAATACTGTTATTTTCTTTTTTTAATTAATTTTAGACCTTTTAGGCATATTTCAACTTGATTCTGAGACCTCGGAGGGTATTAAGGCTTGTCCATTGGTGATGAAACATTTAACCTTTGTTTCCAGATGGATATTTCTTGTAAGCTTGCATGGAATTTAATGTTCTATTTTGTGCAACAAACTATTTTGTTATCTAGTTCCATAATATATTTCTTCTTTTGATTTCATTCAGTGATAGCACTCAACAGTCAAGAGATTGTTGCATGATCATTTTAAATGATACTGGTCTTGTCCCAGAAAAAATCCACTGTATCTGATGCAGCTTCCTGCATTGTCCCTTTCTTGAACTAAAATAAGGGAGATCAAGATTAAATATAAGGAAGAAATTATTTATTGTGAAGATGATGAGACACTGGAAGAAGTTTGCACAGAGAAGTTGTGGATGTCCCACCCCTTAAAGTTTTTAAGGCCAGATTGGATGGGGTTTAAAATAACCTGGTTTAGTGGAACTTGTCCCTCTCCCTACAGGGAGGCTGGGACTAAGTGACCTTCATGGTCCCTTCTTGCCCAAATTATTCTACAATTTCATCATTTTCTCAAAATAAAATTAGAATAAATATTGTAAAACCTAAGCAGAATTCAAACAATTTCATTCACCAGTTTTAAATTAAGAAAAATACAATATAATAATTTAATTTTATGCTTTTGTGGTTTAAATTTAATTTGAGGTTAATGAGTAGGGAGCCAGGTCATATAGGATCATATTCCACTTCCATGCATCCCAAGTGAGAATAATAACAATGAAAATTAATTTGCATTTCTAACTAATTGGCAACTACTTTGAATACAAGGTGGGATTTTGCTTGCAGATAAGATGTAAAGCACTGACATCTGAAAATAGTTGATAATTCAGTGGAGGATGATGGCATATACGACCTCTCAAAATCACTTTGAGATGACTGAAATAATAGATTATAAATGTCTCCTGGCCTTTGGTCCTTCTTGAGTGAAATACATGCTTTGTATAATACATATACCAAAACTAAGATCTGAATTTTTGAAAGCTCACACTTTTCAATAGGAAATGGCAGCTGATTTTTTGTTGTCATCCTGTGCTTTGGCCTTGTCCTAGAACTTACAAATTTGAAAATGTTTCCTAAAATTTTACAATAATGCACCCAAGGAAGTTTTATATGAAACCTTTTTTTGAGCCATAAAGTTCACATTAAGAGGTTGAAGAATACATTTAATGCAGGTTGCTCAGTGTGTTTCTTTTGTTCAGCATCCCTCCTCAGAGGCATCCAACTCAAGCCGTTATTTTGTTATATAAAATTAAATTATTTTAAGGATTGGGATGTCAGAGACTCTGCTATGGGAAGCCTGGTGTTGAACCAAAAGGAAATCTGGTCTGACTGTGTGTGTGGGATGTGCAGCTGCAAAGGGGCCTTGGTCCCAGCTCATGTGGTGCAAATGCAGCTGCCAGAGTGGCTCTTGGATGGTCAGACAGAGAACTTTCCTTAACATAGAGAAATGTTGCTACAGAAAATAGGATATATATCCCTTTTGCTCATACTCTGTCAAATGGTTTACATTCAAGGTTGTCTTTATTGAAGGTAAAGTATCAAGCTCATCATACCAGTGTCCCTTACACATCAGTTATGGACCATTGCCTTACACTGACCTTTGCTCAATCTAACCCTTTTTAGCCAAAAGGAGCAAAGGGCATAGAAGAATAACTTGAAAATAGGCAAGCAAAAAGAAAAATTAAAAGCAGAGAAAGAAAGTGAAACTCAAGGAACTAAAATTACATTTTCCACAGTACTTTTATACCACTACTAAAATCAACATGATGACGTGATTTCTACATAATGAAGTAATATATCCTTTTTTTTTAAAATTCTAGTTTCTCAACATAAAAAAAAATAAAAATATTTGGGAGGATTTAATGTCTATCATTCACTAATATTGTTTACATTGGAAAAAAAAGTTACAATTTAGAGGTATTGGAGTGATGTAACTATTAAATTGGGGTGTCAGCATCTTGGATGTGCAGAAGTTCTTATTGCTGGGATTGATCTATATAAATGCAAATATGCTTTTTGAGTTGAGATCCATTCACAATTAGTGGAAAAATTATTAAGCATATGCAGAAAGACACTCAAACTATGGGTTTCTTTCTTCCTCCATTAACTTCAAAGGAATTTATTATGACAAGCTGTGGGTTAAGAGTCACTGACAGAGGTATATAATATGTGAGATGAATTCAAATATAGAATTTTACCATTAACCTTGGCTTATTGAGAGGTTTGTTATGTATTTAGATTTTATTCTTTCAGGAATATTGTTTTTGATAATGTTCCACCTACTGCCATGTATTGAAAACTTGAAGAATAAACTTTACCATAGTTATAGCTGTTGAAAAAATCTAAAAATTACTAGAAAAATCCCTTTTCAGTCAGTCATAGGTGTGAGTACGTTGCCATTGCTACTATGTCCTGATCAACCATTTTTCCTTCTTATGTCAGCTACAATAAGAATACAGTTCTGATCCCAGGGAAAACAAAAATAACTGCTTGATGTAATACTAAAGTTCAAGATTGATTTATTTTTTTATGCTTTTATCTCTATCTTAGAATCATAGAATCACACACAGCTAAATCCCATAGCTTCAATGAAGTGAAATTCCTGAGAAATGGGGCCAAGTACAGAATCATATTGGATTCCAATAACTTGTCTGCTCCAAGGATCATAATTAACTAATGAATTTAAACAATGATTTATTTCCTGCACTATTCCTTCTTTTAAAATAATCCCATTCAGACTATATTAATAGTGTCTTTTAGAGGGATACATTTTCCACGGTTAAGAGGTAATAGACACAAAACACAATTCCAAAGGAAAATACTGGATAAAAGGTTTATTATTTCCACTGTGGTCCTGAAGGTAGACCTTCAAAACATTCATATGTATGCACTTAATGCATTTCATTAACATGATCATGACTGTGCTAACAAATGGAAAAAAAATATATATTCAGGTTTTCTATGGATCTTGACTATAACTTTCTCATGCTTTCTATTGCTACGATTATACAGTATTAGACAATTAATTGCAATTGTGCTCTGCTGTGCTAGCAGTTCATCCAAAAGGCAGTCAGTGACAGCAATAAAAAAGCATTGTGCAACAGGTTAAGATCAGTAACTTAACAAGAAAAAAACCCTTTGGTCCATTCTGAAACAAAACTTGCGACAAAAGGAATTGCAATCCCAGTAAAAGTCTTCTACCCTATTTAGACTGAGAACTCAAACATATTCACAATCTTTGCTACAGAAATCTCAATCAGAATTTTCCCTGTCTGTCCATGTAACAGCTTCCAAATTCAGATGAAGTTTGATTTCTTTTGGGGCACATTTGTCAAATGTATTAAATAATGCCACATTTCTGAAGTAAAAATCTTGGTTTTTTCTTATGATTTTAATACTTTCTTTTCCTAGTATTAAAAATCAAATACCTAGATATTGCCACGAATATTTCTTCTAAAGAGTGAATTAAATACAGAATGAGGACTTCAGTTTGCCATGCCAAGCGTGAAGTTCAGCTGTTAAGGGCTGTAGCCTGTAGATTTATACATAAAGTCTAAATGAAAATTAGATATGCCTTGATAACATCCAGTCAACTGGAAAACATTGTTTCTTTTTCTTTGCTTCTAATGAACTCCCACTTTCTCCAGCAAAGCTACAAGTTTATGTGTTCCTGGTTTTTTATTTGTTTGGTTAGGATTTTGTGCATCCATATGTTAAAGAGGTCCTTCCTGTCTCATTCTGTTGTGTACTATTTAAGAAAATGAGTAATGCTTTTCTAACATCATATTCATTATTAAACCCACTAGTTAATGACATAAAGACTCATTCACTACTCCCACAAAAAGTCAAGCAAAATTTGCAGCATAAATCTGTGGTTGTGATGAATTAGACAGCTCTAGTCACCATTTACAATCTCTGCACAGATAAGACAGGGGATATGGCTCTTTAATAGTGCATAAATAATGGATATAATAAAAATCCTATATGAAACTGCATGGGTCGTAAACAATTTAAATAGTTTTTAAACTATATATACTATTTTAATATATTGAACTATTTCAAAGCCATATTTCTGCCACTACCTTCTCCCTTAATTTGTATTGGCATAATTTGTATGCAATTGCTAAATTGTTTGCAATACATTCCCAAATATTCCTTGTGTATAATCTATTTTTTTTCCATATAAATCCATAGTGACGGAGATTATTCTGTTGATGGCCTTGAAGTTCAAGCTTGATTTCAGCGTAGACTAGTGTAACTGTAAATCTAACTGGAAACAATCATTTTTGATTAGTAACTAATGTGAATTAATTTGAGGTCTTTGTCATATTCTCAAAAGAATTTTTAATCAAAGCACAAAGCCCACATTATTTCCTGATATACGTCTGGAAGAAAGTACTTAGTAAATTCACACCTGTGGTTTCATTAGTCTCAGTAGCAACTTTGAGCTGTAAATTATTACTGCTATTTTTTATTACTCCCTTTGTCAAAAATTGAATTAATTTTTGTTGCAGTTCCAAAAGTTTCTGTAACTTTTCCTTACCAACTGAACAAAGAAATCTCAGTTCTTGGCTTTAACATTTAAATAGGATGGAAAGAAAAAGCAACCATGTATGTCATGGTTCTGATGTTTTGGCGTATGAGACCTTTTTATTTTATGCATAAGAATTTTCTCTCATAGAAATCAGTGGGACACTGAAAGTGTTGCCTAAGGCCAAATAACTTTCTCTGGGTTTCTTCAGTGAGCCAGTTCCTCTGATATAGGGTGACCTGTGCTAACTTTGTCAGCAGTTATCTATGACCTGGATTATGCAGAAGAATTTTTTTTTTTAGGAATTTCAGTTACTGCAATTGGACATATGTCAAATACCAGCTTTTAAAAAAAAAACTTATTGCTGAATTTCTTTTGCACACTAGTAATTTTAACACTTCAAACTTTATAAACAATTTTCATATTTCCTATTTTCAGATTTCATAAATCTAATGGTTGATTATTGTTATTTGGCTAATGTCTACTTCATTACAAAGTTGCAAATTAAACTGTAAGCATATTTTAAATTATATAAATCAGTTGCTAATAAAATTAGCTGCAGTCGGCTGTGAGGGACATTCTTATAAATGGAAAGTTAAGAGATAATATATTCACATTTCATGTGAATATATTTGTTACTGGAAAGTTGTCAGGATCATGCTGGTGCCTTTTAGGATAAACCAACATGCACTACATTCTAACATCTGTTTCCTTTTTCTCATGTGTAATTTTCTAGTAAATTCCCTGAGAAAAGGTCCTCTGAGAGTGATTTCAAAGATATTTTTAATGCCCTGCTTTTTTCAATTCTATTGAAAAATACAGTGAATACATAATTTGCACTGTTCATTTTTTTTGCCATCTACTATTAATTCTTTCTCATTCTTTTCTCCCTCAGAACCATCTTATGTACTTTGGACCAGTGTTGTTTAATATCCTGCTATAGAAAAATATCTAACTGATAAGAGACTGTGATAAAATTATAAGGTATTACTGAAAAAATCATATGTTTAATTATAGCGGATAGTTAGCCCCAGTAATGAATGATGACACTAGTATCAGAGATCGATTTTTTTGTCCCACTAGAAGAGATAAACTAGTAGTAAGCAAATAAATCAGATTACTTCTCTGTTATGTGTTTCTCTCCCATGTTTCTTTTCCGTGACATGTAGAAAGTAAAACAAAAATACGGGAAATATTTTTTTTTCTGCACTTTATTTATAAGTTTTATATATGTTTTTTTCCTGCACTTTTATATCTATATAATATTATTTGTTGAAATATATACAGTTTCAAGGCTCAAAACTTGGAAAATTCTACTTAAAGAAATAATGTTTACAATTCGTTTTATTAAAAATGAACTATTTACCTCTAATAAGGACAATAGTATTTGGCATGTATTTGGGTGAAAATGGAAAATCTCACGAATCAGTAATACTTAGAAAAGAGATAGAGGAAAATCTTATTTTGTTGTTTTGGTTTTTGTTTTCCAGTTTTATTAATGTCTTTAGTTTCACTGCAGTATATCAAGGTCTTGGAGGCACTACTGACTGTTCCCATTCAAGCTCCTTAGGGTTGTCAGTCCTTGACCATGACCCCATGCCCACTTTCATTCCCCCTCAGAGCCATCAGTCCCTGACTCAGTGATGTCAGAACAGACAGTCTCCAGTTCCTCACAGGCCTACCAAGCCATTGGTCTTGTCAAGATGGGCACACCTGTGGGTCCATATCCCAGCCCAGCTTTTGCCCATTGCTATCACCTGGGCAGTACCCAATGCCCGGGGCAGGGGTTGCCCCTTGTGCCCTCTGGGCCTCCCTTCTCTCCAGCTGGGGCAGGGGGACACACCTGGCTGCCCAGCTGTGTCCTGCTGCCCCCTTGGGGAGCCTCTGCAAGTCCTTGTGCCCTGGCTCCAGGGAGCTGCAAGCCCCCAGTAGACAATGACACAATAGAAAACATTCTAAATTTTATTGTAAGGGAATGCAGACCTTCATATCACATTTTTTCCAGACTTTTTGCTTTTGTGATAGTGAATGAATCATGCTTTGGGAGCTTCCACTCACTCCTTAGGTTATGGATGCAAATTAATCAGCTATTTGTGAAAAAACACTTTTCACTATGCTTGTCTTTTCTACCTAGCTGATCAATATTGTTTCCAGTTAAATTCATCCAGTGTTTTTTATGTTTCCTCCAAGACATATGAAAGTTTCCTGGAAATGATGTCAAATACGAAACCTAGCATTCATAATTAACTGTATCAGAATGCATTGCTTAATATTAGGATTGTATCTGCTTTAGCATTATCTGATCTTTTCTCTTTTTATTTTCCTTTCCTTTCTTTTTCTTTTTTCTTTTTTTTTCATTTTTCTTTTCTTTTTCTTTCTTTTTCTTTCTCTTTTTCTTTCCTTTTCCCTTTCCCTTTCCTCTTCTTCTTTCTTTTTCTTCTTTCCTTTTTAAAGCAGATATGTTTAATGTATACTTGCAATAACTCTACATTATTCTTCATTTCATTAGAGGAACTGTTTTCATATCTTCAGCAAAGCACTCTATTTCTGCCTTTTGTTACTCTCAGTTTCTCTTTGAGACCAAAATAAAGTATGAGAGTTACAAGGAACATGACAGGTTTTGCAATAGACTCTATTTATTGTCTTCTAGGGACAAGCTCAAGTCTACAGAACACTGTACTAGATGTGCTGTGCCAGTCTTCCACCACAGGACTTAACATATTATCTAATTTATCCTTACAGTCAGTGAATACTAGTGTCTTGTCCAGAAAAGGTGTTTGGTTTGGGTTTGTCCTTAAGATTGGATTTGATTTTTTTTTTTAAATTTTATTTCCCTTTTAGACATATTACTGTAGTTATGGGTTTTGTGTGTTCAGAGATTCTCTCTGACTTCCTCTTTATTCTTTTCCAAATGAAAGAGGATGAGAATCTTCTTGCTTCCCTCATGCACAAGTTTGGGGTTTTTTTTCCAAATTTTGTCTTTATTTCTCCCTAGGATCTTAGAGGAAAGATCAGCAAACTCAAAAAAACCCACTGCAAGTTGTTACATGGTATTGTTGCTTGCTTTAAAAGCTATCTAAAATGGAATCTTACATAATATAATTGACAGATATCATCCAAGTCATCTCTTCCTCTGTTTTAGCACATCTAGTAGAATAATACTCTGGCAAAAATATGTAACAATAGTGTTCGGAGGATTTTAGATGGATTGAACATTACTGATAAAACCCTTTAGGGGTAGAGAAACTACCAGGGCAGAGATAAAGAATAGTAACCTGTTTCTGCAAAATTAAGATAAAGAGCAGGAGATATACGGATTAATATTACTCTGCATATGCTAATTAAAATGGGGTACTTTGCCATTTAAAAAGATTCATGATCATGACTGATGCTGCCACTTTTGGTGATGACTCACAAAACCAAAATAATTTATTGTTCTCAAGTCTATGACATGTTCAACTCTGCAGGACAAACAAGTAGTCACATGGTTTTGTCAGAATAAGAAAATCCAAGATACCAAAGAAGGAAGAGTGTTGATTTATTTTTTTTTTGGTACAAATACTTAATTTATGTACTTAATGAGCATAAAACACTGAAATGTTTAATCAAACTGCTTTCTACAAGTCCAGATGAAATTAAACAAAGCTAACTGAAAAGTCTCCAGTTATTGTTATGCTAAATAGAATTAAATTCTGCTTAGTGTAGAAAAGAAGAATGGGTTGCCAGTATTTTCCTATTGAGAATTATTGCTCTTCCTGTTATGAAATCAAACAGAGGAATAGAGAGTTTATCCTTTAAAGCACCATGTAGGTGGTCAAAGAAATTAAATCATGGCATGTTTTGAACCCAGTAAAAGGTTTAGCAGATAGCAAAAGATTATTGTGAAACAATTTTCACTGGATTTATGATAGTCCAGGAAAAAGCAGAAAATGAAATAATAAGTTATATGTTATCACTGATGTCTACAAAAGTCTGAAAGTGCTAGTTGAATGTGCGAAAGGGTATAGTGGAACTTTAAAACTAGCATGAATAAGGGGATCCCTGACAGTGTTAAATGGATAACTAATGCACAGCTATCAGGGTTGTGAGAGTCTATGATACTTCTTATGGCCCTACTGGAAATGAATCAATCACAAAGAGTTTAACCAAGCAAAGGCAAGACTCCTGTAGATATTTTAAATACAACAAAGGAGTTTAAAAAAAGACTTTGCTGATGAGCAAAATTAATTTTTGGTAGGTGAAGGATATTTTACTCAATAAAAACATTTCTTTTGGCAAAAAAAAGCAATACCTCTGGATCTCTGTGTTTTGAAACAGGGCACTAACAATGAACTGTTATGAAATTTTACATACCCCTCTAAAACTGATATTGATGAACATGCATGATATTATTTGAAGTACAGTTTCACCTAATGAAGATGATGGTCTGGCACAAAAATCAGAACATGCATAGCTCTATTTCAAGCTTCTATATATAAGACAGCCCAGTTGGATTCAGGGTAAAAAGTCAAACAAATCTGAATATTGTTTGAGAGCAAAAATGTTTAAAACAGTTAACAATTTTTTTTTTTTTAATTTTTAGACAATGGAGCCTCTGATTTCTTGACAATTTATGTTTTTCTGGACTAAATTTTCTCAAATGGAGACATATATCAAGACTTTTGATCTGTATAAAAGGATTTGTCTCTGTATCCTGGTCCTATTTTCTTACATAAAGGTGCAAAACTAAAGTGCTTTAGTTTTTTCTTCTGCATAGAAGTTAAATATTTTTTAGTAAATAACTGAAATAGCCAAGCATTATGTTCTTTAAATATACAATGAAAGGGGAAGCGTACCAAAACATACAACTGATTTTGAATTAATTTAATAAAAATTTACACATAACTGAACAACATGTTGACTAAGCAGTTCATGAATTTAAAAAATAATTTAATATAATTCCTATTATCTCTTGGTCAGTCTTAGCAGCAATTTATCAGACCAATTTTATTTCCCTGGGCTGCAGGTGCGAGACTTGTAGGGTTTGAATTTCACCTTGCAATAATGAAAGAAAGGCAAAAAAGAACCTCTTGTACCTCATCAAAATCTGCTGAGCAATTAGGTGTCCAAATAACAGTAGTGATGGCACATACGTTGCTTGCCAAACAGTCATGTACACCCTTAGAGAATATCAAAGGGAGATTGAATAAGGACGTTTTCACCCCTGGGAAAAAAACCAAAAAAACAAAACACCACCACAAAAGAGAAAAACAATAGGAAAAAAATATCAAAAAACCCTATCAAAACCAAAACAAAATAAGCACAAAATCTACATATTCTTTAAAAATAGTAATTTGCTTCCTTGTACTGCAGGAAAATAGTCACATTGTTTTGTGATTTGACCAAATATAATACCACCTTTTACTTCTTCTTTATTTAATTACAAATAAGGCTCTAAATAAAATATTTTTGCTATCTTCTGATGAGCAAAAGAAGAAAGGACACTTATACCTTCACTTTCAAATAAATTTTTTACAGGGAATAGCTTTCTTTGCCCCAGGAGAAACATCCACTTTTCAGAGACAATATCATGTTTTCAGCAAATCTTTTTTGTTTAATGGAAAATCACTGCTAAATTTGGGCTTGAGATTTATGAAACAGGTCTTATGTGACTGTGATGAGTTTCATAAGAATGAGACACAAAAGGCACTGATATTTAAAATCACAAGGTGGATTCTTAATTCTTCATGGAACTCTTGATTTCAGCAGGCTTTTTAGCAGATGCTGTAGTTGTATACTCCAAGGCAACAGCATATGTCATTATTTTTACTCAAATTTAATCCAGTAGCAGGTGAACTTGAGTTAACTGTTTTAATCCTACATCTGTCATTTACATGATACTTTTCCTACAGCTGTCTGTGTGACCATTTTTCAACATTTCTGCTCCAGAGGATTTTTTTGCCAGTGCTGAATGTTCAGAGGTAACTCACTGAGTATACCTTGCAATATTTTTTGCTTTGTTACCTCCATATTTAAGTTTTCCAGCTTATATTTTAGTGCATTACAATATTTTCACCTCTTTAAAAATATAAAAATATTTGATGTGGTGTTAAAAAAATCATCTTCTAAGTAACTATATACCTATATATGTGGATCTGGGTTAAGGCTGACAAATTGAAACAAAGAAATAGTATCTAACATATTTAAAGGCCACAACATAGAGTAAATTTGGATGTAACTTGGAACTGTAGGCTAACGACAAAAAGAAAATATAAAACGGTGTTAACAAACAAAAAAATAACCCTAAGCTGACCCTTGAGAGCTGAAGGAGAAACCAGTAACATGAACATCATTGTCCTCCTGGTAAAGGCCTCCAGTTGCTGACAAGGGATCATAACACTCTCTCCTGTATGAAACTACAGATCTTAAGCCCAGACAAACAGGGCAAGAGTGAGCAGAACACCAGGAAGTGGAGTAGAAACTAAGAACTGTGTGTAGAACAATTTTAGCTACACCATTTTTCTTTTTTTTTTCATGTAACAACTAGATCTAGATTAATAATGATTGAACTCTTGATATTTCAGTTATAGTAACAATAAATTATTGATTTTATTTACTTCCAAAATATGCTTCCTTTTTGCCTGTAAACAAGATTTTGAGCATAGCTTCCTTTAGAACCTAATTCACTGCATTCAATGTCTTCTAATTACTACTGCTGACCTAGTGGAAACAAGGTAAATAGAGCACTGCTAATTAGTATAATGCTAACAAGAAAAATCTTAGGTGAAAGAACTTTTTTTTCTTTTTTTTTTTTTTAAATCTTGCCATTATCTCAGATATAGTTGTCTTTCTACAGAAGAGTGACACTTACAAAATCTACGTGGAGATTCCTTTCACAGTTTCTGCTGATCCTATTTGCTAATTTTGTGTGCCAAGAAAAGAGACAAAAAAATATATTTGTACAATGCAATCACAGTTCTATATAGATATCCATAACAAGAAGTTACTCTATGTACAATAAGGTATATAATTCCATCACAGTGATATATTGCCGAGAAATTCAGACCTGGTGTGACAGCAGAGGCCTTCAAAAACGGAGATGGACTTATGAAGATTCCACAAATTGTTAAAAGCTTCATGCTCTGTAGTCTGCTGGTGTGTTATAACCATCTGCTTTTATGGAGAAATGAAAGGCAATGACATTCTTGAATTAATGTAAAGAAGTCTCTCAGTATAATCACAGTACAGAACAAAGGCCATAATAATAATCAACATTAAATTAATAAACAATTAATTGGCAAATTAATTTAATAAACCACAAGATGAAAAGAGAAAAATCTGTGAAATACCCTTGTAAACTACAAGGGAAGTTCACCACTGAATTTGTCTTGAGATCTAAGTTACAAAAATTTCTACAATGGAAAAAGTTTCCAGTTTTGAATCAGAGGACGTGCTAATAATTCAGTGGCTAATTAAAACCTTCTGCTCTGCAGTTATATGATACTTATTTTCTATGGAAGAATATGGAATTAGAGAATATTAGATATCAAGTGGTTCAACAGAATAATGAAAAGTTTAAAAAGTAAAAATTAACTAAATGTTCAACTAAATCAGAGAAAAAGACAACCTCCCCCCCCCAAAACCAACAAAAAACAACAAAAACCCCTAAACCAAAACAAGCAATATGCCCAAACAAACAAACAAACAAAAACCCCAGAAAACAAAACCGCCCAAAACTGGAAAAGATATAGGAATAAGAAAATTCTAATTGGCAATATTGAGCTTCATCTTTACTTCAACTAGTATTAAAATATTCCAAACCAGTGGTTCCTTTTAAACTTAAAAATCTGAGCTTTGCAAAAGAAGAAAATATTCCAAGGCCAGGTGTCTTATTTTTTTGATAAGACAATAATAAGACATTATTTCTATTCATTTTAGCCAATGCATGAGAAAATTACCAGAAGAAATTGGAAAAAACCCAGTCCTGAGTTCAGAAAAGTCCTTCATTTCGTGATCTACCTACATTTCAAACACTCTGGAGGTTATACTAGAAGAGGTGTTCAGGGCATATTTTTACTTGCTCTAAAAATTTCAGTCTTGTGGGCATGCACTCTCCCAGAATAAGTATCTGATCTTATGGGCAGCTTTCAGGAGTGAAGCAGCAAGTGTATACTAGACTGAGAATATTAAGGCAATGATGCCTCAAGGTAAAGCATTTTGTGTTCACTTTCAGAGGAGTATTAACAGAGAGAAACAAAAAGAGCTATTCTACAGCAGCTGCAAAGGCAATTTTTTTCCTGTTAAGAAGTCTTAAGTTTTTCTGTCCTTCAGCTCGATATCCTTTATAACATACAACAGTACTTTCCATTCCCACAGGGGTATATTAGGGGCAGCTTATGAAAAGGCTATCAGATGTTTTGAGATTTTATAGCACAGTCTATATATGTATCTTGGGTCTGTGTGCACATGAAGTTTACAATGTGTGTACTAAATATGTTGATCTCTCTTTTAGACCAAGAGTGAGAATGTCCTGAGTTCCAGAATAGGTATATGTTCATGTATGTGTGTCTACGTATATAAACAGTACACTTCTGAAATGCATGCACTAAAATATTTGTTTAGGAATTAAAATTACTCTCAAATCCTCTAACAAATTTTGTAGCTTTCATATTCCTTTCTCTTCTTTTACCTTCCACATCTGTTTTTTCAGTCTACTATTTGGAAAAAGCTACAAAGCTGATAATAAAGAGGTCATTAAGAAAAAGAATAAACTATTTGGATAAAGTGCTGTTAAATACTAATTGTAAAATAATAACAGTAAAGTACCAATCTGAAAATGAACTTGCTACTCCTTGTCTCTTAAAATTACAATAATCTTACAAGTTACTGGTATTCTATGTAATATAGTTATTACCAAAGAGAAGCGGGTAATGAAAATTAGTTAATGACAATCTAATCATAAATGTATCTACCAGTTTCTAACCTTTTAGTTTATTCTTTTACTGCAGTTTGCCTTCCTTTTCTCCATGTCTTAAAAAACAATGAGGTATACATAGAGATACATTGTTTGGCATGTAGAACTAGCATGTGAGTGATGATAAAAGTTAATTGCTAAAGCATTAATCTTTCATCTGCAGAGGTGCTCACTAATCATATAAAAATACTGCTTATCAAATCGGGAAGATTCCATCAAAACCATGTAAAATATTATTGTTTGAACAGAAAAGAAGACCTTACCTTTCATACTTTTATGTATGTGGGCATCATGACACATTTGCACTTTTGCTTTTATGCATTTATGAAAATTGCAGTCATAACACTGCTCTGTAGTTTGAAGTCTATTTCATGACTAAACTGCACCTCCCTACTTCCTCTGATGATCCTCTCATATCAGACACTGAAATTATGATTTCTGCAAAATGAAAGTAAATTAACTAGTGCCTAAAAAAAAAATCTCATTTACAATACTCCTTGTCTCTACACTACTGTCTATAGTCTTGTACTTCTCCCAGTTTCTGAATTGAAATGTGAACTGAACTGCTGTGTAGGGAGAATTTCTGCAGCCAAAATGTTCCCACTCAGGCAATTGCTGCCTAATAAGATAAAATTGTTTGTAAAAAGTCACTGCTGAAGACACAGGTTTAAAATAGCTACTGCTAGATAGCTCTTATTTTTGAATCTGAACTTTGTGGGATTACTCTGTATAGGTAATTATAGAAAATGGCAATAACTTGGTTTTCTGAGATATTGTTGATCTGATGTAGGATAAAGTGTATGGCTTTAGCCATTCACATGGTCAGAATTAAGAGCTGATGTCATGAGTTTCAGATGTAGATAATTCACATTTTGAAATAGCTTGACTCTCTTACAGACTAGTTTTCATACAAATTGAAGATCTCTTTATATATAAAAAAAAATTTAAAAGGGGAGTATGTTGTGCTTCTGGTCTGCATTACTTTCAAATTTCAAGCTAACAAGAGCAGCATTCAGACTATATTTTTCTTCATCCAAAAGAAAGTTCATACATTAATCTGGCATCTCATGACATGTCCATAACACTGTATAAATCATAGAATTGCAGAGTGGCTTAGGTTGGAAGGGGACCTTACAGATTATCTAGTTACAACCTCCTTGCTGTAGGCAGGGATGCCTTCAATTAGACCAGGTTGCTCAGAGCCGCATTCAACCTGTCCATGAATACCTCCAGGGATCAGGCATTCAGGCATCTACAGCTTTTCCTGGCAACATGTTCCAGTGGCTCACCACACTCCTATTAAAAAAAAAATTCCTAATATTGAATCTAAATATTACTCTCTGTCAGACTGATTCCCCATTGTCACTATATGTTCTTGTAAATAGTCTTGCAATATCCAGTTCCCTTCAGGTATGGGAAGGCTGCAGTTAGGTCAACTTGAAGCCTTCTCTTTTCTAGGCTGAGCAAATCCAGTTTTCCCAACCTTCCCTCCTAGGAGAGGTGCTCCATCCCTCTAATCATCTTCATGGCATTCCTCGGAACTTCTACCAATAGGTCAGTGTTCTTCCTGTGCTAGGGACCCCAGAGCCGAATGCAGTTATTTGAGGTGCGGTCTCACCAGAGCAGAGTAGAGGGACAGAATCACTTCCCTTGACCTGCTGGCCACCCTACTTTGGATGCAGCCCAGGACACAATTGGCTTTCTGGTCTGCAAGCTCACATTTCGAGGTCACATCCAGCCTTTCATCCATCAGTACCCTCAAGTTCTTCTCAGAAGGGCTGCTCTTGGTCTGTTCATCCTTCAGCTTGTATTGATACTGGGGCTTGCCCTGATCCAGGTGCAGCACCTTGAACTTGGTCTTTTTAAGCTGCATAAGATTCCCATTCACACAATTCTCAAAATTGTCCAGGTCCCTCTGGATGACATCCCATCCTTCAAATGTGCCAACAACATCAATCCGCTTGGTGTCATCTGCAAATTTGCTAAGGGTGCACTCGATCCCTCTGTCTATGTCACTAATGAAGATAACAAATAAATTAAATAAAAGTGCAGTTCATCTGAGAAAGAAAGAAAGAGAACTATGATAATAATTGTTTGCTAAAATACTAAGCTATGGTCTGCAGAACACATGACAGTGGGAGGAATGGTTAATAGAACAGGTGAATGTGCTTCCTTTCAGAGAAACCTTGATGGCTGGATAAATGAGCTAGCAGAAACTTCATGAAGTTCAACAAAAGGAAATACAAAAGTGATTGTTCCTCTCTAACAAGCACTGGTAAGGCCACATCTGGAGCACCATGTCCAGGTCTGTACTCTCCGGTATAAGAGAGACATGAACAAACTAGAAACAGTCCAGTGAAGGGCCACTAATATATTCAAGTGGAGCCTTCGTGAGAGGAAAGTCCTGCATATCAAGCCTGATTTCCTCCTATGACAAGGTAACCCACCTGGCTGATCAAGAGAGGCAAGCTGATGTAATCTTGTTGGCTTTCAGTAAAGCTTTCCTTTTGATACTGTCACTTACAGTATCGTTCTGGACAACCACAGTTTGTTAGACATGTCATGTCATGGATGAGCAACTGGCTCACAGATCAAGCTGTGAAGTCTATAGTATCCTGCCGGGCCAGTGCAAACTGCATACATCCTTCAGAAGTCCTTTCTGTGATTTTGCCTGGTTTTTGAAGAGGCAAATCACAGAAGCTTTTCTTCAGGTTCACCTATAGTGAACATATAACATCTTTGTTATATCTAAACATCTGTCTAACATCTTTGAGTATCCTAGTGAAACAAAATGTGCATTTTGTTATGGGGTAACCACAAAGTATTTCCAAATAGAGAACTGTATCCTGTGAGAACATATCTGTTTCACTCTGATTTAGCATTCATAAAAATGAATATCTATATCCATATTTATGCTAATTAATGATCCAATATTGTTCACGTTGTGTTATCCTATTTTGCATATTCTTTTATTCCTCAGTTTGGTTTATGAATCTCCATTCCTTTGTTAAGCTATGATTTTCTTGATAAAAATATTAAAGAATTCAGCACAATTCTTTTATCCACGAAAAAGCCTGTATGTTCAGATATTTGTGTGGAAAAAAATTTGTATTTGATTATCTGCATGTGTGATTTGGGGTTCTTTTGTGGGGTTTTTTGGTTTTGTTTTGTTTGGGTTTTTTTGGGGTTTTTTTGTACATCCCTTCTCATAGCCATAAAGTGATTTTGCTACAGCTTGTGGTAAGCTCAGAATGGGACCTGTATGAGTATAGTACACAAGTCCTGGAAAAAGCCTAGAACAAGAATTAGAGAGCTTGCCACATCAGGATATATCTGTTCTAGAAACACTTTTGATCAATTTCATTGTTCCGTCCTAAAATAAACACCTGGAAACTAACCTGGGATGCTCACTTAGTGCAAGAAGTTGTCAATAGTAGCATCCATACTTAAAAGCTTTCTTTATAGTTTATATGCAAAAATTACTAGTGAAGTGTTTAAATGATGTTGTCTTGTCGGGATCAGGGAAAACGACTATCGGATTTGGAAAAGGAAGAAAACACCAAAGAAAAAGGAATCCACTGAAACACCTACCTTGTGGATCAAAGAATGACCTCCCACAGCCGAATAAGAAGAGTTCTAAGTTCATGAAGTCAATTATTAGTTAGATATCAGTTGTATTAGATTAGTCATAATTACAAATGTTTCGATTGGTTGATGTACCCTAGGTCTCCCTGGTTACTTCCTCCTGATTGGTTACCTTATTCCCGGACTCACCAGCTTCTCCCATTGGCCAGCCTGTGGTACAGTGCAGCTGTGCCATATATGGCTGGCCACTCCCTTGCTCCTCCCCAATCTGCCATTGTTTGTGGAAGCCCATCCTCCTTTTTCCTTAGTTGATGTGGACCTGCCTGAACTCCTCCCTGAACTCCACCCCTGTTCTAGTCCTTTCTATGCTCTCCCTATTTAAGCCGGCGTCCATCTTAATAAATTGGTCATTCCACCTCACCCTACATGTGGAGTGGCTTGTCATTCTTTCCGTCAGGTCTGCGTCACTGCCTGGGTGGAGGGCGGGAGTGACCAGGGTTATGTATGTGAAAGTTATTACAGTGCTAAATCCAGCTTGTTCTAATCTTTGCAAGATCAGAATACAAAGGCTACTAACTTTTTGCAATATATTAGTCTTCAAAAAGGAAATGAAAAAGAACGAGAAATTGTATTTTATTCTGTCAGTGACTGTTTCATATACCATCAGGTTGCATGAAATGTGCATATTTTAAACAATTAGTACAAGCAGAAGTTTTGTCAATGTCATCCATTTTCAGTTAATTGGTACTAATGCACTTTTTTGCTATTGTTACATTTATGATTAAAAGGTAGCTAAAAAATACGGTCAAGATTTATAGAAATATCTGCCAATAACAGTGAAAATTAAACAGATTTTTCAAACTCATACAACAGCAGAACAGAAGCTAAAATTATTGTTAGTAACTGCGGTGGGTTTGATCCTGGCTGGATATCAGGTGCCCACCAAAGCCACTCTGTCACTCCCATTGCACATGGACAGGGGAAAGAAAATATGATGAAAGGCATGTGGGTCAAGATAAGGCATGGAGATCTCTCATCAATTACCATCACAAACAAAACAGAAACAACTTTGGGAAAATTAATTTATTACCAATCAGATCAGAGTTGGACAATGAGAAATAAAATCAAACCTTAAAACACCTTCCCCTTCCCATGTCCTCCTCTTCCTGGCTTATATTCTGAATTACAGCAGAATAAAATATCTTAAACACCTAGTGGAAAAAAAGTGAAAAAAAATTATACTGATTTTTAGACTACAGCTGATAAAACATTAAGAAATACAGACTAACTCATAAAATTCTGAAAAATCTACAAATTTCCTGATAGGTCATTGACGGATTGAGGACTATGCCTTGAAAGACATCTAAACATAAGACTGTCACTAGTATCTAGTGTTGCTTGAGATCATTCAAAGCCATACATTTTTCCACTCATTCTTCAGAAACTTCTGGAATATACAGAAAAATTGCAAAACGTAATATTTAAAATTCAAACTTCTCCATATATAAACCTTCTCCATCATATATACCCATGCAAGTACTCTAAATTTTCCTGGAAAGTCTACCAAAAACACTTAATGTCAAGTGAAAGATGTTTCAGACAGATGCAAAAATAAGGAAAAAAAAACACCCTCAGCCTTATGCCTGGAAACCTAGCTGTCTTCTCAAGCTGTCCGTGAAATTGTTGTTCATCACCATTCTGACCAGTTTTTGCATTTTTAAATTCATTAATTATACCAGATTTTTATCAGATATTCATTTTGTTAAAACTTTATTAAAAAGTATAAATGTCTTAAAATAGTCAACAAAGCAAATCAAATAATTGATAGTTCATTTTCAGTAAACTTCAGTTTTAAACCTGTGTGTTTCTTTTTCCTGTGAGACTTGCCATTATTCGAGCAGAATTAACATTAACTTCTGAACTGTATTTTTCCATTGGAAATGATAAATACTCATCCCAAATTCAAACTAAACTGAACATCCATATGTCACTCTGTCAGTGAATGAGCCTATTGGCAGACTTTTAGACCTCTATACTGAGAATTGTGATACTTTTCTCCTACTTTCTTATTAAAAGTCTTTCACGCATTTCTCTGACAGAATAATACTTACTACCTACATACGGACATCATGTGATGAATTTATGACCCATCATTTTCTACTCTTTGACGGATCTGTTATTTTGACAGAACGTCAAGGTGCCACAGCTTAGTGTAATTTGGCATTCAGCAGCTTACCACCTTTCTGGGAGATGTATACAAAAGTAGCATGCCATTCTATTTAAAATACTTAAAAACTGATTTTAAAATACTTAGAAAATATTATTGTACTCTACATGTTTTCAAGAATTGACCAATGATTAATATGTGTCTAGGCTTTGGATACTGCAGTTCACTCACTACAAACCATTATACTTGTTGGGATTTTGCAGGCAAAATTTAGTGCCATTTGAGATCCGGTTTTGAGAAAGTGTTCTATTAGATTTTGCAAATAATGTGATCTTTGTCACAGGCAAGATGTCAAAAATATCTGCTGATTTTGGTCAAAAGAAACAAAAAATATCTCAGTTTATGCTTCTCTGCATCAGATCTTCTCTGAGGAAACATCTGAGATTTGGATACTGCAGAGAATGTCATGTTTTACAAATGTGTCTCCTAAACAAATAAAAATTATTATGTTCTTAAGAGAAATTCTGCAAGGAGCAACCATGTAAAATTTGGCCCAGTTATCAAAATGACTCTGTCATTTGTTTTCTTTTGCAGAATTACGTTAGTCTTTACCTTTCTTTGCCAGTTAAGAGCTTGGAGACCATATGATTTCCTGGCATGTTCTCTGCTGGAAACAGGGCATTTGGCATTTACTCATGATTTGGGTATAACGTTCACACTTTATAATTCCTTCCAAATTAAATTACTTTCACTAAGCAGCAGTTACATGTGTTTCCCTTGTTGCTAATTCTGTAACACTCATTATTTTTTTCTGTTGCACCTTTAGATAACGGTATTATCTTTATACCAGATTGGTTAGGGTTAAAATGTGTGAGCCTATACACAAACGTCTAGTGAAAAGAAACCTCCATAGGAAAAAACATAATTGGTAAGTCAGAAAAGCAAGAGCATGAACACAGAGAAAGATAACAATTTGGAAAAGCAAAAAAAATGACAGAGAAAAAAGAGTTCCAGAACTCAGTAGCTCATGAGTCAGAGAAAGGGTTAACAATCAGCTAACACACGGTATAGGCCTACGTCATATTCATACGTCAGGTTTTAACATATATGTTGTATTCCTCTCAGCTCTTGAAGTGTATTATAGATATAAGAATGTGTGGTTTTGCCTCTTGAATATTTCAGTTATCCTGGTTATATGAATAGCAAACAATTCAGTAGTGCCATCATTTAGCTTTCAGATATAATGAAGTGGTAATAAACCTTCCTAGCTATGAGAACATTTGAGTTTCTATGTCTAATTACAATTTTTTGAA
This sequence comes from Xiphorhynchus elegans, assembly GCA_013401175.1. Lineage (NCBI taxonomy): Eukaryota > Metazoa > Chordata > Aves > Passeriformes > Dendrocolaptidae > Xiphorhynchus > Xiphorhynchus elegans. The sequence goes on from VZUH01000638.1 coordinate 98,272, forward strand.
CCGTGGTCATGAAAAGCTAATCATTGTGACAATAGTCTTCTGGAAATTATACTGTAGAAGCACAAAATGCAGACAATTTAATGTTTGCTATGGTTCATCAAATTCAGACTCCTCATGCATAACTTGGTCACATTTATTTGTGCACCACAGGGATGCAACTCCAAAAGGGAGAACTAGACCCAGAATGTGCTTCACAAAAAGATGTCGTTGCCTTGGCAACTAATACGGTACTAAATGTTCTGACAGGTAGCATATCTCACAACATTGAAACACATGGTTCTTGTTGCAGAAAATGTATGCAACTCGAAATCCAATACTAAAAGTGAATGCAGTAGATATTCCTTTATATTTCACCCCAAAATACATGTTTTGCCCATATAAAGTTGTGTCCTATTTCTCTTCCCCTCTGTCATTTGATAATTGAGTTTTTCCCAGTACATTATTTTATCTAGTGAATCAGTCTTCTCTTCCTCCAGTTTTTTCTTTCTTAATTTTCTGTTTCCAAGGTTCCCTCTGTTTCCCACATGCATCTCAGGTTGTTTCGCTTTTTATGTGAGCTGAGAGACTCCTTAGGAAAAATCTCTCCCTTTGAATTTCAGTTCCTTTTTATTGCCCTGCCAATAACCTTTAATTTAGCCTGAAGAAGAATTTTCAGTGCCAGCATATGAGCTGGGTTCACAAGGGCCAGCCGGGACTGGTTTGTTGTTCCCAGAATCCTATCTTACAGTGCTTGCTGAACACTCTGAGCTCAGAAGTTGACCTCTGTCAGACACCCTGGATCAAAGTGATTATTGGAAAACATATGACAAAGGAAATATGATAAAGAAAATTCTGTGAATGGAAAAATGAAACAGTCTTACCAGTGGTGAAACCCATCAGAAATATGGAGAAGGAGACATATATTCTGTATTTACAGTCAGGGGGTACAAGAAGAGACTAAGAATAGAGCAACTAAGGTGGCTCCTTTAGATACTGTCTTTTAGGTCTCCATGGCCTGATTTTGCATGGAATAGAGTTCATATTCTCCTTAGTAACTGGTACAGTTCTGTGTTTTGGATTCAGTATGACAATAATGTTGATAGCACACCAATATTTTGGTTGTTGCTAAGTAGTGCTTACCCTAAGTTAAGGAGTTTTCATTTTCTCATGTTTTGCCAGTGAGGAAGAAAGCTGGAAGGATCTATAGCCGGGACTGCTGACCTGAACTGGCCAAACGGATATTCATATAATAATCAGAGAATCATACAATGATTTGGGTTGGAAGGAACCATAAAAATCATCTGGTTGCAATGCCCCTGCCATGGCCAGGGACATCTTCCACTACATCAGGTTGCTCAAAGCCCCATCCAGCCTGGCCTTAAACACTTTCTTGAATGAGTCATTCACAGCTTCTCTGAGCAACCTGTTCCGGTGTTACACCACAGTCATAGCAAAGAATTTACTCCTAATACCTAGTCTAAAACTGTCCTCTCAGTTTAAAGCCATCATCCCTTGTGCCACCACTACATTTCCTTCTCAAAAGTCCCTCCTCAGTTTTCGCGTAGGACCCTTAATACTCTGGAAGGTATTCTGTATTTCATGCCATATAAAATCATGCCCAGTATATAAAATGGGGGCAGTTACCTGGAAGAGGGTTCATCAGTGCTCAGGGATGGGCTGGGAACTGGTCAGCAGGCAGTGAGCAATTGTATTGTGCATTTTTCTTGGACTTTACCATTTTTTTCCTTAATTCTCCTCCCACGACCCACGGGGGCAGGGTGGAATGAGCGAGTTGCTGTGTGGTACTTAGTTGCCACCTGGGGTTAAACCACAATGCTCCAATCTCACGTTTTTAATTTCCTCAGTTATGAAAATCTAAGTGTGAAAAAACACTTTATGTACTCCATGTAGCTACATACAAAGGATTTTGCATATGAGGCACCAGTTTTACATGATGGAATTATCTATTAGCTATTAAATTACAGATTTTTCTGTTTTACAGATAATTTTATTCTTAATTGTCACCATGGACATGTTTATAACTTTTATTTGTAGGATAGGTGTTCTTTTCTGGCTGTAAGGATTTTTTCCTCTCTTCGTACTGTTTATTTTCTACCTTATTTTTTATAGTATAAGTTTTAAAATGTTGCAGGTGTAATTTCTTTTGCACTCAGCAGTTTGGTTCATCAAACTTTGATTTAGGGAAACATTTTAACATAAAAAAATTATTTTGCATTTTACTCAGTGTTGGTTTGGGTTTTTTTTTTTTGTTTGTTTGTTTGTTTTGTTTGGTTGGGGTTTTTTAAAGCAAGCACATAAAAGAGCATCCAGACACTTCTTAAATTCATTTCCTTTAACCTTTTTCTTTGATTTAGGATTAACAATTTTATAAACTACTTAATGGTAAATAGCTTTCTGACTCTAAGACAAGGGCAAGAACCTTCCTCTTTTATAGTTTCTGTCTGAAGCTCAAATGCATGTTTTCTTAAGTACAGATAAGATTGCATAGTCTTAAGTTAACAGGAACATTTAGGATAAACAGTGAGAATCTCATTGTAGGTTTTCCTTAAAGCTCAAAAAAATTTAGTTAACGTTTTCTATTTGTCCAGTCACATACTCAGTTTCTCTTTCATTACCCAAAACTAGAAGCTAGGCAATTAACGTGCTGTGAAAAACACAGAATTTTTATTTTTCTAACTTCACCAGTTTCCTACTATTTTATCAATTCCATGAATGAATGAATGAATAAATGGAGTTTTAAGACAATATGGAGCACACCTCCTTGTAAAACACAGAATTTGCAGCTTTCCATACAACTGAAAATAATGGATTGCAGTTTGGAATTAAAAAAAAAAAAAAAAAGAGTTTCTTTTCTTTCCCTTTAATTTTTGGAAAGACAATTTCCACTTGGAAAATATGCAGCATTGTTATTTCACAGATTATATTTGACACAACTTTCCCAAATTTTATAATGGGCAAAGCACTGTTATTGTTCTCTGTCAAGCTACTTCCATTTTCAAAAAAAAAATAAAAATAAAAGGCAGCCTTCAAATAGAGAAGAATGAAAAGAAACTCAAAGTCTGAAGATTTGGTATTATGAAACAAAAGATTTGCAACAGACTTGCAATTTTCAGCAATAACATCTATAAAATATATAAGTAATTACCAACACACTTTCAGTAACTGAGACTTGGGAGCCTGTCACATTAAAATTATTGATATTTTAAGTTTCAGAACTCTTCAGAAAATATGTGTTTTGTTGAGTTAGATGTAGAGAAGAATGAAGAAAATGAAGGTTGCAATGAGCAACATTTTAGAGCCCAGGAGATCAGAAATATTAAATAGATCTTTTAATTGGATTTCTTAGTCTAGGATTTTTTGTCAATTGGTATATGTCTCTTTTTTATTTCTTCATGTCTTCATCTCCTATCAGGAAAAGGAGACATCCCAAGAGTTTGAAAGTTGGAATTGGGAATTTTGCTTTCTGCAAAACCATGTATATAAGGACATCAAAGTTGTTTAGATGTCTAAGGAATGTAGTATGTATCCAGGGGAATTTAAAAAACCAACTAGACAGCTAACATTCATCAAAATCTGCTCTTTGAAAAGTTTCCATGATGATGCTACTGTAATGCCCTTTATAGAAGTAAAATCATACTCTAAATGTAAATTTAAACATGATAAGATATATATATATATATATATATATATATACACAGTTAAATGAAAACATGCATATTTCACCAAATGGGTAAGGTTGGAAATGACCACCGTGGGTTGTCTGGTCCAACCTCCCTGCTTAAGCAGCACCACACTAGAGTACATTGCACAGGATTGCACCCAGAGAGTTAAATGTCTAGGGAGGGAGACTCCGCAACATCTCTGGTCAATCTGTTTCAGTGCACGGTCACCCTCACAGTAAAGTTCTCCCACACAGTAAGGTGGAATTTCCTGTGCATCTGTTTCTGCCCTTTGCCTCTTGTCTTATTGTTTATCACCACCAAGAGCCTAGCTCCACCATCTTGGCACCCTCCCTTCAGATACTTAAAGACATTGATGAGGTCTCCTCTCAGTCATCTCTTGAGGCTCAACAGCCCCAGCTCCCTCAGCCTGTCCTTGTAAGAGATGTTCCAGTCCCTTAATCATCTTCGTTGCACTCCTCTGGACCCACTCCAGGATCTGCTTGTCTCTTGTACTGAGGAGCCCAGAAGTGACACAGCACTCCAGGTGCGCCTCATTGGGGCTGAGTAGAGGGGCAGGACCATCTCCCTTGACCTTCTGGCAACATTCTTCCTTAATACACCCCAGGATACTATTAACTTGCTTTCTTGGCCACAGGGACTCACTGCTGGCTCATGGACATTTTGTTGTCCACCAGGACCCCCAGATCATTCTCCACAGTTTTGCTTTCCAGCAGGTCAACCCCAGCCTGTACTGGTGCTTGGGGTTACTATTCCTCAGGTGCAGGGCCCTGCACTTGCCTTTGTTGCAGATGGTTCTCTGCGCTTCTGAAGGGCTGCACAGCCCTCTGTGGTATTGGCCCAGAGCTCCTCACAGCTTTGTGTCTTCAGTAAACTTGATGAGGAGGCATCTCCCCTGTCATACAAGTCTTTGATGAACAGTGTCAACAATACTGAGTCAAGTATTGAACCTTGGGGGACACCACTAGTGACAGGCTTCCCTATGCCACTGATTATGGCCCTCTGGGATACACCATTCAATCAGTTCTTAATCCACCTCACTGTCCTCTCATCCAGTCTGTATGTTACTAGTCTTATAAACTATTCTGATCTATAACTTTTATTCTAATAAGCAGTTTTTAAAACAAGATGAGAGAAGCAGAGAGTAAAGAACATGGAGCTAGACTTTTCAGTGGCACTTAATAAAGTGATAAGAGGCAATGGCCACAAACTAAAATTCCAGGAATTCCATTTGAAAAGCAGAAAACACTATTTTACTGAGAGGCAGGTTGAAAACTGGAAAATGTTCCCCAAGGACTCTGTGAAGTCTCCACCTTAGAGATATTCAAAAGTCACCTGGAGACAGTCCTGGGCAGCCTGGTCTAGGTGACCTTACTTCAGCAGGGGAGCTGGACTAGATGATCTCCTGAAGTCCCCTCTAACTTGAAGAACTCTGCAGTTCTATAAATTTGGGAAAAGATGTTATGTTCTACGAAGGTATAAAAATGTTTAGGGTTAACAGTAAAAACCACAGGTAATTAAAACAGCACATTAGAAACTGTATTTGCCTTTTGTTTCCTTTCAAATTTTATTTTTTTATTAAAAAAATTAAAATTATAGTTACCAGCAGCACAAGTGAGTACAGTTTGCTTCTATAAGACGCAAAATGAAGGCAATTCAGACTCAAGATTTTAAGTAAAGTGTCCGAGCTTGTAGATTTATGACATTCCTTTTGCTATCACATTGCTGTGTTATGTATTAAACACGTAACTACACATTTTTTGGAACTGTGTCCGTTGGTCATGAAAGTTATAAAGATGGTTAAATCATATTTTCTGGCTCTAACTGACAACTGGTCAATGAAGCAACTTCGATTCCGATTAAACTGAGGATTTGGAAAGCCTTTAAAGAAATCAGAAAGGTCAGAAGCCAGAAGCATAGTAAGTTAAGGGACCTCATATATATAAACAATGTTCAGCAATACCATTATCCTTTGTAAATTAAATCTGGCTGAAATAACTAAAATTAGTCATTTAAGGTTTCTTTTCTGCTCATCCCTGACTGTTGGTAAACCATGGATGTTGTTTTATTTTTTAAAAATGGATTCATTGAGAACTTCTCTTTCTTTCATATACAGCAACTGTCATGTGTAGCCCTTACCTTTAGAGAAACATGCTTTTCAGCTCTCAGATATGTGTTTATGACAAAATGTAATGCACTGCTGAAGCAGAATGTATGTAAACTGCCTAGTACCTCTACTTTACCACATAATGACACTTCCAAAATAGTTGCAGCATTTTTAAAACAGTAAATACTCACAGTAGATCCCATATTACTGGTAAATCTCTAAATCTTTCAGTATTCAAATAAAGGTTGGCTGATATTCAGTACTGCTTGGCAACAACTTTTCCAATTACTTTGTGAAATATCTGAGATTCTGTGACACCTAGAATCCATTAAAAGGTGCCTAAGGACTTCATTGAAGATTTTCCATTTGCCTTAAACTCCAACTCGTTGATGAAATTAGTCTTATAATTAAGTGTCTGGTTCTGATTGTTTTGCTGAATTGTAAGAGTGCAATTCAAAGTAACTAGATCGATACTGATGGTAACTTATATAAAGAAAGCTGGCTATTTTGGACAATAAGTAATACCAGATCCCATAAAGAAAAGAATTTTTTTTAAAAATAAAAGTGAAATGGTATGATGTGAACAATTTATTAATACATTTGTTTTCCATGATTTCTCAGTAATATCATTTTTTTTAAATTTAGAGGAAAATAGAAATTAATTGTGTGTATGTGTATGTCCATGTACATTTAAGGAAGAAAAGATAATGGTAAAAATCACAAAAGATGAAATTTATTATTCCACTGCCATGTATTTAAAGTTCATACAACTTCTTAAGGAAGAATTCAGCATATTTGAAAACCCAGTTTCATAAAATATGAAAAATATGTCAGTCTGCCTCTATTTTCTTTGATCTTTTTTTATACATATACTTTATACATGTTTTTCTGATTTAACTGTGGACTGTAAACCCTCAGAAGAAAAGACTGTCTCCCCAGCGTCTGAAATATTTTGGATGTTGCAGAGTTATTGATTAAAAACATTGTAATACATGTAGTTAGATATTCCTCTTTGTCAACGTTCTGTCGCACATATAGTTTGACAGAACCTCCAGAAGAATCTTAAAAGTAAACCATGATTATTAAAATGACCTGAAAATTCACAAATAATTTTTTTTTAGTCTTCAGAATGTGTGTTTGAAACTGAAAATATTGTTAATAAGACACTTTGTGCCTTTGCTTATTTTCCTGCAGGGAAAGAGATTTTATTTTTCCATAGCCCACACGGCCATGTAATAAAATGTTGTTACATTGATTTCAATTTTTATTAGTGTGAATGTTCATTTCTTTTATGCTTTAGTTGGTTTATTTAACATTCCAATTTAAAAGAATTTGATTACAACACAGTGTTCCAAGATGCTCTTTTATATACTTCTTTCAGACTGAAGAAATATTTATAATTTTGATTTTGATTCTGGTACATGGTAGAATTTTTTATTATGAAGGAAAGCTCATGAGCCAAAGATGGGGAGAAAAATCTATTCTTCTTGATTGCAAACCTGTAATTCAACCAATTATCAGTTTCTAAAACTTCTGAAATTATTTATATCTCCAACAAAAAGTCTCTGACCTGCTCAAAATTTGAGGGCACTCACTCAAAAAATTTGGATCACAGCTTCCATTGTGACTCTCCCTTTGCAAGGGCATAAAAGTAACCACACTCAAGTCCTGGAAGAGGCTGGAGATACTGAAAGCGTGAAATTTACTCTAGGATATGTTCACTAACATGAGTGGGTTAGTTAGAAGTTCCTTACAAAAGACTCTGCCATCTTTGCTGTCAGTTTTTCTAGAGCTATGTTAACTATTTTCACTTTGCTTCTGTCTCCAAAAGGGAGGGCAAAGAACGAAGGAGGTGGCAATATCACAGGAACAAGATCCAGAGGAAGGAAAGCATCTTGTGTGAGCCTCTTAGCTGAGGGAGAACGACCCAAAAGAAAAAGAAAAAAAAAAAAAGAAGCAGAAAGGATACAGGAAAATGCTATTTGCAAGCGTTTTAACCTCCTGACTGTGAGAAATGATCAGATATACAGCTGTTGCTCCTCTGTAACTCTGATACTCAGTTGAAGGCTTTGTAAATAGTGCTATCCCCCTTCTTGCAACTTTTTTAAACTAAAGTTCATTCATTCAACAATGAATGAAACTGTTTGCAAATAAAGCCATTTCAAAGCTTTCGAGTACTACTTGCTCCAATTTCTTGTACTACTTATATTTTTTACATATTTTCTACATATTTATATTTGTATTTTCTACAACTTAATCAGAAAAAAGAATTAGAAATTTTCTGTGTAGAGAGGACATAACATATACCAGGCTGAAATACGAATTGTCATGTTGGTTGTTACAACAGGGAAACGCTCAAATCTTATGTTTATGTAAGCATATATTCAAGCCTATCGTTTGTTATTTGGTGGCATCGTGTATATGATAGCACTACTCTAAACCCACATATGTCAGAAAGCATGCATACTGGTGTCAGCTACTGTTTGATCTTAGCCAAAAAGCTGAACTCTTTCCAGTGGTGCCCAGTGATAGTACCAGAGGCAATAGGCACAAACACAGAAGTTCCATTTGAACGTAAGGAATTCCTTTTTTACTGTAATTGTGACTGAGCACTGGCACAGGTTGTGGAGTCTCCATCCAAGGAGACATTCAAAAGCCATCTGGACAATGTTCTGAACAATGAGATCTTGGGGGCCCTGCTTGAGCACATGGGCTGGACCAGATGACCTTTGCCAATCTCAACTCTTCTGTCATTCTGTGAGTTTGAATGCACTGAACCTAAATCTCTACTTATATAGGTCTTAGAAATCTGTCGAAGTTATGAACTTGAAACATACATTCCTTACATCTGTGTTTAAAAATAGTACTGTTTCATCTTGAACTTGTGTGGCTTGATATCAGCCTCTATTCCGGTTCTTACTAGTCACTGTAGGATAACAGTGGGAGCTGAAACACAGCGGGGAAAGGAAGTATGGAGGTGAAGCCAGAACATATGACAATGCAGAGAACATGGAGGATCACAAAACTCCCTATAGGACATTTTCCTAAAGGAAATCAGCCAACATACAGACATTTGTTATTATTTTTTCTTATGAACTACAGACTAATGACAACACAAGTAATCAAAACTTTGTTCCATTTTTCACTAGACATATGGCTATTTAGACTACCCAGCCTCTAAAGAACTTGTATGAAGTTTTGTGCATGTGTACTTGAGGAAAAAAGATTCAATGTGTATTTCTTTGGCTTATTTGCAAATTACATACCTGTGTGAAAATGAAAATTTAAAATTTGCATGTACTTTTAAAATTTGAAGAAGAAAAAATGCCTGCTTTTGTTTTACTTTTTTTTTTTTATTTTCCAACAAGAAAACTGAGCTTCTTAACCATTATCATGTGTAAACATTTTGATAAAATTCACAAAGGAAATAATCCATGAAGAAATGTTAGAACCGTTCTTTATTGTAATTTTTAGGTACTTATGAGTGCCATAACTAAGAAATCTATATGATTAAATTGCATGCATCTAAAGCCATTTAGAAAGCTTAATATACCAATATAAGTGTAAAGAATGCAATTTCTAGATAAGTCACAGAAGAAACTATTTTTTACCACAAATATTACAAAAGGCGTTAATAAATTATTTTTTATGCAATTTAAATGTTTTCATATAGATTCACACTATATCTAAGATACTTTTATGTTGACAGATGTAGACTGCACTTGTACCACACTTGTTTCCATTCAAATTATATGAAATAGAAAGCTGAAATAACCAAAGCAGTTTTCAGCAGACTGGAACACATTGATTGAGAATACATTAATTTTGAAATCCTGTTATGTCTGTGTCAAAGAATTAATGTAATAAAAGTCATATCAGCAATACCTGCATGTGGGAGGGAATGTTTTACGAAGTCAGTGGAGAGACTAAATGTGAATTCTAAACTGAAAATTATGTGAACGCAAAATATTTTGTCTGAAGTGTACAATCTTTGGCTCAAAAACCTTTTTACATCAATATTTATATTCATTATTTTATTTTTAATGTTGTCATTTTTACATTATGTTTGACTATCGTCTTATTAAAATCTTCATGTAAATAGGTCTTGAAAAGTATGCTTTTGCATATTAGCAGACCAGTGAACAATACAAGACTTTAAGGCTTGATGTCCATGATTAGACAATAGAACCTGAAGAGAAAGTTGAACTCAGTAAGAATAGAATATCAAATATGTAAATGTATGTAAATAAATACAACGCACTAAAGTGCACTATTTATCTTGTTTAATTTGGAAGGACAGTGAGCTGGACTGAATGAAATGTGATACAGTTATAGATACCCAGTTTTTATGGCTTATGAAAAGGAATGTGAAGAAAAGAGACATATTCAGAAGCATACTACTGCTATAAACACAGATAGTTATTCCTAAGCTTGGCCACTTATTTGATGATACTTTAATGGCAGAAAAGATCTTTTTACTCAGGTCCTCTCTCTAGCTGCTTTTGACTGACTTTTTCTTTTCTATGTAGACTGTTATAATTGCTCCTGTGTAGTCCTCTTCTTTCTCCAGAATCACTCTTTTTGGAAATAATCTGTTCACCACTTTTAAAAGGAGACCTTCCCTGCTGTCTCTCTTTCTATGTTATGGGGCTGAAATCTGAAGTATTGTTTGATTTCTTCAACTATAACTAGAAATTTGCCAAGAATACAGAAGCTGAGCACCTTCCAGCCTAGGCAAAACATGATTTAGCTATCACAGAAGCTAGGAGAGTTGGAAATCAAATTAGTAGCATTTTGTACATTAACAATATGCTAACAATTTAGCAAATTAGTAGCAATTTATGCTTTATGGGCATCCATGGCAATGATGCATTTTCCTCAATGTTTAGAATGCTATTTCCCCACAAATCTCTTACTATTATTGGGAGAGCTTAAACCTAGATGATGGTTTCTACTTTATTGGTCTTTTGGATAAAATTGCTACCTGAATCCTTATTTTTTACAGGTTGTAGGTTGAGAATAAAAATAATGCAACAAGCGATAAGGCAGATATATGTGGCTGTGTGTATCCATGGACTCTAATACACTGGATAAGATCATATTAACACTGAAATCAAAAGTCAAAAATCATCTTAAACACTAAAAAGTTTAAATTGAGTAGTGCTATTTTGAACAGAAAATAAGGATTCCTGGGTAAAACTCCATAGGGGTGCACATGTGTGCTCTGAATATAGTGTTAAATGTATGTGAACCAGATGACAACTGACTAGTGCATCTGGAAGCAGATAAAGCATAATGTCATGCATGTAAGCCACAGAATGAGGAACAGTGTAGTGAAATATTTTGGCTAATTAATATTATTTCTTGGGTAGGTTAATCAGCTTCAGTGTGGAAGTACATTTGACAAAGGTATGTGGCTTTGATTCTGAAATTTGTTCATTTGCTACCTGCTACTTCATCTCCTATGCTCCCTTTTTGTATCACACCCTTTTCATGTGCTTCTTTTGGTGTGATACAATCTGTGTGAATGGAAGCCATGCTGTGATAATCTTCTTTGGAAAAGGATCCCTCCTTGATATACTTTATTTACTTATATGGTCTGGATGTTTTTTCTGTAAAACAAAGATCCTGGCTTTCTGGAGAAATTTCTCTTCATCTTTATTGGTGATCTTTGAACACCTTTATTAATGAGGACTTTTAGTCTCCATTTGTTTTGGCATTTGTCTTGTTGTTTTTTCCCCCGTCTCTCTAATTTTTGAAGAATTTATAAACATTTTTCTGTAACTCAGTGTGAATGTTGTTTTGATGTTTACCTTCACACTTTACATCTCTTGCATACTAAAGCCTGTTGGTGAGGCAGAACTAGGCTGTCCTATGTCAAACAAGTTAATTCTTTTGTATTGGAGATAGATACACAGGTTCTGCTAAACTATGACAGATATATGACTCACCATTCAGGTAAATAATCTCAAAGCTACCATTTTAACAAGAAATCACCATTTTACTAAATTGACATGAGCCTAAATTTAAAAGAAGAGACCAGGATAAACAGCTTGCCACAGGTAGGAAGTGATGCAGTTTGAAAGAAAAAGAGAGGGTATCTACCTTTGGACAAGTGATGTGTCCACAGTGTGGATGGTAAGACAGACCCTTAAGCAACTCTAACCTCAGCTGAATACATTGGACACATCAAAGTGTGGCACTGTACATCTACCAAATTGGTACTGAAAGTATCTCAGCAGGATGTTTTATCTTCAGAGAATCATAAGTTAGGCTTGATGGGATATAGAATAATTTAGTTTGGCATGGGGAACCCTCGGCAGAACCAGCTTCAAAGCTGAATGTATCTTTGAAGTTACATCAAGTTGTTCCGAGATTTGGGGGAATTTTATTTAGAGTAGTGTCAACCTAAGGACTTAAACTCTGCAATGTGGATGTAACCTCAGTATCACTGTCTCTGACTTAGCTGTTTTAACAGTCTGTCTTATTCTCTGCCTCATAATTATATGCTGCCCTTCCTCCCAGGCTTTGCTGTATTTGGATGAGAGTGAAGACAGTCCTGCTCCCGTTCCTGATGATTTGATGAACAATATGGGACACTTTTTTGATATATATGTATTTTACTATTTTTATTTGTTCTACTAGAACACCTACTAGAAAACTTCTTTCTTTACTTTTAATGTCTTCTTCATCCACAAAGTTCTCACTGAGAAATTCTGGGAACAAGAGAATCTCCCTTTTGGGCTGAAAGGTCTTCTAGGGTATGAAGAGATACAATCATATACTTTGAAGTAAAGTAACTATATTCTTTGATGTATGTTAATAAGCAAAGCTATGTGAGTTAAAAAAAAAAAAATAACCCCCCAAAACCAACATCAAATTACCCTAACTCTCTATGTTTTATACCTGTGCTGTTGATAATCAAAAGACAAACCCCAAAACCTTGTCCCATACTTGTGAGCGGGTGGACAGCTGGGCACAGGGACACATTGTGAAGTCTGACTCCTCAGTATACTAGTACCCATTTTTTGAGACATGAAAGGAACTTAACTGTGCCAGAAAAAAAATGACATGTATTCGTCCCTTGAAAATTCAACTAAACTGTAACAAATCTTTTTTCTGCCTCAAAAAAGAGAAAAGAGAAAAGAAAAAGAAAAAGGAAAAAAAAAGTCAAATTAAAAAAACAAAAGAAAAAATAAAAAAAAAGACAAAGAAGAATAAGAAACAGCTATCTAACTTGAGAGTCTGCTCAAAGAAATTGGAATACTGACAATTCCCTCTATTGCTCCCATCAGACAAAACCTGTTAATATTAGTGCCTTGAGGGGCAGTTGAAGAGTAAGCATTATAACATAAAAAAGTAGAAACTAGGAAAAGTATCTATAATAATTTTAAAAATATTATTTTGATTAAGGCTTTTCCTGTATAGTAGAAATTTTTTAATTTCTTTTTCCCCCTTTTTCTCTAATAAAGCTGGTCTAGAAACACTTCCTTAATTAGATTAGTAGGATTTGAATTAGAATAAAATCAAATTTTTGGGTTTACAGGAAGTGTATTTCCTTTCTGCCCATAAGATTTTGAATGTAACATATTCAGCAATGCATGTTATCCTGAATAGTATACTAAACTGAAGAAGATGAGACACATGGCAGGGTAGAGTAGGTAGGGAGAATTTTACAGTACAGAAATCAGTACCAATCTTTAGAAAACAGGGCCCTTATGAAGATGAACTGGAATGAAATAACACTTTCATCAGTTTCAACAGCTATAAATAGATATCTCTCCTTTAAGTGTTAATGCAAGATACCTTTTGGCTCCTGTTTGAATTGTTGGTGGAGAAGGTGGTGTCATGTTTTTCCTCCCTACATGTCAGTCTGGTCCTAGCTAAAAAGAACAGAAGGGCCTTTTGGAAAGAATTCTTAAATAAGCATATTGAAACATACACATTCGCCAAGAATTAGAAGTGGTTAAAGGGAATAAATGGGACAAAGGAAGAACTCACAAACCGATTTATAATAGTGCACTTTACACTTTTGTGCTGATTACGTAGCAACAGAACATATTTCGAGACAAGTATGAATGTGTCGTGTCTGTGATGAAGAAAGCTGTGGGGGCTCTACTCTACTTATAAATGACAACAGAAACGAGCAGATCAGAGAAGGTCAGCCACTCACATTTCTAAAGGATTCTTCATACATGCTGTGGGACGCTTTGACCATGGGAAAGAAGGATAATTTTTTTTCTTCCATTTTCAGACATTTCTTCTTTTTTTTTTCTTTTCACATGGGGGAAGGCAGTGTGCAGTGAGTTGGCACTGTTAGGATTTAAACCCTTTCTCTGGTTAATTTGTTGAATTAATTTGAGGAATGCATTTAGTGCAGGTAGCTTGATGTGCAAATGCAGTGCAAGCCGTAGGTTGAGCTCTGTGTGGTGGGAACTCAAGACAAGAGGACATGAACTTGTTCCAATCTTTGCACAACAAAGGGCATGGGACCTGCGGCACCGGTCAGGTGACTGAACACTCCAGGATGCAGCAGGATCTGAGGACTTAGATAGAGGATGCCAGATAGAGGATGCTCTCTTAGACAGTGAAGGTATAAAGTCCAGGATGTCCTTTGTTGGGGGACACTCTGGAAATATGCAGACTGAGCTGTTATTCTATTTTGCACCATGATTAAATTACTTTAAAGATCCAGACATTTGATATTCTGCTGTGAGAAACCTAGGGTCAAGCTGATAAAGAAATATTTTTTGACTGGATGAGAGTGGTCTGTGTAAGGTGTCAAGTGAGGCACCTATTGACTCATTAGAGCTGGCTGCTGCAAAAAGGCCTTGGTGCCAGCTCAGGTGGTGTGAGTGTGACTGTCAGAGTGGCTCTTGGATGACCAGACAGGAAAGTTTCTTAACAAATGTAATGTAGAATCCTAACTATAGTCAGAAAAACTTGATAAATGGTTACTGTGGACTTTTCCGTGCATCTGAGAGTTGGCTCTTTTCATGTAATTTTTCTTTATTTTCCCAACAGTAATGGGTGAGGTCGGAGCAAACACCTGCCAAGTGTATCTCTTCCTAGTTGAGTTCAATGACATATTTCTCCCAGGCAAGAATTCATTCTTCAATTTATCATCTTTGGAGCTGTCCCTAATGTTATTAATATTTTGTACTTGTAGTAGATGAGGGAGTTCAAAGAAGTTCAGAATATGAAGATACGATGTACAAGCAGGTTGAATTAGTTGCTGTTTGTTGCGTTGCTGGTTCATACTTTTTTTATGAAAGTGAAAAAGTGAAAGTGGCTCTTCAGAGATCAGAAAATTTGTCATTTTACCTTGTTGCCTACACACAAAATGCAATAGAATAGCAAAAAGCAGATAAACAATAAATGAGTGGGAAGAAGAGGAAAAAACATGTAATGGGGAGTGGGGAAAAGAAATCAGAAAGAAAATTATGTTTTGTGGACTATTTTCACAGCTAAAATAACCTTTTAGATGAAGTGAAATGATATTTAAAGTAATGAGAACTGTGGAACAAATTATGAAAGAATGAGCTGAAAGTTCACAGAATCATAGAATATTCTGAGCTGGAAGGGACCCAGAAGGATCATCAAAGTCCAACTCCTGGTCCTGCACTGAACAGTTACAAAAACTACACCATGTGCCTGAAAGTACTGTCCAAATGTTTCTTGAACTCTGGAAGGATTGATTCTGTGATCACTTCCCTGAGGAGCCTGTTCCAGTGCCCAACCACCTCTCTGGCTGAAGGACCTTTCTCTAATATCTAACTTAAACCTCTCTAGACACACCTTCAGGGTCCAGTTAGTGGTCACCACAGAGAAGAGATCAGTGCCTGCTTCTCCATTACCCCTCATGAGGAAGCTGTAGACAGCTATAAGGTCTCCCCTTAGTCTCCTCTTCTCCAGGCTGAAGAGACCAAGTGCCCTCAATCGCTTCTCATATGCCTTCCCCCCTAGGCCCTTCACCATCTTCATTGCCCTTCTTTGAACACTCTCTAATGGCTTAATATCCTTATATTGTGATGCCCAAAACTGCACACAGCACTCATGGTGAGGCCACACCAGTGCAGAGCAGAGGAGGACAATCCCCTCCCTTGACCTGTTTGCCTGATGACCCAGTTGGCCCTCCTGGCTGCCAGGGCACTGCTGACTCATATTCAGTTTTTCACTGGCCAGGACACTCAGGTCCTTTTCTATGGTGCTGTTCTCCAATCTCTCATTCTCTAGTCTACATAGATCCAGGGTTGCCCCATCACAAGTCCAGAATCTGCCACTTTTCCATGTTAAATTTCATACAACTGGTTATTGTCCGGCCCTCTAATTAGTCAGATCTTACTGTGGGGAGTCTCTGCTTTTGAGGGAGTTGACAGCTCCTCCCAAATTAGTATCATTGGCAAACTTACTTAGCACACCTTCCAGTCCTGTGTCCAGGTCATTTATGAAAATGTTGAAGAGCATGAGGCTTAAGCTGGAGCCCTGTGGAATTCCAGTAGTGACAAGTCACCAGTCTGATGTTATGCCATTCATTATTACCCTCTCTGCTCAACATGTGAGCCAATTGCTCACCCACAATGATGTGTTTATCCAGCTGTGTGCTGGAAATTTTGTCCAGAAGGATGCTCTGAGAGACAATATCAAAAGCTTTACAGAAATACAAAGAGATTATATCAACTAGATGAGTTACCTTGTTATAAAAAGAAGCTAGGTTTGACAAGCAAAACTTTCTCTTTCTGAAGGCATGCTGTCTGTGACCTATGACAACTTGGTCTTTCAGGTGTTTTTCAAGGTCTCCCAAAATAATCTTCTCCATAATTTCACTAGGCACTGAAGTCAGACTGACAAGCCTGTAGTTTCTGGGGTCCTTCTTGCCCTTCTTGAAAACTAAGACAATGTTTGCCAGCTTCCAGTCAGCTGGGACCTCTCCAGATTCCCAAGGCTGTTCAAAAATCGTTGAGAGAGGCCTCAGGATGACATCATCCAGCTCTTTGAGTATTCTCAGATAAATTCCATCAGGCCCCATAGATTTACATGGATCCAGCTGGAGCAGAAGATCTCTCACAGCTTCAGGGTTAACTTGAAGTTTAGCATTCTTACAGCCATGGTCCTTCAGCTCAGGGTGCTTGGACCCTCTCATCTCATCTTGGACCCTCTCATCTCATCCTCTCTTCCATCAATGTGGAAGACAAACGCAAAGGAAGTGTTAAACACCTCTGTTTTATTTATGGTCTCTCTTTAAGAGGTGACCATACTCATCCTATAATGAGCCAATGTTATTTCTGCCTTTTGCTATTACATTATTTTAATAAATTCTTTTTATTGTCCTCCATACTTCTGGCGATCTTCAACTCCAATTGAGCTTTGTCTGAATAAATTTTCTCCCTACAGTGGCAAGAAGTATCTCTGTAGTCCTCCCATGTCCTCTAACCTTGCTTTGACTGGGCATAGATGTTCCTTTTTTGCCGTACTTACAGAAGATTCCTGCTAAGCCAAGCTTCTACCTCATCTGCTTGACTTCTAGCATTTTGGAGTTGCCTGTGCCTTAGGAGGTGATGCTTAAAACAAGACCAGCACTGGTAGACTCCAGCACCTTCAAAAGCATTTTCCCAAGAGATCTTGCTCACTAGCTCCCTCAGTAGCTTGAGGGCTCTTCTCCTCATGTCTGGGGTTGAAGTTTTGCTGTCACTTTTTCTCCTGTCAATGGAGTTTTTAAACTTCACTGCTTTGTGGTCACTGTGACCAAGACTGCCACCATAAGACCTTTTCTGTTAACATGCAGCACATCAAGGAGTGCATATTTCCTAGTCAGCTCCTTTAGTACCTGTACCATGAAAACACCTGTACCTGTTTTAGGAAACTTCTGAACCTGTTTGCTCCAGCTGTGTGGTATTGCCTGTTAACATTCAAGCTGAAGTCCCTCATAAGGACAAGGGTCATTGATTGGAAGGTGTCCATTAGTTCTTCAAAGAATAATTCATTGGTATCTTTGGCCTGGCTGGAAGGTCTATATAATAGACTTGTGCACAGAAACATTTCAGGTGCGGTTTACTGTTGCTGATACCTCATTGAGCAGATTGAGGGATCCCCCTAGTGTTCAGTTCAACAGATTTTGGTATCCCATAACATTACTTACCACTGGTAAGCTTGGTTTTGTCTCTTTCACCCTTCCAAGTTCTGTACATGTGGTAGTTTAACCAGGGATGTTGAGGTAAAAGGAAGTGAGAAAGGTAGGAAGTTTGACCTTGTATATCAAAGAGTAGCTGTGCATCCTGAAAGACATTCTACTGCAAAAAGAAGCCAAATAATTAGTTGTCTCCCTTGCTGACATACTCAAGTGTTGATTTTTCTTTCAGTGTAAATGTTTCTCTGAGATCTGAAACTGTACTTTCATGCATGCTCAAAATTCAGGCATGGCCTAGGTATTGCATTGCTTCTGGTTAAGCTATTCTGGAGCTCAGAAAAAGGCAGAACAGTATGTTTCTCCTAAAGGACACACTTCACAGATACAATCAGAGTATTCTGAGCAGATGGTACTGAAGACGTGCTTTCAGAAAATCCATGCTTAGGAGTAGCGGTCTGTGATATAGGACTGAACGTCACTAGAAGCTGGAATATATTTGGTAAGGTTCAAGAACCTGTATTTAGTTTCATCTGAAAGGAATGAACTTTTATCTAAATGAAATTCAGTTTCTGCTCTCTGAGATTGTTCAACAATGTAAACCAAAGTATGGTAGGTAAATAAGTCTAGATTTTTTTTTTTCAAAAATGCAAGAATCTAAGTGAAATTTTTATGTAAATGCAATTTTACTCTCCAGGCACTTCTATCTATCTCTTATTGCCTCTTTGCTTAGGAGAGTAGTTGCAGTATGCAGTGACTCTGATAAGTGGTAATCATTTCTAATGATCAATCTTTCATTCTTAGCACAAATTCTAGAATTTAGATCCCAAATGCACCTGAAGTCCTGCACTGAGAACCTACATTCCAATGAAGGATCAGAGGCAGATCATAATTTAAACATGTGCTTAGTATTTTGTGAGTGAGCTATGACAAACTTCCCATTCAGTCCACCAAACTCTTTAACTGTTTTTTATAGTACCTTACCTTCCACAACAAATGTTTTAAAGGAACCTAGAAAACCAACACTGTATTTTTATTTCTTTCTGAGGTACACTACAGAAAAAAATTACATCCAACTTGTGGACCTTTAAACCCTTTTCCTGGATGACACCATCAGCTAAAAGAAGTCATGCATCTCATACTTACTGGTAAAATTAAGAAAAATAAGAAATCTCCCTCAGTTCTGACATTAAGCGTTTTTAGTACACAACCACATAACTTCCAGATGTGCTTTCAGTATTTTATTCTATAGGACAGCATAATCATTCAATTGAGCATAGTCACGTACATTGAAATAAACACAAAAGCTCTCACCCATTTCAGTGGGCTTCCATTCAGAACTCATGTTACTGAATGCTATTATTTTTATATTGAAAAAAAAAAAGCCTCGAGATTAAAACTTTGTTCCGGTAATGGCTTTGTACCTAAGAGTCTACAGTCTAAATAGGTAAGACAAAAAGAATAGAAAGTACAGAGAGTTAAGAAAGCTTTGTAAAATAATGTAGCAAGTTAATGGCAAAGGAAGAAATGGAAAACGTAGATTCTGAGTCTTCAAGCTTTTATCCTATTCACTAGAGAAATTACATCAGTGAATAGCTTGTTGCACGGATGGAGGAGGGTGAACAAAGCAGTATAGATTAAGAGATGACTTCCTATAGCTGAAAGATGTTCTCTTGAATAGGCCGATTTAATGAAGCAGCACTAGTACCAATGAATTTATTAAATCTGTGACAAGATTATGATGCTCTGGATTGAGACTGTAAACTATGCAGAATTCAGTGATAATCTAAATGCCATGACAATTCTAACAGTCATGCTGCAATATGTCAACAATATTATTTAGAAAGAAGATAAAGGAGGAAAAAAAGGTGTTTTAAGGAAAAGAGGGAATCTCATACAAATTATGAGTTCAAAGAGTTACACACCCATGTCCCCTCCCAACAACGAAAGAACAGAAAATTGAGACTTTTTACTGAATCACTGTATTTGAAAATCTGGGCATCATTGCAGATAGTTTTTATAGATCATTCTCTGACTTTCAAAGTGGTGTGGCTGCCAATCTGAAAAATAACTCTGACCCCAGACATTCAGACACCCCTATGCAAAAATTCTTAACCCTGGAGACATGCAATAAAAATGCAATATCTTCTTTAATTACAACAGAAAGGTCAAATTCACATCTGTTTACTTTCACACTCTGCCAGACACAATAAGCAGAATTAGATCTAGCAATTTCTCTACTGAAGTGTTTTTCTTGACAATCCTGGCAGATGAAGACACTGCCTTTGTCTGGCTTTAACTATATTTAGCCAGCATTACTTTTCTTTATGAATTTATCTCCTTGTTTTCTTAGCACTGGACTTAAACTTCTCACTCTGTATCTCTGTGCTCAGCTTTTGCAGACATGCTAACTCAGTAGTTAGCATGGTTAGCCATGGCAGTTACAGCATAGTTTTGTGAGATATGAGAACACAATTGTCAGAAAAGAATAATAGGATTTAATAGCAAGAAAAAGGATTCATATCACAACTAGAATTCTCTGATTGTCATGGATATTTTTAATTTGAACATGATCTAAGAAGTCAGGACAGACAGACAGATGGATAGAAAAGAGTGTTTTGCTCTGAGAAAGAAAACAATTCTTCACCACCCTTCAGATCATACCTTATTTTGCTCACAAAATCTGAACACTTTGCTATATAAAATTTTATAAAAGTTTGGGATAACAGCTTTCAGTGATTTAGTTTCCTTCTAAGATGAGAACCATGATAAACAGTTTGAACAGATTCTGAATATAGATTGTTTATTTACATTATCTATGTTTTTCCTGAGGTATTCGTAAGGAACACTAGAATGATCCCTTCTTTCAGGAATTCTAATGAAACTGTTGGTATACTGAGGGTATCTGATGAGAAAATTGAGGCACCTGCAGATTTGGGACAATACTCCACATAAAAACAAAACAAACAAAGAAATCAGCTACAAAAGGACAATTTTCTTACTTTAATGAAAAACATACTCTGTTTATATAGTAAAGTCTAGAAATGACAGTTTATGTTAGCATGCTAATTAAATGCTGCTGCCAAGCAATTAAGATATTACTTGCCCTGGACTTGCACCTTTATGGAAAATTCTTTAGTTCCATCACAGGATACTATCTGCCTTGGTAATGCCTCATTTTCTGGTGATGACATAGGAAAATACAGTAGAAGTATGAAATCCCCTCTGGCAGCTATAAAAAAAATTGCTTTCTCAAGGAAAATAATCTGTTTGCATAGAACCAAGAGCTAAATGTTAGTGTTGCTGCTGACAGAATAATAAGCCCATACATTTTAAAATATTCATGGACCAATATTATTTGATTTATGAATTATTTTTCTTGGCTTCTACAGGTGTATTAACCAGAAAAAGAAAGTCAAAGTAGGTGTGCTAGTTCTCCTGAAGGACAAGTTGGCATTCTGGAGGGAGTTGGACAAGCCCGTGAAGTGGGCCCATGAAAATTTCATGAGGTTTAACAAGACCAAGTACAAGGTGCTGCACCTGGGTCAAGGCAACCCCCAGCATCAATACAGGCTGGGGGATGAACTGATAGAGAGCAGCCCTGCAGAGAAGGACTTGAGGGTGTTGGTGGAAGAGAGGCTGGACAAGACCTAGTAATGTGCACCTGCAACCCAGACAGCCAACTGTGCTCTGGCCTGCACCAAAAGCAAGATGAGGGAGATGATCCTGCCCCTCTACTCTTCTCTGGTGAGACCCCACATGGAGTCCTGTACCCAAGTCTGGGGTCCTCAGCACAGGACCCATTGAACAGGTCCAGAGGAGTGTTCTGAAGGTTATGAGAGGGATGGAGAAAAGCCAATGAGAAAAGGCTAAGAGAACTGGGATTGCTCAGCCTGAGAAAGACAAGGCTTAGGCACAGCCTAGTTGTGCCCTTTCTGTATCTAAAGGGAGTCCACAAGAAAGATGGACACGGACTTCATATAAGGCATGTAGTGACAGGACATGGGGGAATGGTTTTAAACTGAGAGTAAGTTTAGATTAGACATTAGGAAAAAATTTGTTACAGGGAGAGTGGTGAGGCACTGGAAGAGGTTGCCCAGAGCGGTTGTGGACTCTGCATTCCTGGAAGTTTTCAAAACCAGGTTGAATAGGGTTTGGAGCAACGTGATCTAGTGGAAGGTGTCCCTGCCCATGACAGAGGATTTGGTACTAAATGATCTATAAGGTCCAAAGCCATTCTATGAATCTATTATAAAATGTATGTTAGCTTCACAGATTATCTTGACATTAAAAATTCCAATATTATTTAATACCATTAACATATTCTAGACGTATAGAAATTTAACTATTTTAATTCTGCTTGCATATTAAACTTTATCCATGCAGTATTTTGAAACCATTTTCTATGACCTTTTTTGTGAAAATGATCACTTCCTACAAACCTGAAGGAATTCTCTCTAATGAAATTTTCATGACATAATTTGGTATGACTCCTACAAGATAGATCCTAGCAGCTGCTTCATGCCTTGTTATGACTTCAACTTTAAAGATTTTTAGAAGACTATGTTTCGTGTAGGTGCACCATCCCTCTAACCATCTTGATGGCTCTCCTCTGGACCTGCTCCAATAGGCCCATGTCTTTCTTGTGCTGAGGACCCCAGAGCTGGATGCAGCAGTCCAGGTGGGGGTCTCATGAGAGCATAATAGAGGGGCAGAATCCCCTCCCTTGACCTGCTGGTCACACCGCTTTTGATGCAGCCCAGGATACAGCTGGCCTTCCAGAATGTGAACACACATTGCTGTCCATCATGAACTTGATGATACCAGAGGGAGACAGTGCTAAGAAAATAACACTTATGGACCCTTGGAGCTTCACATGCAACTAAGAACAAAGTCTCCACAATAGCACAGTAAGTCTCCACAGGAGCAACAACAGCAGAATAATTATTTTCTGTCAGATTGTATACTCCAGGAAAATTCTAGGCATCTTTAAGTGGTCTCAACAGCAGAATAAATAAGGGTGATAAGGTCTGGAAGCAAACATCTTTTCTACAGGCAGACAGTCTGTTTCCTTGACATGTATACTAAGAAGCTAAATTTTTGTTCAGTCTCCTAAAATGGTTTATCAGAGGATCTGCTAGAGTATGCCAGGTTTTTTGCATGACATTTTTTTCTATGATCCCCACATTTCATTAAGTTTTGAGGATGTACTATAACTGCATGATTTATGGGTATCTGTTGTAACTCACTAGAGAAAATTCAGAGTTCCACAGATGAGTTTCAGCAGCAAAGAATGTAGAAACAGTGCTAAAATTAGACCTTCACACGTAATTAACAAATTTCTCATATTTCAGATTTGAAGGCAGATGAAAAAGCAATAAATATTGAACAAATTTGGTTAGTCTATTTCCAATGCATTTAAATAGATAAAAACAATCATTAAGAGAAAAAAAAAATCAGTGCAAGCTTGTTCTCTATTGTGAACTCTGTTTGCTACAATAGAAAAAGCTAGAATATTGTTCATACATAGAGTCGCTTCTTTCAATGTGAGCATTAAAACCAACCTCTTTGGGTAATATCTTGTCCTTCCTTACTGCAACACTGCTTTCTTCTCTCCTTTTGCCTTATCTCATTCAGTACATGAACACTGTGGAGCAGGGCTTATGTGCACTTTTCATTTTGTGGCTGTTTTGTGCCTTTTTTTTTTTTCATAAAAACTGTTATGTTTATTAAATAATATGAAATGAACTGAAAAGAGAAGGACTGTATAACAGGATGAATGCAAGAAAGAATCACTTACCACTTAGAAATTTTACTAGGATTTCTTATGTGCACTTCTACTAATATTTTAAACAGGTTAAGACTTGAGCTATGTCATGTTAATCCATAACATTTGACTGTCAGAATACTCTCTGGCTTGTTTTGGTCTCTACCTACTAATACTCTCTCCTTAAAAATGCTCCAATAAAGTTCAGGGGATGGAACAGGGCAGACTTGATCCCCAGACAGTAAAACAAATGTGGTCTGTGTGTCCTTTTTGTTTGTTTACCTGGATTTGAAGGGGACTTTAGCCCTGGACTTCTATTGTAGAACTTGCTTTCAGAGACTGAAATAAAAAAAAAGTCCTGGCCTGTACCATTTACCAAAGCATAGAACAGGGAATGGTGTCTTGCATATGCTCTTGCTAGTATATCAGTTCGGGTGGTTAGCAGTAGAAAAAAAGTGAAGTAATAAATTTTCTTGGCCCTATTCAAAATTTTTCTCTCTATAGACAATACACATTTAGATGAAGGCAGGAAACAATAGAGACATTGGTCATTAATGAGCCACAACAAATTGATGGTGGTTTGCATCAGGTTGTGTACAGCACCTGGCATGTAGAAATCAAACTGTACCATTCCTGACGGTAAAGGCACCAGACTGAAAAGGTTTTGCAACTTATGTGAGCTAAGGAAAACCAGCTCCTGTTCAGAGCCAAGAGTTTACTGAAAGCAATGGTGGGAGGACAAGGCAGGTGGGGGTGAGGAGGTGAAGGGGGGTATTGGGGAGAGGGTGGGGGTGAAATGGGGTGCTCGTCCTGGGCAGCTGTATCAGGATAGGCCCACCCTGATAAGGTCTAAAATCTAATCAGAGAATGCATAGTATGAAAGCTATCCTGCAGCTGTCATGCAAGCTCAACTGCTGGTGCCAGGATGTTTTCTTGGTGTTAAATTATACGAAAACCATCCTGGTTCACCAGACTTTGAATACACATCCTCCTTTTGAAACAGGATTTGACACATAAACTAATTTGCTGACCTATAGATCTATGACTAGCAGTCAATCACTTTATATTATAAAAGTCCAGTGCCCTTCCATACAGTCAGGTTCTTCTTGGGTGTATGTGCAGAGATTCCTTCCTTCGCTGGGGAAGCCCTCCAAGGATAGTCCTCGAGGCTGAGAAGAAAGAGATCTCCAGACAAGTGTTGGTTTGGGTGAGTTACATCAAATCTCCACTTAATAATTATTTTCTTTTTGCTAGCTTTAATATACTTCTTTAATACTTGCTTCAATATAGTACACTATCCTATCTTATACTATACTACTTGACACCATATAGTACTCTACTAGTAGATTTTTCAGCTTTTTTATATTGTGTAGCAAATAATACCGATGAAGATCTTTTGTCTGATCATTTGTAATAATAAATGATTTATTTTATACAAATATTCTCATTTTACCAATCATTAACCTGCAAAAGTGGTTGAATCACATCTCTGTAATTCCTTAAATTCAAACCATTAACGTAATCCAAGGCTAAGATTGGATTCAGCTGCACCTAGACTCCTCTCTGAGAAGGAGTTTAGAAAGAAAAGGAATCCTTTTTGCACCTTGTGACTCAATGGCAGGGTTTCTTTAATAAATTTTGTCTAAGCCTTCCACTCCCACACATGGCAACAGAGTAAGGGGGAGTCCTGGGGAGGCCTGCATAGGGACACTCAGGGCTGGCAGAGTACTCAGAACTGCAGCATTTCTTGAGGGAAGAGGGTCCAGGAGGATTGACAGGAAGCTGAACATGAGCCAGCAGTGTGCTCAGGTGGCCAAGAAGGCCAACGGCATCGTGGCCGGTATCAGCAATAGTGTGGCCAGCAGGAGCAGGGAAGTGATTCTTCTTCTGTACTGGGCACTGGTGAGTCCACACCTCAAGTACCGTGTCCAGTTCTGGGCTCCTCAGTTTTGGAGGGATATTGAGGTGCTGGAGTGTGTCCAAAGAAGATCAACGAGGGTGGTGAAGGGACTGAAGCATAACGAGGAGTGGCTGACGGAGGTCAGGTTGTTTATCCTGGAGAGGAGGAACCTCAGGGGAGATCTTATCACTCTCTACAACTCCCTGACAGGAGGTTGTAGCCAGGTGGGGGTTGGTCTCTTCTCCCAGGTAACAAGCATTAGAACAAGAGGAGACAGTCTTAAGCTGCACCAGGGAAGGTTTAGGCCAGACATTAGAAAGAAATTACAGAATTACAGAAAGAGTGATAGGACATAGAAATGGGCTACCCAGGGAGGTGGTGGGTTCACTGTCTCTGGTGGTGTATAAGAAGAGACTGGATGTGGTACTTAGTGCTGTGGTCTAGTAGGCAGAGTGGTGTTAGGTCAAAGGTTGAACTTGATGATCTCAGAGGTCTTTTCCAACTTAGTTGATTCTGTGATTATATGTTTCTATGATTCTACAGTGACAAGTGATCAGCATCCCTGATTCCAGATCTTCAGCAGGATCTTGGAGAGATTTACATTTAAGTGTGCCAAGTCTACCTTTGTACATCTTATGATGCTATCAGCTTCCATGATCTATATTCATTAAATTAACAATAGTGATCAAATCTGTTATATCCAACTTTTACTGTGTATGTTAAATTTTATCCATATTGAATTGGTTCTTTTTTCTCTTTGTTAACCCTGTGATCAGCTTCAATTCCCTACCAGTTTTTGGTATCCCTTTAATAATTAGCTGCTGATTACTGCAAATTATTATTTTTAGCCCTGGTGCCTCCCTTATTTTTTTGCACCTCCACTTTAAAACCCTCTGATGCCATTTTATGCTTGTATTTGTTAACATTTGTTGACTTGCCAGTGATTCTCTATTTTTCTCCAACAGCCTTTGAAATGTGGTTTTCTTTGAAACATAGCTAATTTTTTACTAGCATAATGTAGTGACATGCAAATTCTTTTCTTAGGGTCATTGGCTTGTTCACTCTACAGAATAATAACCCATTAGAAGATATGTATAGATTTAATGCCTTGATAGCTACTTGTTATTAACATCTATTATTAATATCAGTAACAGTAGTATGTTATTCAGTGTTTTACAATAGCAGAATAATGATGGCACCCTTTTTAAAAAAAATCTAAATAAAACTTTCATTTCTGACTGGGAAAAAAAGAACTAAGTTCACTATAAATACAACAACAAGTTTGACTAGATCTATGGGTGATTTTACACAGTGCAAGCAATATTCTATAGAACACTTCAGAGATCATCTGCTGTAGAAGAAGGATCGGTTTTAGTTTCATTATATCCCTCCTTGCTATGATTTTTCCTGTGTAGGCCCATAGTACTTCCCAGACAGACAGGTATCTTGGGGAAAATTATAGTCATATTCAGCAAGGACATTCTGCAATATCCTCTGACGTCACTGGAAAGACTGTCTCTGGGCATTGGATCAGTCACAGACTTCATTGTGTATATGCTGTAAAGGCTGAAAGAAAGAAAATAGACTAGAATGAACAGATAAGAAAAATGCCAAAAATAAGTGCAGGTGGTAAGTAGAAAACTAGAGTTCAAGCTTTACTGTTTGGCTCAGTAAACATTTAATTCAGATTGAAACAACTCCAGTAGAATAGAGTGAGCCAGAAGAAAAATTACCCTAGAGCACATAAGCAACTGGAAGATGTGAAAATTTGTCAGCCTGAATACATTTCCTTGCAGCAAGACGATGAAAACTTCCCTTGTAGTTGCAGAATGAATAGGATCTTACAGCATGTAAGGAAGAATATCATATGAAGTAACATTATTTTTTAAAAAGTCTCTCTGCTAAAATTATGAACAAAAATGAATGCTAAATTGTGCTGGAATCCCCATACAATTCCATGCATATCACATAAAAATCAAATAATTCATCATGAATAATGCTAGTACTGAACAAGGAGCAAAAAAATAATTTTAAATAATGATTAGCCTGATGCTGTAGCAAGCTCCTCTAGTGTTTTGTTAAATTGAGTAGTAAGTTTATACTCCATTTGGCAAATGCACATTACTAACTAAGAATATTACTGTTCCAGAATCCGGATATTAATGTAGCTTGACTTGGCCTGCACATAGCACAGCATGTACAGTACTAGACTATGCCTCTACTCTTAGTATCCGGTTTGGGGTTTTTTTTCTTTTTTTTTGCTACTTTCCTATAAAGGGAAAGTTTACTTTGTCTACTGCCATCAGCTGTGCACGTAATGAGGAACTGTTACATTAAACTAATATAATATAGTCTGAACATTGTAAGTGGACAGTTCAATGACAGCAGGGCACCTAACTTCAAACTCTCAGTTTGAATCAGTTCTTTCTTTCCTTGACATACAGACTAATCCAATGAGCCTGCTTGCACTGGGTAAAACCTATTTTGTTGTAGAAGGCACACACTTTCTGCTGAGCCCAGCAAAGTAGGCAAAAATGTCCTTTAAACTAGACTGTTCTTTTTTCTTTCACTTGTACCCCTGGAAATTCTTTGCTTTTTTTTTTTTTCTTGTGTTACTGTTCCTGTTTTATTTTTACAATACAGAACTACTGTAAGTGGATAGCCTTTTATTCTTTATAAAATGTCTTTTTTGGGGGCTGCACATAGCTAAGGGACACCATAGTTGTTGTAAAATTTAGACGTAATAACTTTCAGGTTTTCAGGCAGTAAGACAGCTAGGGAGCTTCAGGTCAGAGCTCAGAGTAATTCCTTTTTTAACTGAAAACACATAAAAAATTAATGAATTTGGCTTCCTGAGCTTAGTTTGTCATATATTGCAGTAAACTTTTTATTTTTTTTGTCAAGGATTACGTGCAGATTTACATATTTAATTTGCAGACAAAGATGTGGAGAGAGAAAGAAGAATAACATTAAGGGTATAACTTATCTCGTGTATATTGTGCTATTTGTCACAGTTGCTGCTGCCCTAGAAAGAGGACACTGCAGTCAGTAAAAATGTAGATAATAACAGATATACTCACAGATACATATAGAGCTAAGGGGATGTGCTGAAATTTTCAGTACTGTAATGTTTTGACATAATATAATGCTGGAATAAAGCTACACAGAAAGCATCTCACATTGGCATTTTGGGGGCAGGTTGGTACAAGGTATTCTGTTAATTACCCATCCTTTCATCTCCTCCAAGGCAGTCACATATACATATATTAGTACCAGCTGCTGTGGCAAGCACAGCAGTGTCTTATGAGGAGGCTAGCCAATGCA
The DNA here is from genome assembly GCA_013401175.1 of Xiphorhynchus elegans. NCBI lineage: Eukaryota > Metazoa > Chordata > Aves > Passeriformes > Dendrocolaptidae > Xiphorhynchus > Xiphorhynchus elegans. The sequence goes on from VZUH01000638.1 coordinate 127,174, forward strand.
CCTGTATTGGATCTACTGCTGTTTTCATAATACAGTGCAAAAATACACAAATTATTTAACAAGCAATATAGCCACGTCTGTGAGGTGCTGCAGTCAAACCTTATTAACTTCAGGGTGATGTTTTACTGTGTTGATTAACTGACTTAAGTTAGTGACAATCTAGTGACTTTTATCACTGGTCCACTGAAGAATGTAGACATAACCTAGGGAAGGATGAAAAACTATGATAAAAATTGTACTGGACACCAAATTATTATCTAAGCAATTAATTGGAGGTTCTCAAATGCTAAGTTAGTACATTTCAGGTCTACAGTTCTAGAGTGAATATAACCAGCACAGTGTTATGTGTTTAGTGGTACAAAGCAGTAGAAAATCTACTAAAATTAAAAGTTGGCTTCAGGCCTTTGACTTACAATGACTGGAAAAACCTTTTCAGTTTATCTTTTATAATTTCAAAAGAATGTATTATTTGTGCTTTTTGACAGTGGTACCATCCTAGTCTCTAGTATTTTAAATCATCAGGTCTCTAGTCCTTTAGTGGCAGTAGTCATAATGTTCCATTATAAGGATGACTACAGATGGCACAAAGTCCTCCTTAAAAGACATAGCTGATGTTGTACAAAAAACCTTATGGCCACTCCTGCTATTTCTGAAGAACAAATATGAGCCCGAGCTTGTAGTTCCTCCAAACCCATGTAATAGCCATATGGGGGGGGGGGGGGGGTGGAAAGTCAGACTAGATTCCAGAGTAAGCCAAGAGAGCTACAACACAATCTGAATCTGTTTTTTCTTAATAATAAATATTATATATTAAGCACAATCAAGAAATAAGCACTATGGACAGTTGTCAACCATAAGGCCACTCATTTATAGCAATAAGGATAAATATTCTTCTGTCAATGTCTAAAACTGGAGAATGAAGAAGAGACAAAAAATTATTTCTGAAAGAAATATGTGCATGAGAGGGAAAAAATATGGGGATTTAATCTCTGCAAAGGTTAACAGATTAGATTTATGCACAGTATTTCATTTGTTGAGGATGATATGGTTTTGCTATTTGTTCTCCATTTGAAGAATCTATGTCTGAGACAAATATAGTGCCATGTATAGACTCTTTCAGCTTTTAAACAGCATCTTAATGTGTAGTGTTTTTGTCTGACATAGAGTTAAAAGTCTTCATAATAGCTAATGTGGGACTATGGTTTGAATTTGTGATGAAAACAATGTTGATAACACCAGGATATTTTTGTTACTGTTGAGCAATGCTGAAACAGACTCAAGAGTTTTTCTGCCTCTTACACTGCCCCTTCAGTGAGAAGGCTGAGGTGCACAAGATGTTAGGGGGCTGTACCACTGGAACAGCTGACCCCAAATGATTAAAGGGATATTCCATACCATATGGCGTCATGCTCAGCATAGTCAGTATTCACTGCACCTCAAACCCTATGTTGCACTTGGACTACTGTGTCCAGTTCTGGGCCCTTCACAACACCAAAGACATTGAGGTGCTGGAGTAAATCCAAAGAAGGGCAACAAAACTGAGGAAACATCTAGAACATAAGTCTTATGAGGAGTGACTGAGGAAACTGTGGGTGTTTAGTGCGGAGAAAAGAAGCCTGAAGGGAGTCCTTGTTGATCCCTACAACTACATGAAAGGAGGTTGTAATGAGGTTGATATCAGTCTCTTTTCCCAGGTAACAAGTGGCAGGACTAGAGGAAATGACCTCAAGTTGCACCAGGGGAGGTTTAGATTGGATATTTGGAAAAGTTTCTTCACTGAAAGATTTGTCAAGCATTGAAACAAACTGTTCAGGGAAGTGGTAGAGACACCGTCCCTGTAACTGTTCAAAAAACATGTGGATATGGCAGTTGAGGACACAGATGAGTGGTGAACATTGTGGTAGTGCTAGATTGATGATTGGACTTCGTGATCTTAGAGGTCTTTTCCAACTTTTACAATTCTATAATTATATATAAAGCTGGAGAAAGAAGGAAAGGAGGGACATTGAGAGGGATAGCATCTGACTTCCCAAATAACTGTTATTTGTGATGGATCACTGCTTTCCTGGGAACGGCTGGAACACCTGACTGTTGATTGGAAGTGGCTAATGAATTCACTGTTTCACTTTGCCTGTGCATATGTCTTTGGCTTAAACTGTCTTTATCTCCAGCCATGAGTTTTCTGCCTTTTACTCCCCTGCTTTCTTCCCCCACCCAACCTGAGTGTGAGCAGGCAGCTGTGTGGGGCTTAGTTGCCATCTGGGGTTAAACCACTACATAATGTTTGGTTCTGTGGCCACTGCAGTCCCCCCTGAGGCCTGGGGACCTGGAGTCTGTTCAGGCTGATACGTGGCTGCTGCTTTCCTAATTGCAGGTTCAACCAATAGTGAAGATGCACATGTGTCCCAGAGGCACACATCCATGGACACGCACACATGCATGGACACACACACATTTAGGACGCTGACACAGCTGGTCACACAGACTGCCACAGACAAGATGTTGCCTTCAACAGCACCTACCTACAGAGCTCATAAAACACAAGCCCAGAGCTACTGTGCGGTCTCAGGTCCTTCTGAATATCAGCCTGGACCCTTTCCCTGCCTGATACTCCAGTCCAGACCCAAGGTCTCGGACTTGCTGTCTGGTCCTGCTTGAGATTTGCTAGCAAATACACATGAACACCCTGTTCATATGTAATTTGGAAGAGGTAAAGACCAGGAGTGCTCTCCCTTCAGCAATCAGTGCTGTTCCCTACTCTACCTCATTCACATTGCTTCCTGCAACCGCTTGGTTTTTCAGGACACACCATTCCTGTAGCTGGCAGCCATAGGCTCCAATAGCTAGAACTGGGACCGCCACTCACTCTAGCACCCCTGGTGTGACTCCAGCTGCTGGCCTCAAACCCACTCAAGCCAGTCACCCCCATAGCTGACACCTAGTCCTTGGGGCACAGAGACACACAGAGTACAAAGGATGAAATAACAAAGAGAAACAGTTTTAAAAAATATTTAATAAGAAGATAGGACAGACTTGCATGACAGGTTCAGTCATGCAAGTGTGCTGCCTGTGCCCATTTTACACCTGACTGACCCCTTTTATTCCTCTTTCTCTCTGTTCTGTCTTTGTTCGGCTCTTATCATTACTCTATCAGTTTGCACTGACCCCCTGCAAAATCCTGGGCTCTCCTCTTGGCAATGTTATCCATTAACGAAGTTCTGCTTTGTGTGTGTTTTTCTAATGGCCCATTAATTAGTATGACTGACAAGGTTTGTTTCTTGCCTTTGTCTCCCTTCCATTTTCCTATCACATTTGTGTCTCTGTGTATATTGTTTCTGGTTTTCTCCTTTTCTTTAGTAAACAATTTAGGAAAATCCACGATCAGATTAAAGAAACAAACATTAACACTTTGTGCATACACTTGCCAATTAATATGATGGACCATTTTTGGTTCTCCTTACTGCCTCCTTTCTAATTTTTTAGTCAGGTTTGTTTCTCTGTATATGCTTAGTCATGGCCTTCTCCTTTTCTCATTACTCTCTTTTGCATTTCAAAAATCATTTTCCAGATACCCTGAAGAAGCAGACACTATCTCCTTTCACATATCCTTACATCTATAATTTAGAAATAAGAAGGAAGTCTGGTTTGGGAGTTGGGTCAATAATGGTGTGCTTACAATACAATATTCCTTAGGAAAAGATAATTAAAACAGGAAGTTATAGGAAAAAGGATGTACTGGTCTGGTTTTAATTATAGGTGGTGTAAAGAACTGTAAAAAACCTCAGGTGATTGTAGGGCTGTTGATTTCTTCCACTACTTCCATTTGAGAGCTTTATCAACTTTCAGACCCTCTTTTGTGACTGCATTAAAAAAGGGATCTTACCAAAATTTGGGGGTTTATTCCTGAGTAAAAGTACAGAAACATAAAGAATCCCACATACAGAGTGAAGTGGGAGTCAAGGGAGAAAACTATCATGGTTATACTAGAAATACTTGGGACTCAGTTGTGATTTAATTCCAGTAGGCACCTCAGCACCACACAGCCACTTGCTCACACCCCCACAGCAAGATGGAGAGGAGAATCAGAAAGGTAAAAGTGAGAAAATTTGTGGGTTGAGATAAAGAAAGCTCAAAAAGTAAGGCAAAAGTTGCATACACAGGCAAAACAAAATACAGAATTCAATCACCAGCCATTGGCAGGTACGTGTTCAGCAATCTCCATGAAAGCTTGGTTTGGGAAGTGACTCGGGAAGACTAGCACCATTACTTTGAACATTCTCCTCTTCATTCTTCTTTCACTTTTATTGCTGAGCATGATGCCATTTGATATGGTGTACCCCTTGGTTCATCTGGGGTCAGCTGTCCTGGCTGTGTTCTCTCCCAACTTCTTGTGCACTCCCAGACTCCTTACTGGTGGTATGGGGGAGGAATTAGAAAAGGTCTTGTCTCTGTGTCAGTACTGCTCAGCAATAACTAAAACATCCCTGTGTTATCAACCCAAATCCGAAACGTAGCCCCATACCAGCTACTATGAAGAAATTTATCCCATCCAAAACCACTACAAGACTTAAATAATAAGGTTCAGGGCCTGTTCTGTGGAAACATGGATGGAGGAGGAAGATGGAATTACAAGTCAGAAGCAGTTTGCCTGAAAGGTCACTAAAGACCAGTACATGTTAGGATCAGGACTTTGAGATCTGGAAGAGCATTTTGATTTCTATATTTATGTATTCCTAAATTTTAACCACCAGACTTAATGGATTCATAGACTTTCCCATTTGCAGAGGGAATAATTTAAAGGTCTGGTACACAGAAATTTCTGTCTTCAATACATGCCGATGGTGTGTCATATAACTGGTATATAGTATTGTACTGTCACATTATTTTAAAAATTCATTTAATGGTTATTATTTTGAATTTTAATTCTAGTGACAAGTAGACTCCCACTCACAGTTGATAATTAATGAAGACAGAAACTGTCTAAATACAAATCAATAGTCTGAACCTTAAGCAGTTAGTCTTTTTACCAGGTAAATCAGGAGAAAAATAGTAATGACTTTTAAAACCTTGATAATTTTCAACTTCCTTCTTTGTCAGTTTGCTTTAAAATGAAGTTTAATTTGTTCTTACTTTGCAGGTGGACTTTGTCATAATGAAAGAAGTTTTTCTTGAGCTTAGCAAATGAAGCATAAAAAAAAATAAAAATCAGTGCCTTGCCATTTCCATTATTACTGAGATAGACTCTTGAAAATGTCATGCTTATTTCAAAATTCAGCCATTTTATTCCTGATTGTTCTTGGTTCTCACTGTAGCTAGCTAACGACTTCCCCCTATTTCTACTGCCAGAAAAAGAAAACTCACTGACTTCAAACTAAGCAAAATCAGGCCCAGTATGCAATAAATGGTACAGTGGATAGTAGAAAGAAGTATTTTCAACTCATGTTACTTGTTTTTCTGTATTTGAAGTGTACTAAATTATTCTTCTGTGGATTTTCTTTACTTTTTTTGTTTGTTTGTTGTTTTTGTCATCTTGGCAGTCAAAATGAAAACAGAAATATTTGACCAAAAGAAAAAAAATGTCATTCCAGACCTACAGAATGGAATTTTCAAAAAGTTTCTGTAGTGTTAGCTTTGGTCTTATTGAAATCCAAGGAACTTCAATATTGATTTTAGTAGGAAAATGCTAGAGTTTTTACAACCTCTTATAGTGCAATGTGTGATGATAATGTGGACAAAATAGTACCACATAGAAAATGTCATTTGTTCATCTCATCTTAAACCTCTAATCTATTATTAAGTAAAAGTGTACTGAGGTTTTCCAAATAGAATTATTTTATTTTTCTCTACATGGTAAGTCTTCAGTAGTTGTTGTTTGCTATTGAAAAAATCAACACAATCTTGTAATAATTAAAAATCTCAGTTGTCATAGCTATTTTTAGATGCTCAAATGATGCAAAATATGACAGGATGAGATTTTTAAGTGTCTTGCAAAACTGAGCCCCAAGACTTAAGTCAATCTTATGATGAAAAATTTCTCACACAAATTAAGAGGATCCAAAAGACCCTGAACAAATTAAGAATTCTTCTCTAGGAATGTTGCCATGCATTGTTTTGTATGCATACATCTAACTCACTTAATTTTCAGTAGATAGGACAATAACCATTTTGTAATGGTTTATACAACCTTTAGATATTCTTATTAATTAAGCAACATTGTGAATAATTTTTGCGGTTTTATTTGCTTAATCTACCTAAAGCACATCATTTAATATTCAAATACATATAGCTGCAACAGCTTGAGATAGAAATTCAATTCATCTAGAAGCCACTACATCATTAAAGGCTCCTGAAAAACCAGTTTGCCAGTTATTCTTGAAGCTGTCAGGAGGCTGTTAATGGCAGACCTCTATTAATAAGGAAGAAATTGTTTTTAGTTTAATGACATTCTCATTACAAGTGGGTTTTTTAAAACAACTGATAAAGACAGATTTCATAGATGAAAAATGTCCAGTCCAAAATTGCTCATAACAACTGTCTTTTAGTCCTTGTCTTAGTTCAAAAGAGAACTAAGATATTATGCTAGCCAAGAAATAATCCCTCTCCCTTTAAATTTAGAAAACAGAACTTTAATTAGGGAAAAAAAAAAATATATATAAAAAAAATAACACTTCTTAACCACAACACATATATATATATCTCCAGAAAAGAACCAAAAAACAACAGTCTGCAACAAACCCCTCCACCCCCCAAATGACAAGGCAAAACAGTCAAAAGGGTCCTCTTGGCTACGCCCCAAAAGGGGACTGCAATTATATCCACAGACAGCAGGTTGCGCTGTAGCACCTCTGCCGCTGGCGGCTCCCTCTCTCCCAGGGGTTGCAATTATATTTATGGACAGCAGGTGGCGATGTCACGCCCGGCCAGCTGGTCTCTCCCCTCAGGTGAGGTGACAGGCAGTTCCCAGGTTGGTTCCCGTGAGAGGAGAAATGAAAAGCAAAGCAGCAGCAATCCTGTCTTCGCAGGGGCATGGAAAACTGAGGCTTTTCTCCCACCTCCTTTCCTTACAGCAAGCTTTGTAGTAGTTATGATCACTCACGGATGAAAACAGTCGATGTTGGGGAAAGGAAAAAGGAACACAAATCCAGTATCCAGTGATGCTGGGATCCCAGTGTCTGTGTCCCTGTCCTACTCGCTCCGACGAGAGACTGAGCTCCCTGACCTGCGCAGAAAGCCAGAAACACCAACCCCTTCCCCCTCTCTCCCCTGCTGGGGGAAGATCCAAACAAAAGACCTGGCCACAGTGGATAATACCAGCATATGCATGTCTTTTGTCTCTTTTGTTAAACATCTTTACCGATGCTGGGGCGTTGGCTCCAAGCTATCTGGAAGGAATTCCAGCTTGGGTTTGAAACTGTAACAGTCTTAAATATTTCTCTGACTCTAGCTGCTTCATCAATGCCTTCTGGTATTTTTTTTTTATTTATTTTATTATTTTTTATTTTTTTAAAGTTCTGTGTTTTGAAAATATTTCATTGAATGAATATATGCTATTGTCACTATTTTATCATAGTAAAGGTTGTATGTTCCATCTGAGAGCAAGGTCCTGTTGCCTTGCAACAGGAGCCTACTGTGCAAATACCTGAAAGATCTGTTTCACAGCTTGTATAATGTAAACCCAGAACAAAGGAAAAATAGAAGCTGATTCCTCTCCACTGTAAATTAAGAAGAAAAAACAATTACTTGATAAAAGTAATGTATGAGAGTTTTTTGTGGAAATTTGAGTAGACTATAATCTTCTGAGGAGAGATGATCAAAATACAGGTTTTACAAATTTCATCTGTGAAGAACACATATATGTAAACTAGATATGTATTGAGATTTCATTATTTGACATTACTCCTATACATACACTTTTCTTCAGTTGTCATATATTTAAAATAAAAGATTATATATATAAAAATATTTTCTGTTGGAGCTGTCTACCCATCATGAAGCTCACTGAAATATCAATTTCACTGAACATCAATTCAGGTTCTGTAGTTACAAAATCTTTTCAGAGTCATTAATCTTTAAAGCTATCTCAAGACTGCCAATTTTTGTCAGCGTACAACTTTACAACAGGAAGGAGACATGTGCCTGACACCCAGCCAGCTCTGGTTGGCTAGGAATGCTGAATTTTGGTTCCTAAAGATTGCTTAGATTACTTAGTTTACTCCAAGAAAATCTGGCTGTTCCAGAATTATAGATCCTGGAGTTCTGTTAATTCCCAAGGGACATAAAAGTGAGATAACTCAAATGTTGTAGGTTTTGTGTTTGGGGTTTTTTTGCTTTAACTGCAAGAAAAAAAAATTATTTTTTTTATATAGTTTCGCTACATTAGACAATACAACAGATTATTTGGGAATGAAAATAAAATACTATGACATTTCTTAACCTTCCACTAAAATATATTATTAGCATATAATGTGGATTAGCATACATTTATATCTGATGTTAAATTTCTAAAAAAGTTACAGTTCTTACTTGTTCAAGTTACTATTCAGTTTGACAAGAGTGGAATATATCAATGCAAGCAAAGCTAGTAAAATAAATGACGTGCTTTAATTTTCCTCTCTTACCATGTCTACAGAGACATGGGATCCTTTGAGCATTCCAAGTTGGCTAGATCCATACTAACTGAAGCATGAAAGACATACATTTGGATTACTGGGTGCTGTGAACAGTTTATCTACATTTAGTAGCAGGACATGAACAATTCATTCACTGTTAAGAGAAATGGCATACTGGCTTGACCATAGAGCAGTTACATAGCTTCCTACCAAAAATTTGCCTGTGTCTAGCAGACTGAGAATATGGGGAGAAAAGTATAAATATGCTTAAACCTTAACCTGTAATTATGCATTTTTATGTTCTGTTGCCTTGCAGGATGCTTTATACTCCACAGATAATATGTATTTTCTTCTTCTTTAAAACTAGTTTGTTACCTTACATTTATTAAAGATTTGTCCAGTTTCAAGACGAAGGACAGTGGAAAGCAGTCTTTCTACTTGTCTTTCCTGAATAGCCCTGAATAATTAAGGGGAGGGAAGGATTTAGATACCCTATTCAACAATAAAGCTGCAGAAATTATCTAGGAAGAACAATGGACAGATAATGTGGGGGAATGCCATGCTGCAGATGGAGAGGATGACACAGACGAACATTTCTATGAATGGATGGACCTGACTACGAAATGACAAGGTATCGAAGATTGAATACTGACTCCGAGTTGTGAAGAGTTGATGTTTTTTAAAAGCTTTTATTATAAATAGCATTTCTATGTATTAGACAGTTATTACTATTCCATTGCATCTGTTTGTATGTTTGTCCCCATTGGTCAGTTCATACCCAGTTACAGTTCGCCCATTGGTTGTTTCAACCCTGCTCCCCCACTGGCTAGCTGTTGGTGCAGCACAGCATCACCATACAAGGCTAGCCACTCCTAGTTTCCCCTTATTTGTGTTAGCCCTGCCTTTCCTTTCCCTTACTTGTCACGCTCCTCCCCAACTCCTCCCAAGTTCTAGAAGCCTCTGAACACAACCCTATATAAGTCCCATGCGTCCTTAATAAATGTTCCACTCTGTTCCACGATCCCTCGAGTGCAGACCTCTCATTTCCACCCCAGCGGAATGCGTCAAATGCCGCCCAACGTGGGGCAACACCTGAGGCTGGTATCCAGTCAATGGATCATCACCATTGGGCTTTGCCCACGGCGGCTGCTGGCCACAGTTGCTCGGGTTCGGCATACCCTCCGTACCCCGTGAAGACGCGCGAACCCCGGCATGGACAGATTGGCTCCGCTTCTGCCCCCTCCCTCAGCTTCGGCTCCCCTAACCCCGGTACAGAGAAGTGATTTTCCTCCCTCAAATCCCCAATTGTCCCACGATCCAAGTTGCTACCCCAGTTAATTCAACTCTATAACAATGGGGTCTGCAACATCGAAAG
>VZUH01000639.1:7339-22569 GCA_013401175.1 Xiphorhynchus elegans
GGATAATGGATCTCATGGCAACTCTAAGGACTTGACTGTTTGTTTTCTCAGAGGGAGCTGAGGAAGAAAAGATGGAAACAGAGGCAGAGGGGCAGCAGGCTGAGAAGGTGAGTTTGGCTCTGCACTGCTGCTGCAAAGAGACTTCTAGCACTTAAAACCTGAATTATCACATTTTAAAGTGCCTGGGAGGGCAGATGGACATCATGTGCTGGTCAGTGTGTCCAAAGGGAACAGTTCTCAGCTCCACAAAGCTTCATTTTCATTTTAATTAAATCATCTTACATCATAATAATGAGTGTGTTGATTCCTAGTCCTGAGGAAGAAAGGTTAGGCTGGGAGGAAATGTAAACTGGGTGACACTGGAATGGGAGGAATTGGAGGTTTAGAAACTGGAGTGCTGGGGATTGTAAGGAATGGGATGTTTGGAGATTGAAGCTGCTGAAGGATGTTGGTCTGTTGTGGGTCAGGACTTGCAGTGCTCTACAGCAAGGGAGCTCTTTGCTCCAGAAGAGTTTCTCTACCAAGTCCCTTCCCAGCAAGGCTGTCCAGGAATGGGGAGTGTGGGACAATCAGTGTTTCCCCACCCTTTGTGTCTGAGGTTCCTCCAGCTGAGCTGGCCAGTGAAGCTCCTCCTGGCAGGCTCTGGGTGTGGTTGTGTTCTCCTGAGGCTGGGCGTGATCCACCCTGCCCAGGAAGGTCAGATACTTGGACATTCATTATCATTATCCCATGAATTAATTGTCATTACACTTCGTGATAATGCCTGCAATAACATGGTCTGGGGCTGAGGGGAGCAGCCTTGGGGTCACGCTCCCCAGCTTGGCCTGGGTCACCAAACCCCAGAGATTCTGTCCAGTTCAGCATTTACTTTTATTCCCATTTTGGTCATCTTTGTCAAACTTGTCTTAAGCAGCAGCCAACCCTTACAATTTCATCTCTTTTGTAATAATAATGAATTCATTTGAATGCTGTAAATGAGATTAACAGGGAATGTGGCCCTGTCTGCCATGGTCCAACCAATCTTTCATGCCATTTAGGTGGAGAGCAAAGCAGAGACTGAAATTGAGGAAGGAGAGAAAGTTCCAGAAGGAGAAAACGAGAGAAATGCAGAAAAGGAGCCGGAGGGTGAAGTGGCTGCAGAGCCCAAGTCAGGTAACAGTTCCAGCTGCTCCTCAGCCTGGGCTGCCTTTCCCAGCCTTCCCAGAGTGCTGGGAGAGGCCATAAACCCACCTGGAAATGTTTCCTCGTGCACATCAGGCTGTTTCATGCTCCAGTAGAGCTGAGGCTGCTTTAATGCCACTGCAAACTGAGGCACTAAATCCTTGCTTGGGCTCACTGTGGAGCTCAGCTGAGCTCTGTGTGCAGGGGCTGAGGGAAGCAATTGCAGCAACAAAGTGCCTGGAGGTCACAGAAATCATTCTCCTTTTGCCCACATTCCACAGCATTTGATCATTTTGGATGCAAAGAAGTGGAACTGCTGGGGGTGTCCAAGGCCAGCTTGGAGCACCCTGGGCTGGTGGGAGGTGTCCCTGCTCATGGCAGGGGTGGCACTGGGTGGGCTTTCAGGTCCCTTCCAACCCAAACCATTCTGGGATTCTCTGCTCACTTTTATCTTTAGAATTTAATGGTTTAGGTCTTTTTCCCTGTGAAGTGATGCAGAGCCTGGGTTTTGACAGGCTGAGGACTAACATTTTCTATATAAAACCTTATTCTTGTTTATTTTTAACATTTCCCATGTGCCTCCCAGAATCCCAGATGGTTTGGGCTGGAAGGGACCTTAAAGCCCATCCAGTGCCACCCCTGCCATGGGCAGGGACACCTCCCACTCTCCCAGGTTGCTCCAAGCCCCATCCAGCCTTGGACACTCCCAGGGATGGGAATGAATATATTGTGTTTTCCTGGCCCTTCAGTTTTTAGCACAGGCAGAACCAGGAGCATTTGGGTTTGATGTGATGATGGAACTGATTGGAAATGATGGGAGGAAGCTGATGGCAGGGGATGTGAATGGAAAACATCTAAAGTTGCCCCATTTGTTGGGTCCAGTCCTCTCCAGTTTGGGTTCCCTGTCAGCATTTGGGTGAGGAGCAGTGCTGTGAGGTGTGGGTGAGTTAATTAGCAGGACTAATTAGTGTGAGCACCATCCTGGTCCTGGGCTGAGGGCAGCACATGGACCAGCCCTGGGGAATGTCTTGCAGAGGAGAAGGAGGCAGAGGAGAACAAGGAGAACGTTGATGGGAGCAAAGACAAAGAGAACGAGGCTGGCAAGAAGAAAGTGGAGCACGAGATCTCGGAAGGGAACGTCGCCACAGCTGCAGCTGCTGCCCTGGCCTCTGCTGCCACCAAAGCCAAGGTTGGTGCTGGCCCAGCAGCCCCTGCCTGGGCTCCCAGATCCTCAAACCCTGCCCCAAATGGCTCCTTGTGCCAGGGCTGGGAGGGCACCTTCTAATCCCTGCCTTCATTTCTTCTGCTGGAACCCCTACGTGAGATAACAGGCATGTTTCATTTAAGCAGCTGCTTTTACAGTTCAGAAATCAATGGACATCCCTAGGAAACCTCCCCAAAATGTGCTTGGGGGTTTTTTGGCAAGGCTTTTCTCTGCTGGACAGGTCTGGCTGCAGTGCTGAGGGTGTTGGTCTGGTGAGGAAAACCTTCTGCTGCCCTTTCTGCTGCTCTGGGGGCTCCACACAAGCACTGTGCTTGGTCCCTGTGGCCCAGGGATGGGCAGCTTTTATTAAGAGCTTTGTTAAGAGCCCATCTTTGTCTTTTTCTCCCTGAATTTCAGCCTGTCTGTGGTCTCTGCTGGGCTGGGTGAGTGAGTGTCCCATCTGACAGCCCTGCCCTGCCCTGCAATCACTGATGGCACACTGGCTCTCCCATCCTCTTTGCAGGGCCCACACTGTCTCCTTTCCCTCTGAACATCTTTTTCAAATTCTGGTTTCCCTTTACAGATTTCTGTGGGTTCAAATTGCACTTGGGGTTTTTTAATTACTCCTGAATTTGGTGCCACGTTCCATGTCCACCTATTTTATGGATCCCAAGAGCAGAGCCTGGGTGGGGTTTATTCCTGAGGGATTTCCAGGACTTAATGAGGGATACAATGAAGTGGGGTGTGTTGGACTGACTTTTTCACTCTGACCTTTGACTCCTAAGCCCAGATTTTTGCCCAGCTGCATCCCCAGAGTGAGGAAGGGCTGGTGGTGGGTGATGCCATGGCACAGTCCCTCCCTTTGAACCCATGGGACTGGGGGTGTTTTAGTTGTCACCTTTCACAAACCAGCTCCTAAAATCCCAGCTTTCAGCAAACTCCCTGTCCATAAACCCCCAGATTGTAGATAATCCTGAGGTTCAGTGCTCAGGTGAAGTGCAGAGCCCCAGCTGGCCCCTTTGGGCATCACTTTGGTGTCATCTGAACCTGAGAGGAACTTGCAGTGCCTCAGACCCCCAGATATTCTCAGCCAGGTTGGGGAAAACCTGCTTATATGTAAAGATCCATGAAATTAAATCTGTGTTTCATGGAAAGCCACTGTCTCCAAGCCAAGCTGAGCTCCTGCCTCCCTCCCCTGGTGCTGGGGAGTGCTGGAGGGAGTTTGCATTATGGAATAATAATGTTCAGGGAGAATTTCAGCTCTGCATTAGGGGAAATAACGGGTTGTAATTAGGATGTTGACACTTCAGAGGAGAATTGGGGTCCAACAGGGATTTCTCTTTCCACTCACTTAAAAACCCAGACAATATTAAAGCTTTGGTGAGCTGTGTCTTGTCTGAGGGAGTAATTAAATTCTTCATCATGAACTCTGGTCCTGGTCACGTGCAAAGCTCTTACAAAGGCGTTTTCCTTGTGATTTTATATCAGAGTATTGGGGTTGGCTTCTGAGGAGAAACAGGGGTTAAAGGCAGGATCTTGAGATGGGTTTTTTTGTTTGTTTGGGTTTTTTTCTCTTGGAATCAGTGAATTCACCAAAAAGTGGTGCTATTTGAGGAATGGTCAGTGTGTCTGTTCAGGGGTGAGACTCCTTGTTACACACAGATTAACAATTTAAATGTGTTTTTACAGGCTCTGGCTTCTGAGCAAACACTATTAGAATTTAAGGCCCATTTCCTCATTGCCCTCTCAGATTCCTCACCCAGTATGAGCTGGTTTTTCCTTTCTGTCCATAAGTTTCCCCTGATGGAACAAGTCCCTCTGCTGGAAGAGTCCAAGTCCAGTTTGGAGCAACCTGGGACAGTGGGAGGTGTCTCTGCCCATGGCAGGGGTGGCACTGGGGGATCCTTGAGGTCCCTTCCCTCCCAAACCAGTGTGGGGTTGTGTTTTACAGAATCATTTGGGTTGGAAAAGCCCTCTAAGGTCATTTGCTCCGTTACAGCTCAGGGCTGGAGCAGTGCTGGGTTTATTGATTGAAACCACCATTGATTTTGTTACTGATTTCTGTGCTGGGCTTTGCCCTGGGGGAGCAGCTTCTCTGAGCCTCTCCAGGAAAAACTGCAGTGATAATTTCCTTTGTAAGGTGTGTTTGGAGACCTGTCCTCTACCTAATCACATGCTGTGCTGATTCGAGGTTCATCCTGTTTCAGCATTAAAACTGCACATGTGAAGCAAGGCAAAAGGAGTGGAAGAAGGTTCTGTGTCAAACAGAGCACTCCTCTTCCTCTGAATTTTCATACAAAGGAGTTTCATTTACTAAACAGCATTATTTGCATTAAATTCCCCACTCCTGGCAGCATTATTTCCTCATTCCAAGGCTGTGCAGCACTTTGGTCAGTGCTGAGCTGAGCAGCTGCTTCAATTCCACAGGGCCACGGTGTTGGATGAGCTTGGGATTGCTCTGGATCTCAGAGTGACTGAAAATTCCCCTGAGTGAGAGGGTGAATGTTCATTCCCCAGCTTTACTGGAGCCTGGCTTTGTTGCTGGGGGCTCACAGAGGTGAATGTGTCAGATGACACAACAGCACTGGGAAATTCTGTTTGTATCTGGGGTTACAGGGACTCTTCCAATGCTGCTTTCCTCCCAGCTCTGAGCCACTTTGGGGCCCAGCTCACTAAAGATGAGTCTGTTTGCAGCTCGAGCTGAATGAGATCCTGCCTTTCCTTTTTCCCTCCCTCCCCTCAGCCCCTGGATGGCAGCAGGGCTTGGCCTGGGCACTGCTTGGGAACATCTGTGAATACAGAACCCCCAGGCAGCAAATGACGGGGGTATTTTTGGGGTATTTTCATTCAGATTTTTATGAAAAACTGGTCGAAGGCATCATTGACACACTTTTCACACTCTGAGAATGTGAAGCACTTTCATAGGCTGTCTCAGAAATATATAGACATAGATAGATCTCCTGAATTATTTATGTCTAAGGGTGACTATGTAAGTAGGATAAAGCCAAATCCTTCTGAAGAATCAATTTGTCTTTTACTTAAGAAAAACCTGTTTCAGTGGCCAAGACATGCAAGAGCCCTCCCCCTGCCCTGGGGGTTGTTCCAGATAACAACCTCCTGTGTGTGTTTTGGGGGTGCTTTTTGGGTGACCCCCAGCTGGCTCCGAAAACAGACCCTTCTCTCTCATTCACATTCCCACTCAAAGTGCTTGGGAAGGCTCTGAGGCAGCTCTGGATTGCTCCAAGCATCCCTGACAGCTCTTGTATTAAACCTTAACACCAATTTATTTGATAAAAAGCTTAATAACCTTCCCAGGGCCTCTGGTTCTGAGTGTAAGGTTGATAATGTCATTGCCTGGCTTGTGTCCCCAGGTGGGGTGGCTGGAGCTGGAGGCAGGTGTAGCTCAGTCCCTCTTCCCTCCCAACACTCCCTTTGCCCACATGTCCCAAGTGACCCCTGTGTCTGTCCCCAGCACCTGGCAGCTGTGGAGGAGAGGAAGATCAAGTCCCTGGTGGCCCTTCTGGTGGAGACTCAGATGAAGAAGCTGGAGATCAAACTGCGCCACTTCGAGGAGCTGGAGACCATCATGGACCGGGAGAAGGAGGCAGTAAGTGGGCTTTGGGGTTCAGGCAGCCCCAGCAGCTGGGACATGGGGCATTCCAGCTGTTCCTCACCTCTGGCTGTCCCTCCTTCAGGTGAAATGCACAGTTCCCTCCCCCAGGGGCTTCTGAGCCCTGTCCTCCCTCACCCAGCATTTTGCCACAAGCACACACCAGTGACATCCTGGATGTGCTTCCAAATCCTCACTCCAAGCAGGAATGTGGAATTGAGCCTGTATGTGGCCTTTTCACATGGGTCATAGTGACACAAGGGCAGCTTTTCCCTGCAAAGAGTGAAATGGGTGGAAACCCTCCTTCCCTACAGGAAGGGAACCAGCTCTGCCCTCCCTGACCCAGCCCAGACTTGGTTGCACTGATGGAGTTCAGGGGATTTTGGGGCATTCTCAGCAGCTCTTGGGAAAGCCCAGGAAGGAGGAGGTGGAAGGGTGTGTGTTCAGAAATAACAGCTTCACTTTGTGGTGCTGATGATGATCATGGTGGGTTTGTCTGAGCTGGGAGGGCAACAGCAGCTTCAGGAGAAGGGGAGGATGCAGTGGGGTCAGGACATGGCTGAGGTGCTGCCTGGGCTGTCAGTGCCTGATTCCTCATCACTTAGGAGGGTTTGGGTCAGAGTCAGAGCAAGAGGCTTTCAGGGAAGTGATTCCTCTCCAGCTACTGAATAGATGACTCAAAATTTCACTTTTATCAGTGTGTTCATTTTTTAATTCATTTTTTTGTTGTGTAGCTGCCTCCTTGTTGTCAGTCCCCAGTTACTGTAGGTGGGTTGAAAATGTTCATTCATAATTCCAGAAATTTCTGTGTTTGCCCTCCTGTGTGAATTGACTGGAATTTACACCCTCATTAATGGAATCACAGGAAGGGGCATCGAGTCCCAGCTCCTCCCAGGACCCCCTAAAACTAAACCAAGTGGCCAAGAGCATCACCAGACACTCCTGAGCTCTGCCAGGGGGATGCCATGAGCACATCCCTGGCTTCCAACCACCCTCTCCATGAGGAGCCTCTTCCCAATATCCAAGCCAAAGTTCCCTGATAGAGCTTGACAAAGTGTGGTCTCCCAGAGCAGGATGTCAGCAGGAATTTCTGGATTGCTCCACATCCTCCCCTGCTTCAGTCTGTGTTGGCCTCTGATTGGCAGCTCAGGAAATGGACCCAACTCTTGGAAAGGCTCCCTGCAGGTTTCTTTCTTTGGGGGATTTATTCCATTAGTGGCAGGGTGGGTTTCTCTCCATTCTGAGGCATGTGACATTTGCCTTTTTAGAAATGTGCATACCGATTTCCCCCTCGGCTTCCTGGTGGTTGCAGTCGGGCTTTTCACCTGTCATTGTGGATATTTTGGGGAATAATTAAAGGAAAAAAACCTCCTCAGTGTGGCTGCACACTGTGAATGTGTCGTTACTGCTGCCCTGGCTTTTCCTACAGGGAAGGCACAGGGACTGTGAGTGTTGACAGGAATCAGTGCTGCTCTGGAAGGTGTTAAATTTAAGGCAAAACACATTTATTCTGTGTTTAACTCAGTAATGGCAGTGCTGCCAGCTCTGACTGTGTGAAACCAGGGGCCTGGCAGGGAGCTCTGCTGGCCCAGGATTTCTAAAGGCACGTGAGAGCTTTGCTGGGTCTGCTCAGGGAGGAATCCCAGGATCCCTGAGGCTGGAAAAGCCCTACCAGCCCAGGGAGCTCACCCTGTGCCTGATGCCCACCTTGTCCCCCAGCCCAGAGCTCTGAGGGCCACGGCCAGTCCTGCCTTGGGCACCTCCAGGGCTGGGCACTCCAACCCTCCCTGGGCAGCCCCTGCCAAGGCCTGACCACCCTTTGCAGGCACAAATTCCTCCTTTTGCACATTGGAAGATTGTTGAGTGTAATATTCCTAGGGACCAACCTAAAATTTTGGCTGATTTCCTGCATGGGGTGGTGTAGGGAGATTTTACTGGAGAGGCTCCAGGAGGGCCACAGAGAGGGTTTGGGGTCTGGAGGGGAGAAGACTGAGAGGGGATCCATCAATGCACACAAACATCTCCAGGGGTGTCAGGGGATGGTCCCACACTCTGCTCAGCAGTGCCAGGGACAGGACCAGGAGCAATGGCCATGAACTGGAACACAACAAGTGCCACCTCAGCCTCAGGGAGAACTTCTTGGCATGGAGGTGGCAGAGCCTGGACCAGCTGCCCAGAAGGGTGGGCAGTGTCCTGTGTGGGGACATCCCAGCCCCACCTGGGTGAGCTCCTGTGTCACCTGCTCCAGGGGACCCTGCCCTGGCAGGGGGTTGCACTGGTGACCTCCAGAGGTCACTCCCCACCCCAGCCCTTCTGGGATCCTGTGGCAGGTGACACACAGGGATCTCTCACCTGGCTCCTCCCTGGTTCCTGCTGCAGGAATGACTGAGCTGGGAGAGCTGGAGAGCAAATGCAAATCACTGATGGAGTTCCCAGTGGAAAATGTGTTGGTGCCAGTTGTTCTCGTGCCAGTCTGGGGGTGCAGCTGTGGGTTGTGCCCACAGAGCTGTGTCAGGTGTGGGTGGAACCTGGTGCAGGACCAGCTGTTCAAACTTAGCTCAGTTTTAAGACCAGCTCATGTTAAACTTGTGTCTATGTGCCTTTTTTCCCTGTCTCCCTCTGTTTTTCCTCATCCTGAGTGTAGGGAATGTGTAGAAAGGAAGTTTGTTTTTTTTTTCCCTGGCTTTCTTTACTACAAGGTGAATTTTCAGGTGCTGGATGCTGTTTGTGGATCCTTGGAAAGGCGTGGCAGGATGGGGTTGCCCAAAGAGAGCAAAGCAGGGCTACAAAAGGCAGTGAAAGGCAGTGAAGGATGTTGCCTGAGCCTTTGTTGGGGGTCATTTGCAGTAATTCCTCTCGGAGCTGCTGGACACCTCTGCAATGTTTCCCCACACGCCCCATTCCTCCGGTGGGGTGGTTTTATGGAGTTCCTCCCCACCACCTCTCTGAGTGGCCAAGCAGAAAGGAGCCGTGGCAGCATGAATAATGGCATTGTGGGCCCTGCAGGCAGCGCTGGACCATGTTTTATTCATGAGGCTCAGCCCATCTGGGGCTGCTCAATGCCCGCTCTGTGGGGCTCCCTCCCTCCCCAGCCCTGCTCTGGCTGAGCACAAAGTGTTGGGGCAGCCTGGGCATTCCTGCAGCACTTGTGCTAGGTGAGGGTCTCCTTGGCAACCTGGATTTTAGCTGAATTATGGAATATACCTTCAAATGCTCGTGGAACATTTGTAAGCGAGGCACGTGGGGCCGGGTCTGAGTGGGGACGGTGTGGGAATCTCTTACTGGTTCCTAAATAACTCACATATCTCATATTTCCTGAGCCAGGCACTGACCCATCAGACAAATCCTCAACAGGAAGAAGTGTTTTCTGTGGCTTGTTGGTATTTCCATGGGCTGGTTTGGGTTGGAAGGATCTTGGCTCCTCCAGTTCCACCCCCTGGGCAGGGACACCTTCCACCAGACCAGGTTGCTCAGGGCGTGCAGACTCTGTGGCTTCCCAGTTAATCAAAGGAGCCTATTTTATCTTAATTGGCCTGAATGACCTGAGGTTTTTTTACATAATACTCTCACCAGTACAAATCACTGTTGTGTGGCTGTCCCAGCATCCAATTCCTACACTTAAAGGTGTGGAGGAGGATCAGAATCACTGGTCTCACCTAGAGAATCTCTTGACTTTCCTGTTCTCCCCCATTCCAATAGGCAGAAGATGGAGAGAAAGCCCCCAATTTCTTCTAGAGCCATGTTAAGGCTGAATTCTCTGGGGGTGCTCACTGAGGAAGGAGTTTTAGGAACAGTTAAAATAACTGGGGGAGTTCTAGCACAGAACAAGGTGAGTTCATCCCTTCCAGCTGGAAAATGGTCCGGAGTCTTCACCAAAACCAGCCATAAATATCAATAGGATTGTCTGATTCTGACTTTGATTTTGATGGGGGTTGGAAAGAGATGATCTCCAGGGTCCCTTGGGGCCCAGGCCACTCTGTGCCTGCAGGACCCTGCTGAAATGCCTCCTTCTCCCCCCTTTTCCCCCCTGCCTGGCCCAGCTGGAGCAGCAGCGGCAGCAGCTGCTGACGGAGCGGCAGAACTTCCACATGGAGCAGCTCAAGTACGCCGAGCTGCGGGCCCGGCAGCAGATGGAGCAGCAGCACAGCCAGACCCCCCAGCAGCCCCACCAGCACCCCAGCGGGCCTGGCATGGCCCCCCTGGGCGCCCCAGCACACCCAGGGCTGCTGCCCCACCAGCAGCCCCCGCCGTACCCCATGATGCACCACCAGATGCCACCTCCTCACCCCCCCCAGCCAGGTAAGAATGCAGGGAGGGAAGGAATTCCTCCCATTAATGACTGGGATGTGCTGGCAGGTGGGGTGGGTGCTCTGGGTGACTGGTTTCTAGGGGTGCTGCTGGCAAACAGAACTCACTGGGAAGGTGAGCTCTGCTTGTTCTGCACCTCCATTTTGGAGCTTTTACGCCCATTCCAGAGGTGTGGGTGGGGTTTGGGGTGGTGGTGCCTTATGGATGGGTTTGGACCCCAAAAGCAGGGAGTGAGAGAGCCCCAGGCATCCCCAGCAGTGCCCAGTGATGGGGTGAGGGGCAATGGGCACAAACTCAAACATGGGGAATTCCATCTGGCCATGGAAAGCTCTTTGTTTGCCTGGGAGGACCATCAGCCTGGGGCAGGTATTCCAGGTGGGCTGCAAATCCCTGTGCCTGGGCAGTCTAAAGTAAAAAAATAGAGCAGCCCCTAAATATCACTTCAAGTGTTTTTACCTTGTTTGTATTTCCTTAACTTGTTTTATATGCAGTGATCTGAGCAGAGATGTTCCTTCAAAACCAATCATTCCTCAAATGCTCTTTCAAAAACAATCATTCTTCAAATTTTCCAGCTCATAGCACACCAAGCCATGTAAAAAAATGAAGGGCAAGGACTGGAATAAGAAGCAGAGGCAGGAGGCTCCTTAAGGAACTTCCTTTGCAGGGCACCTGTGACAGGTTCCTTGTCCTACTGGGATGTGTTTGATGCCAGGTGGGAGTTGCAGGACCATGGTGGTCACAAGGGTCACCTGGAGGTCTCTGGTCCAGCCTCCTGCTCAGAGCAGGACCAGTTGGATCCCATGGCAAGGAACCTGAGATGGTCAAGTTCACTCTGGTTTTAGGGGTTGGTGTGTTTCTGCCTTTGTTGGGGACAAAAAGTGCCCAGACTGTTTGGGAGCTCCTTTGGCTGTTGCTCAGACTGAGCTGGGATGTGCCAAACTCGGGGCTGGTTTGGGTTTCAGTCCTGTCACACCTCTGTGGTGTGGAGTGTGCTGACAACCCAGGGCTGTTCCCGTGGCTGTGGAGGGTGGGAAATACCCTGGGAGGGGCAGAAGGGGAAGCTGAGCACAGATTAGAGGGGGATTGTGGGCTGTGGATGGACAGCTCTCACTGACACTGCTGAGCCTGGGGATGTAACAGAAATGGAGACTGGAAATGGGGTGGTGCAGCCACTGGGGGACCACTGAACCCCATTCTGATACAGTCCCATCCCTGGCTCAGTCAGACCTTATTGCTGCAGCCCCACCAGGCCCTGCACTCTGCGCTCCCTCTCAGAGCAGATCAGAGAGTGTGGCTCTGTGTTAATTAGCCCGTGCATCTCTGTTTCAAATTTGATTACAGCAGGTCAATAGATTGACTTCTCCACCAGCACCACCCCAGTTTGGGGGCAGCAGACTGGTGGATGAGGCTCAGCACTGGTGGCTGCCCCAGCAGGGAAGCAGCTGGTGCTGTCTCATCCCAGACACCTCCAGGACCAGGACCAGGACCAGGACTGTCCCCTCCCCTGGTCTGACAGTTCTCTGGTTTGCTGTTGTTGTGAGGGGAAGAGTTGGAGGCCCTTTCAGAGTCTGAAGCAATCCCCTCTGTGTCACATTCCAAGGATCTTGCTTAGAAAGCAGAGGAGTCTCCTTTCCTGAGGCCTTTCATTGGAAGTGTGCTCAGAGTGCTTGGGAAGTGCAGGGGGGACTTGGGGTAAGTTGAGGGCAAGGAGAGAAAATGGCAACATTCACCATTTCCTCAAGTTCAGCCCTTAAACCCTGAGCCATTTGTGGGTCTGGGAGTTGTACCGTGGGGATCCTTCAGATCCTGAGGTGGCCACTTTGAGACCTCAGTGGTGAATTCCAGGGGGTCGTTCTTCCTTCAGAGTTAAAGCTGTTACTGGAGTCGTGGATGAGCCACATCCCCCTGGTCTGTCCAGCAGCTGTGGGAGGAGAACTGGCCCAAGAGAACCCCCACCCCCTGAGCAGGACCTGGGGAGCACCAGTGGCCATTCTGCCCAGCACAGCCCTGAGGGGTGGGGTGGAACTACCTGCACCATTCCTGTTTGCACTCCAGACCTTACCTTGGTCCTCACTGGTGTTCTCAGACAGGTTTCTGACCTTAATAAGCGACTGACAGTGTGGCTGTTGGTGCAGCAGACCGTGAACAAAGCCCCACGTCGCGTGTCTTTAGAGTGATTGATGAAAGCAGAGGAGATGGTGGGAAACAGGGTGAGGGAAGGATCTGAAATGGCATTTGGAGGTGGGAGAGGGGAAGAAATCCCTGCTCCCGGCTTCTCTGTGCTCGGGCAGGAGCAGCTCCATCATTCTCTTGGCTAAATGGTAAGAGGGGGCTTTGCCCAGAAACAGGGGCTGTAGCTTAGCTCAGTCTGTGCATGTGGGGTGGGGAATGTCTCCAGTCCAGGGTCTAACTGGGCACAGCTGTGACCATCTCCTGTGGAGGGTTGGGCTGGACCCATCTGGAGAACATCTCCAGCCAAGGAGATCAGTCCTTGCAATGAGCCACTTTGCCTTGGTGTGGCCACATCGGGCTCTGCTGGGCTGTAAAATTCATTTTCCATGAGCTTACCTTGTTCTCCCCGTTCCCCTGCAGTGAAGGCTTCTGAAACAAAACCAAAATTGGATTCCAGTTTCACTGTGAAAAGCTGCACCTTGTCATTTATTATAAAATGCCCAGTTCCTTCCTGTGGTGCCACTGGAAGCACTCCTGATTTCCCCTGGTGCACTGCTCTGGTTCCAGTGAGAGGATGGATGAGAGCTCCTGGTTCTGGGGATACTCCTGGTGTGGAATATGAGAATCGCCTGGAAAGTCTCAGAGGAAGAGACATAGCAGGGAATTAATAGCTGTCATTAATTAACTCTTCCTTCAGGGGGGATTTCAGCTGGTAAATGATTTCTGGGCCAGGGCAGAAACGGGATGAGCAGGGCAGGATACACTTCCCACCACAGCCAGATGAGCAATTTTAATAACCCTTTTCCCTCATTTTCTCTTGATGGGTGAAATATTCAAAAATAGACTTTGTCAGGGATTTGGGGTTTGTGGTTTTTCAAGTGTTGTGCAGTTCATGATTTAAAACCTGTGGGTTTAAATTGAGCTGCTGGATGCAATTTACTTCCCTGTTGGCCTGGGGACAATTCCAGGGGTGTTTGTGCATACAGATAAGGATTTTGAGATCACTCCTTTGGGTAAATATTCCCTAAGAGGTGCAGGGAGCAGTGGGATGAAAGGAAATCCAAGTCCTCCAGGTGGTAAATGGGATTGCAGCTGATCCACAGCGTTGTAACCTGTGTGTAGCTGTGGCCCTGGAGGGCTGAGGGTGGCTGGGGACACACACGTTGACACCACCTTGGGTTCTCTCTGGGGTGGTTTGGCTCCACAAAAACCTGCCCGTGCAGGAATAGTCTGGATTTGGCATTTTGGGCTGGAATGATAAATGAAAATAGTGCCTGTTTTATATATTATAATATTTAGGGAATAAAATAGAGAATAAATGAGCCACGGGGCTGTGGTTCCACTGAGGTTGTGGGTGATGCTGGAGTGACTCGAGTCACCATCTCCCCATCCACGGAGCTCCTCCAGAGGGTGTAGCCACTCCCAGCTCCTCCAGGGGCTGTTACTGGAGATGCATTAATAATTAATTAATAATGGTCATGGGGCTGGAACACACCCAGCAGCTTCCCCATGCACTGCATCCCATCCTACATCCCATCCTGGGTCCCATCCTACATCCCATCCTGGGTCCCATCCTACATCCCATGCACTACATCCCATGCACTGCATCCCATCCTGCATCCCATCCTGCATCCCATCCTACGTGCCTCCTTGGAGGGGAGGAATGGTGAGCCCCGTGCAGCTCCCTCAGCACTGGAGGGGATGGACAGACGTGCAGCGTGCCAGTGAAGTGGAAATTCTGCCTCCTCCCCCGAGACACGAGGCTCTAAATGAGTTATTGTGGTTAATTATTCACAGTTCTTGGCACGGCGAGGGGAGCGGGGGCCGTGCCAGCAGAGAGGACGTGTCTGCCAGGGAGTGTGGAGGGAAGGATGGAGTCCCTGCTGGAAGGTCCCTGCCCTGGCACGGGGTGCAGCAGGATGAGCTTTAAGGGCACTGCCACCCCAAGCCAGTCTGGGAGTCTGGGATTTGGGGATTCTGGCTCTTGCAAGCCCCGTTCCCAGTGGGAGGGAGCACACCTTGGGCTGCCCTCTGCTCTGTCCCACCCCAGGGCTGGGAAGCAGCTCATTCTGGGGTTGGAGAGCAGGATCCTGCCCCCAGATCCTGCCCCCAGGTCCTGCCTGCCTGCAGGGGCCTGGCTGTGCCTGCAGATTTCCCAGGGAAGGGGAAGGGAGGGGTGTGCAGGAGAGTTTGGATCAGCTCCCAGCCCTGTGCATCACTGCTCCAGTGAAACAAGCCCTGAAGCTGTTCCTCACCCCAGTGCCCCTCGAGGAGCTGATTTAATAGAGGGAGAGGCTCGTTTGATAGAGATAAATACCTTGGAGAGCCTTTAAAAGTGGCTCCTCATCCGCTTCCCTGGAATGCAGAGCTGCACTTTGGTAGCAGTGGAATCCTTTGGAGCCATAGGGAACCTCCCTGCTCTCTAACGTGGAAAGGGCTTTTTTTAGTCTCTTAAACCTCGTTCCAGTGAACCTTTTGGCTTTCTCTCTTCCCACGGCTGCTGTTCCTGAGCTCTCCCCCTATGTAGGTCACACTTCCACATTTTCTGCTTCAGCCACTGTCTTGGAGCAGTTTCACTTGTAAAATGAAAACAAAACATGTTTGTAGAAGCAAGACTTTGGCTTTGCCGTGGTGGTGCCAGGAATTCCCCATGTTTAATCCCACCTTGGTGGGATATGGGGTGCCAGGAATTCCCCATGTTTAATCCCACCTCGGTGGGATATGGGGTGCCAGGAATTCCCCATGTTTAATCCCACCTCGGTGGGATATGGGGTG
>VZUH01000639.1:39507-52736 GCA_013401175.1 Xiphorhynchus elegans
CCCCCCCGTGCTCCCCCCCCGGGTCCCTCCTCGCTCTGCTCCCGATCCCGGGGGGGCGCGGAGGGGTTTCCCTGCCCCCCGAGCGGCGGCTGGGCAGGAATTAGGTCAGGGCTGTGCAGCGGGGCGGCCGCGCTAATCGGGCCCGGCAGATGTGCCAGGGAGGATCGGGATGTGCCCCGAGCCTGGCACCGAGCCCGGCCCCACGAGGGGTCCCCCCGGCCCTGCCTTCCCCCGCTCCCACCGCAGGGGACCGGTATTGATGGACCATCCCCGACCCGCTGTCCCCGCTGTCCCCCGCTGTCCCCATGTCACCCAGCCCCGGTGCTGGGGGTCAAATCCCCATCCCTCGGGATGTTTTGCCCCCAGATCCTTAGAACTGAGGGTGTGTAGCCTCCAGCCCCCAGAGCTGAGGATATTTGCCTCCCCACACCCCAAATCTGGCGGCATTTAGCCCCAGATCCCCATAGCTGAGGGTATTCAGTGCAAATCTCCAGAACTGGGAACATCTAGCCCTCAAAACCTGAGATCTGAGAACATTTAGCCCCAAAGCTCAATCCCTGGGGACATTTAGTCCCAAATCTCAATTCCTAGGGACATTTAGCCCCAAATCTCAATTCCTGGGGGCATTCAGACCCCCAAGCCCTCATCTCCAAGGTCCCCCTGGGGGACACATTGATCTCCGCCCCCCCAGACCCCTACAATCCCCGGTTACACACACCACACGGCCCGGGGACGCTCGGTGGGATGGCGGGGACCCCTTTTGGGGGGGCACCCTTTGGGGCGGGGGTCCCTGACGGCCTCCCCCGGCAGGTGCAACACGCAGGACTACACGTGGCACAAGGGCACCCGCTGCGAGTCCCTCGTCACCGACTTCCAGGTGATGTGCGTGGCCGTGGGCTCGGCCGCGCTCGTGGTGCTGCTGCTCTTCATGCTCACCGTGTTCTTCGCCAAGAAGCTCTACCTGCTCAAGACGGAGAACAGCAAACTGCGCAAGACCAAGTGAGTGGCGCGGGGGAACTGTCCCCAAAGTGTCCCCAAAAACAGAGGCGGGGGGCTCAGCTCTGGCACCCCCGAACTGTCCCCGAAGTGTCCCCAAAGACAGAGGCGGGGGGCTCAGCTCCTGGCAGTGGCACCAGGGCTGGGGTGGGGACAGCGCTGGCACCCCCCAACTGTCCCCAAATTGTCCCCAAAGTGTCCCCAAAGAGCCGTGGCAGAGGCGAGAGGGCTCAGCTCCTGGCAGTGGCACCAGGGCTGGGGTGGGGACAGCGCTGGCACCCCCGAACTGTCCCCGAACACCCCGAAAGCCGCGGCGGGGTGGCTCTCAGCTCCCAGCGGGATGTGGCTCCCTCATTTCGGTGTCACCAGGACCCCCCGGTGCCGATGGGGACACGGTGGCCGTGGGTGGGGAAGCTCCCGGGGGCGGGAGCGCGGCGGGGCCGCGGATGTGGCTTCTGCTCCGCGCTTAATCCTTTAAAGCTGCTCCTGACTGGCACCAGTTAATCTGCTGCACTGGGAGCTGGGGACACCGGCTGGGGACAGGGCTGGGGGGGACAGGGAATGGTTGGGGTCACCCCCCCGGCCCGGCCGCTGCTGCCCGGCTCGCTGGAACGGGGAGGAGGGAGCCTTTCCAGGCCGGTCCCTAATGAGCTGTTAATTAGTGTGTGGAAGTGCCAAGTGTAATTAGCAGGGAAGCTCCGTGCCAGCCCCCGGCCCTGGGAGCATCGGCTGCTCCCGCCTGGCCCGGGCTGCCCTTGGCACTCCCTGCCCAGACCCCCAGAGCTGGGGGCACCGAGCCCCCCAGGATGGCTCACTGGGACCATTTAATCCCAAATCTCCATCCCCTGGGACATTTGGCCACCAGAACTGGGGACATTTAGCCCTCAGACACTGAGAGCTGGGGGTATTTAGCCCCAAACCTCCAAATTTGGGGACATTTAGCCCCCACCCCTTAGATCTGGATGCATTTAACCTCCACAAACCCCCTTGTTTGGGGGCATTAGCCCCCAAATCTCCATCTGTGGGGACATTTAGCCCCTAAATTCCCACCGATGGGGACATTCAGCCCCCTAACACCCCCGGGGCTGGGGGTCTTTCCTCCCAAACCTCCCTCCGTGGGGACAGTTGCCCCCCCAGATATTCAGCACTGGGACCAGTGACCCCCCCAGCACCGTGGTCACTCTGAAAGGCGTGGGGGGAGTGGGAGGTGCTCGGGGGGTCCCCCTCTCACCCCGTGCCCTCCTGTCCCCCCCAGATACCGCACCCCGTCCGAGCTGCACAACGACAACTTCTCCCTCTCCACCATCGCCGAGGGCTCCCACCCAAACGTAAGGAGCTGCGTGTCGCTGTCCCCCCACCCCGCTCTCTGTCCCACCCTCGTCCCTCTGTCCGGTGACACCTCATCAGTCCCCTCCCCATGATCCCACCACTGCCCTCCTGTCCCCATCCTGCCAAGGCCACCGCTCTGTCCCCTCGCTGTCGGGTCCCCCACGCCCCGAATGGGACCCAGGCCAGGACGGGGGGCAGTGTCACCCTCTGTCCCCCTCCCTCCTGCCCCTGTGGCTCCCTGGGCAGCCACCTTCCATTGCTCCCTACGCTGTTGGCTCTGTGAAGGGTGGCAGGGCCGGGATGTCGAGGGAGGGACACCGGGGTGCCGTGGCTGTGGCATCACCGGGATGTCGTGGCTGTGGCATCGCCGGGCAGGAGCAGCGGGCGGTGCTGGGGGCTGGCACGCTCCGGGATGCCCCGGGATGCTCCGGGATGCTCCGGGATGAGCTGCCGGCATCCGCCGGGGTGCCCTCCCAACCCGCTGTCTTTCGACTCGGAACAGAGAGAAGCGAAGGGCTTTGCGGAGCCGGAGGAGGAGCGTAGGTCCCTCTAAGCCTTTCCCTCCCCACGGTGTTCCCTGCCTTCCGAGCGCCTTTAGCAGCCGTAGCTGCCCTGGCAGGAGGCTCCATGGGCCGGCCGAGAGGAGGAACCTCGGGATGGACCCAGTGCCGCTCCCCGGCACCTCCCGAGGGTTCACTTGGCCCTCGTCCCCTCCGGGATGTGGAGGGTTTGGCACATGGTGCGGCACATGAGGATGCACAGGAGTCAGAAGGGGAAACACGCCTGGGAAAGGGGTTTTTGGGACTGCAGAGCGGTGCCCATCCCGTGGGGAGCCCACGGCACCAGCCCCGGACTGGCCGGACGTCACTGCCCAGGAGATGGAGGTTGCTGTCCTCGTGTGACACCGGCCCTCGGTGTCCCTGTCCATCCAGCCCTCTCCGTGTGGCACCGGGAGCACTGTGACCATCCCACCCTGGCACTGTCCCCATGCCAGGGCTCATCCTGCCCCGCCAGTGCCAGCAGTGTCGCCGGGACCCACCCTGTGGGTACAGCCTTCACCCAGCACAGCCAGAGCTCAGCCCTGGTGCCACAGGGGCCACTGTCCCCATGGATGTGGGACAAACCTGGGGCACAGCCCAACCCTGGGGAGGGGAAGATGTTCCTGTGGGGCATCCCCGGCTTTGCCAGTGGGACCAGCTGTACACTGAGGACCTGCAATAAATCCAGTCCCTCCGGCCTCCTGCCAAGCTGGGAGTTGCTAATTGTCCATGAGATGAGCCGGGCTGGGAATGGGACGAGGAACTGGGTGGAGGTGGTGGGTGGGACGGCTGGGTGGGATGGTTCCTGTGACTGGCGTGGGCTCCTGTGGCTGGCACAGGTTCCTGTGGTTGGCACAGGTTCCCGTGGCTGGCACAGCCTCTGGGTGCTGTCAGTGAGTGGCTTTGGGAGCTGGAGCATCCCGAGGTGGGGAAGTCGTGGCGGGGGCAGCCACGTGTCCCAGCAGGCGTGTTGGACCCTCTCGCCCACCAGGTCCCCCTGTGCCAAGGTGTCCTCTGGGTGAGGGGACATTTGTCCCCTCCAGTGGCTCCCCACAAGGGCAGTGTCTGCGTTGGGGTCAGTGGGGTGTCGGTGCCCTCCTCCTGTCCCTGCTGTGGGTCACCCCCACGCCCCCGCCGCTCCCTGACCCCCCGTCTCTCCCGCAGGAGGATCCCAGCGCCCCCCACAAGCTGCAGGACTCGCTGAAATCCTGCCTGAAGGACGAGGAGCCCTTCAGCATCCACAACTCCACATCGCCCAAGCACGACGGCGGCGGAAAGGGGGAGCAGGACGGGGGGGAGCGCAACTGCCTGCAGAACAACCTGACGTGAGGAAGAGGAGGAGGAGGAGGAGGAGGAGGAGGGAGGGGAGAGGGAGCCCGGCTCCCACCCCGCACCCCACCGTGCCCTCCCGCCGCTGTCTCTGTTCCCGTGGCATGCTTTGGTGTGTTTTGTACAGAGGAAAACAAAAATCCCGGTACTAATTCGGCCGTGTCGTGGGGGGGGTTGGTCCGTGCTCCGTGTTTCTCGCTTGGGTTCGTTCCGCGCTGTGGTTTCTAAACCTTTGCCGTCCCCGCAACTGACTTTTTTTGTACTTCCGCCCCACTTTTTTTGAAATACAGGTAAAAACAACAAAAAAAGGGAAAAAACAAAAAAAAGGAAAATCTTGAAATAAATATACCGGTTTTTTTTTTTTTTTAAAGTTAAGCCTCTTGCTGGTGCCTGCGCTCTGCCGACATGGACACAGTGGGATTCTGTCCCTTATTCCACAGGGTCCCTCTGAGTGTCACCCAGAGGGTGGGGGGTGTCTGGTCCCCCCTCCTCACCCTCTCCAGGAACATCCCCAACTTTGCCAGCCATGGATGTGACACATCCTGCTGCCATCCCAACACACCCAGGAGCAGATGGGGCACCCCGGGGTGTTTGGTGAAGGTGCCTGGGCTGCTGCAGGGTCTGCTCCATCCCTGTCCCCCTCCCTGTCCCCACCGGGGGTCCCCCAAGCCATGTGGTGTGACAGCTCCTGGCCCCTCCTGCCCCATCAGCTGCCCAGGATGTCAGTGGGGTTTGGGGTGAAGCCCCCAGGGTTGTCACGCCCCAGCTCCCAGTTTCCATCCTCTCGGGGGAGAATGGGCATCACTGCCCCGTGGCTTTGGCGAGGTGGGGCTGGTCCCATCACCACACGCTGGGACACAGCCGGTGCTCTCCTGGTGCTCTCCCGGGCCGGGTGTGAGCCAAAGCCGCAGCTCCACATGGATTGGACGTTCCCAGTGTGTCCTCTGAGCTGCTAAATAATTAATACTCAGTTCACTCGGGGAGATTAAAAAATGAGGAGCAGTGTGGGAGCCAGCAGACGATCCCAGGAGTCTTCCTGTGGGACTGGGAGGGAGGGAAAGGGAGCTGGAACGGGATGAGCATTGCTGTGGCACGAGAGAGAGGATCTGTGCCTGTGCACAAGGAGCAAAGGGAGAAGAAATGTTATAGAAGTGAAAGGAGGGGGATGTTGGAGGGGATGAGGAGTCTGGGAATGACAGGGGGTTGTGGGTGAGGAATACCTGTGGGGATGAAGGGAAGAGGGGGGAGAGGGAGGACAGCCCTTGTCTCCAGCTGCCCTTGGAGGGATGCAGAGAGAGGCGGGGGGGATTTGGGCAGCCAGAGAACACGTCCAACACGTGGCTGAATGGTGGAGTCTGGAAACAGCCCATTCCTTGCTGGGATTCTTCCTCACAGTGCCTGTGGGTCCAGCTGGACACTGCCTGGGGAGAGATCCATTACGGATGGTGTCGCCTGGGAGGGGAGGGTGACAAGACACAGCCCCTCCACCATGGGTGGTGACACCTTGGAGGTGAGGGTGACACGGCACAGCCCCCCAGCCCAGCCCAGCCCCTCCATCCCATCCCAGCCCCTCCATCCCAGCCCTTTCCTGGCTCCACACAGAGGTTCCAGCCTTGCAGTGGTGCCCACCTCCCTCACCACCCGTTTTTGTCCCTTCTGAGGACCCCCGTGCAGCCAAGGTGGGCAGTGGTGGCACCAGCCCCTCTGCAGAGCTGGGAGGTGATTCCCTGGCTCAGCCACTCTTTGGGGTGCCCAGTGAAGGAGTCCTGGGGACCAGAGCCACCCTCAGCTGTACCACCCACCCCCACGGGCTGTAGGGACTGACTGGATTCAGGACAAAACTGAGTCCCAAAGATTTGAGCAGTTCTGGGGATGTTCCTCCTCATACCCCACAGTTAGGAGCCCTGGGGGGATCTGTCCCCCTGTCCCCCCAGGGTATCACTGTGACCCCCACAGTTCCCCCCAGGGTATCCCTGTGACCCCCACAGTTCCCCCCACTGTTCCTGCTCCATCAGACCTGACTCACCTCCCATTTCCTCCAGGAAAGCACAAGCTCCATTCATTCCCACCTTGCTCCCGGTGTCCCCGAGCCTGGAGCCCCCTGTGGCTCTGGGGTCAGTGTCCCTCGCCGTGCCTCAGTTTCCCTGGAGGTGACAGCCCGTTCCCAGCCCATCTCCAACTGGTTTGGAGATGGGTCTCCCCCTGGACTCTGCAGGCTGCTGTGGGCAGGGAGAGCAGGGGCACAGTGAGGAGCGGGCACCGTGTACCCTGCCAGCCAGCACAGCAACACATGGGCTTTAATCACAGCTTTAATCACAGGCCTAATCACCCCAGGCCCGGCACAGCCATTAAATTTCAATGCTTGGTTGGTTTGCTGGGGGGGGCCAGGGCCCATCGTGGCCCAAAAAGGCTGGCACGGGACATGGGCAGGGAATTGGCATGGCCCTCCTTGCTTTGTCCTCCCCTTTTCTCTCACAGACACACAACAGGGTTAGAGCCACGACCCCAGACAAGGAGCCTTTCTTCCCTTGATGAGCTCCGGCTGTCTGGGACGGAATAGCTGGAGTTGGGATTCATTGACTGAGTCCCAATTCTCCAACCAAGTCCCAATTCTCCGACCGAGTCCCAATTCTCCAGCTGAGTCCTGACTCTTCAGCTGAGAACCAGGATCCACCACCCAAGAGTCCTAATTCACTGTCTCAGAGTTCAGATTCAGTGACCAGCAGTCCCAGTTCATCAGCTGAGTCCTGATTCAATGACCAGGAGTCCCAGGCCAGGAGTGGGAAGGAGGAAGGAGGGCTGGGAGCAGCAGCTCCAGGGTCCCTGTCACCTGTGTCCTGACTGTTCCTGTGGGACCCTGGGTTTGTCCATCCCTCCCTGAGCTGCCTGGAGCTGGCAATGCCATGTCTGTCCCTTGTGCCCTTTGAGACACCCCTGACACCGTTTTCTTTGGTTCCCAGTGGCCCAAAGGCAGGGTTGGGAGGAGACATGTCCTGAAGGTCGCTGTGGGAGCATCTCTGGTGACATCCAGGTGCCCCCACCATCACTGAGGTGCCTCCTGGCTTGTGGGAGCCTGGAACTGGTGTTTGTATGGTGAGAAAGCACCAGGACCTCGGTATTCCGTGGTGGGAAATACCAATTACTCCATTAGTCCCAGTCTGGCTGGAACAGGGAGTGATTCCAGTATTAAAAAGAGAAAAGTAAAATCCTCTTAACTTCATAAAGTGTAAAATGCCCAGTGTGGGAACAACGAGCTGGGCATGAACTGGGATGGCCTTAACCACAGCAGCCCTCTGTGCCACTGGGCAGCCCAGGGACTGGGGAACTGGTTCTACTGGGCCAGGCAGGGAGCGGGGCACTGGCAGTGATGGCAACCAGTCACCAGAGACTGGTTTGGAACGTAAAGGCAGGAGAAAAACTGGCTGAGACTGAGCGTGGAGCGCCCGAGTGCACACCCCTCCCAGAGGGATGGGGAAGGAAAGGGAAAATAAAGACAAGGCACTTGGAGAAGTGAGAAATGGGAAGTGGGATCTCAGGGGAGGCACGTTTGAAAATTAAAGGAGTTAAGGAAGCTGGCAGGGCTTCAAAGGAACGCTGCAAACAGCACACACAGCCCCATCCCAGGGGAAACACGAGGGGACCAGCCTGGCTGCAGCACGAGCAACTCACTGACCTCAGGCTCGGGAAAAAAGGGTTCTGGGAAGTGGGAACTGGGTCAGATTACTAGGGACAGCTGCAAGGGGAGCACAGGCATGTGGGGAGACATCAGAAGGGCCAGATTGAGATGGAAATAGGCAGGAATCATTAAGAGGAGGAAGAAAAGGCTCCATCAGCAGGAGGAGAATGAGAAAGGAGCGTTGGTCTGGACCCAGGGAAGGGGGAAGGCGGCTGGCAAAGGGGGCTGGGAATTCAAGGAGTTCACTGGCTTGTTTTAAACCCAGTCTTTTTAAAAAGAAACACTCTTTAAAGATGCCAACTGCGAGCAGATGCCCACCACAATAAATAAGGTGCCGTGCTGCTGCTGGGACAGGGATGGCAATATTGAACAGGGCACTCAGGACTCTCTGAACTTCACCCTGTGGCACTTGGGAAACCAGTTAAAGCCACCTCAGATGTGTTTGGTAGCACGAGGGATGGATTAGGGTGTACAAGAGTGGGTCCCCTTTGGGCCATGTCATGTCAGGAGGGAGGGAACCCATGGGAGAAAGTTCAGGGGGCCAAGGAGAAAGATGAGAGATCCAGGAAAGACAGGAGTGGGAATCGTGGAGAACTCGAGACCAAGGGAGACATGGGAAGAGCCTGAAAGACTCTGCAAGTCCCTGACAAGAGGGGTGAGCTGGGGGGGTTTGGACTGGGGTGGAGACCCCATCCCTGGGGGGATTTAAAAGCCTGGTGGGTGTGGGCTGTTCCATCCCTGGAAGTGTCCAAGGCCAGGTTGGAGCACCCTGGGCTGGTGGAAGGTGTCCCTGCTCATGGCAAGGGTGGGACTGGATGATCTTGAAGATCCCTCACCACTCAACCCACTCCAGGACTCTGATTTAATCTTGGTATGCAGTTTTCATTCATTGCAGGAACCCAGAGCCATCGTGCAGGAGCTCCTGGGAGTCTCAGCCACCTTTTCCTGGGAGCTGCAAAAACACAGCGTGACAATGTGGCTCCTGTTCAGAGCTGGGAATGTCACAGGGAGGGGAGAGACGGCAGATGGGACAGTCTGGAGGACACAAAGCAGCAGTGAGACAACAAGGGGGAGCACCAGGCCAGTCAGACCTGGTGGGGTTTCCAGCAGACGCTGGAAAAGAGGGGATTTCAGGGAGGATTCGGGAGAAAATGTGGAGATTCTTCTGTGGGTTCAGCCTGTGTGGTGATCCAGGCCTGGAATGGAGAGGTGGGGTGGGAAAAGGATCTCTGCAGTTGTCCCTGTCGTGCTCAGGCTGAGGGATGTTGTACATGGGATCAGTGGGAACAGGAGAGGGCAGGGAAAGAGGAGCTGTGGGAGAGCCCTGTGAGCAGGAGCTGGGAGGAGGAGATGGAGGTGCTGCAGAAGGGTGGGGAAAAATGGGGAGAAGGAGGAGAGGCCAAAGAGGGTGAGAGTGAGGGAGGAGGAGATGCTGGCACAGAGGGTCCTGCAGAGATCCCTGGCTTTAGGGGGGCAAACACCTGGATCTGGGAGGGGGACAGCACTTCCCTGCCTGCTCTGACCCCACTGTGCTCCCAGCCACCTTCAGGACCTTGAGGGTTCCCTGCTGAGCTGACCTTGCTGCAGGTTCCTGCTGGTTTCAGCACATTTCCCAGGAATTCTTCATTCTCTACGAGAAAAGGCCTGGAGATCCCTCGTGGAGAGCCAGTGGCATTTTGCTTCAAAATGCTAAAGCGAGTTTTCAAGGTGAGCTAAGAACTGAATCAGAGCTGGTTTGTTTCCCACCCTGCTTGCCAAATGCAGGAAATTATTCCCCACAGCCATGAGCAGCCAGCAAAAACCCCTGGATAAACCCAGAGCAGGAGACAAGGGGGTGGGAATAACGAGGTGCTGTAAAGGAATGCCAGGAGGAGCTGATGTGGAGCTGTCATTGCTGAGGGTTCTGGACAAACATCTGTCAGCAAAGTGGATTGTTCTGAACGACCTCTCTGGGCCCCTCCGGCCTCATGCTCAGTGATCCTGCTTTTCTTCCACGAGAAATGTCAGCCCTGCTCTCCCATCCCTCTGCCAGAGTCTGCAGAGCAGGTTTGGGAGCTCTGTCCTCGCTCTGGGGGCTCTCAGTGCTAATTCTGCATCGTTTTCTCCTGCAGTTTTCACACACAGGGGATGTATTTGTTTATATGAGTGCAAACAGGCAAAAATATCTGAAATGGGGAAGAATAAACATCGTCGCCCTTCCTGTCAATTTTCTCTGTTTATCTTGTATTTTTCTGTCCCAGTCTCCGTGAAATCTTCCAGGACAGGGAATATCTTGAGGTGAGGATAACCCCAGACTGAGATCTGCCTTCAGGCAGCCAGTGGAAGGACAGGGTGAAGGCAGGAGATGTGCTGCTGCTGGTCTGTGTTTTTGCTGGACTCCTTTAGAGGCAGCTCAGCCATTTTACCACATCCTCAGGATCTAAATCCATATATATTTTCCCCGTCCCCTCCCTGGTGCTTCGTCCCTGCAGCCCAACCCAAATGCAGCCCTATTCCATGATGTGCAGCCTCAGGGGATCACAGACAGGAGGGTTTCTAAATACCTGGGGGTGTGGATTCATAGGTAGAGCTTTTCCCAACCCTGCCAGGTTAAAGGAGATGGGAACACCCAAAATAAATCAGTTTCCCTGAGCTTTCCTAAGAAAAGAGGGTGGTCATGGCAGAGGGACGAGGCTGGATCGGGGCTCCCTGTCCCCATTCCTGTCACAGGGGTGGCCCCTCTGCCTTAGGAATCCCTTTCCAACTCTGGCTCCTGCATTTCTTCAGAGGAATCTGCTCATCCATTATTCCTCCCAGCTGCTTTTTGCCGTGTCAGGGCCGGGCATTGAGGAGGTGGAATTTGTCCCGAGCCTTTTCTTCCCCAGCCATTGACTCGGCCCCACATCTGCTCCCTTAACCCTCGCTGGCCCCACGCCCTGATGCTCCTTTATGGCCCCAAAGCGTTCCTAAAGCACTGGGCATTGTGTCAGCAAAGGCCGAGGGATCCACAGGGGAGAAACCCCTCCTTTTGCTGGGGTGGAAGTGGATCTGTGCATTAAACCCCGCAGGGATGGGAATATCCTGCAGAGCTCAGCAATAAGTAACAGCCAAAAGGAGTTAAATCAAAGGACCTTCTCCCTAAAAATCATTTTCCATATACCACGAGACCTGGAGGTTTTAACCTGCCACGCTCTTGGGAATTGCCTCAAACATTACAAGATTAATTGGTCCTATTTGTTCTGTTTGGGGGTTTTTTTCCCACTTTTGGGTATGAATTGCTTTTCACCCCCTGGCCTCCCATAGGAGCATGGATACCTATGGATCCCATATGGCTCCCCTGGGAAGCAGCTCCGCGGAAAATCCGGGGGATGAGCCCGGAGCAGATGGGAGGGGAAGGGGCAGCAGCTCTAACAGAGAAATCCTCGCTGCCTTCGCTCGGCAGCGGCTCCTGGGATGTGGGAAGGAATATATTAGGAAGGACAGGAGGTGTTTCGAGAGATGCAGCTGCACTTTGCATGCCGTTCTGGTCCCCTCCCCGCCGGGAAGAGAAAAAGGGAGGATTCAACATGTCATTTACAAGGCATTTAGTGCTCTGCGGCTGCCGGAGGAGCCGGGAGAGAAGTTCCACGGGGAGGGGAATGTGGCAGTGCAGACAAAAGGTGTGGGAATGCGGCGGCTCCGCTGGAATACCGATGGAGCCCAGGTAGGGACACCTCCAGGAGCCCCTCCAGAGGCACCTCCGGGCTCCACGGGTCCCTTTGCTGTCCCTTTTGCTCCACAGCCAAGCCCTGTGATCCAGAAGCCAGGAAGGAGCCAGGCTCTTTCCAAAGGAGGATTAGGAATGAAGGCTCTGGCTGCAAGGACTGAGCCGGTTCCCGCATTCCCAACTCCCTGAAAGGGTGGGGGAACAAAAGCCAAGCGGTTTGAACTTTTAAAGGCGCTTTTTCAGGACTGAAGGCATCAAAGGGACAGCAGAGAGGAAGTCCCTTTGGCAGCCGAGTCACTGTTCAAGCCCAGGAAGGGAAGGGAAGGGAGGGGACACAAACGCCCCTGCAGCGCTCGGGGGATCTCGGGCCATGGGGTTGGTTCTCCTAAATGCTCCCAGGAGGGATGGAGAGCGGCAAGAGACATTTTAAAGGTAACACACACGGAAACGTAGGGAATAAAGGGAAGAAAACAGCTGCAGCGGCTCAGCCAAAGCCTCACACAGCCCCTCTTTCCTACAACACTCATGCCAAGGGGAAGGGGAGAGAAAACAGAGGCTGTGCCAAATACTCCCTGTGTTCCCACAGCTCTCCTGCTGCGGATCCGCAGCTCAGGGACCCCCTGAGCTCATGGTGGCCCTCTCCTCCACAGGCGTGTCCCCTCCTGCCATCGATTGTCCCCCAAAGCCACACAGTGCCTCGGCAGGGATCATTTGTGGTTCCGAAGAGCCAAGCCACGGCAGCATCTCCCGGCGCTTGGCGTTTATCAGGATCGTGGGATGCCCCCTAATGCTCACAGCGGAGCATCCCGGGCTCCAGCAGCATTCCCTCAGCACGTCCTGGGATCCAGGATCATCTCTCCAGCCCCTCAGCACATCCCGGGATCCACAATCATCTCTCCAGCCCCCCTGGCACATCCCGGGACCCACAATCATCTCTCCAGCCCCCCTGGCACATCCCTGGCTCTGGCACTTCCCTCAGCCAGGCAATTCTCCCATAAGGATATTGGCGTGATAAAGAATGTTAAGAGAAAACCAGATCCCTCCCAAATATCCCATTGTCCCAAAATATCCCAATTGTGGGCCAGGGATCAGGGTGGTGACAGCGACAGTCCTGCTGGAGGTGGGAACTGGGATGCACTCCCATTTAGCACCTTTATTGATGGGCTGAGGATCCAGTCCCACTGATTAAGGATGGAATGAGGCTCCAGTCCCATTTAACACATTTGTTAATGATGGGATGAGGATGCGGTCCCATTTAGCACCTTCATTAACAATTGGATGAGGACCCAACACATTTATTAATGATGGGGATGAGACTCCACTCCTATTTAATACCTTTATTAACGATGGGATGAGACTCCAGTCCCATTAATGAATGACAGCATGCGGATCCAGCTCATTAATTACAGTGGGATGAGAGTCCAGCCCTGTTAATTAATGATGGGATGCAGATCCAGCCCCATTAGTTACGATGGGACGAGGATCCAGACCAATTAACGAACACTGGGACGAAGATCCAGCCCCATAAATGGACAGTGGGACAGGGATTATCCCCATTAAAGGACACTGGGACGGATCCATCCCCGTTAATGAACACTGGGATGCGGATCCAGCCCCGTTAATGGGCACTGGGAGGATCCATCTCCATTAATGGACACTGGGAGGCGGATCCATG
>VZUH01000639.1:57736-105886 GCA_013401175.1 Xiphorhynchus elegans
GCACAACTGTGGCCCAGACCGGCTGCCCGGCGCTGCTCCGGGCCGGGGGTGTTGTACAGCTTCCCCTCTTTCAGGGCACTGCATTAGTTCGTTCAGGCAGGGTTTGTGCTAACGGAGTCACGCTGGAACTAAACACACTCTCCTTGCGTGATAACTGCAGGTAAAATGTAAATCACAGAATCACAGAGTGTCTTGGGTTGGAAGAAACCCTAGAGCTCATGCTATTCCAACCCTCTGCCTTGGCAGGGACACCTTCCACCAGCCCAGGTTGCTCCAAGCCCCGTCCAACCTGGCCTTGGACACTTCCAGGGATCCAGGAGCAGTCACAGCTTCTGGCCATCTCACACGTCAACATTTCCAACTCAGGACTGTTATCCGTCGCTTTCTCCCTCCCTCCATCTCTCCCTCCATCCATCCCTCCATTCATCCCTCCATTCATCCATCTCTCCCTCCTTCCTTCCTTCCCTCCCTTCATCCCCAGCCTTTGCTGATACCTGGAATTGCCCCCACCCAGTTGCAGGTCTTTGTCCTTGGCCATGTTGAACCTCCTGAGATCCACACGGCCCCACCTCTCCAGCCTGTCCGGCCTCTCTGGATCCCCCATCCCTTCCCTCCAGTCTGTGACCGCACACAGAACACAGTGTTAGCAATAATTATTAATAAATTATCCATGTGCTACAAGTAACTCCTTGTTTTTTCTGACAGATACAAGCTGAGATAACAAAACAGGTTTGGGGTGATAACTGATTTTGCAAGTCTGAGTTTCCCCCCTTGTCTCCAGTTTCTCCCTGGACTGGAAAACAACAGTGAGGTCACTCTTTGTCAGGCTGCCCAGAGCAGGGCAGGGCTGGTCTGATGGAGAAGGAACACCAGAAAATTTGGGAGAGTGCCTCTGGGGCTTGAAGCAAACCTGGTAGAGGTTGGCTGAGGCTTGGTGGTAGTAAAGGGTAGTCTGAGGCCGTGCAAGAAGTCCCTGTGGTTCTGTGTTGGGTTTTTAATGTGTGTAAATCTCTAGAGCCCTTGGTGGAGTTGGAGTGTTGGCAGAGCAGAGCCTGTGCTCTAAGGTGTGTTTGATGGTAGAGCCGTGGGATGAGTGGCACTGCTGCCGTCCAGGAGCCTGGCTTTGGAAGCAGGGAGCTCACCTTGATGGGAACAAGAAATTCCATAAAGCAAACCCAAAATATTTGGCCTCAAGATCCTGTGTTTGGACTTGCCTATCAAAGCAGGACAAAGGAGCAGATCCAAAGGCTCCTCTGTGAGGAATTCCCTTGGATTGAGTTGGCTCTCTCCTTCCCACCAGGCATGGCCATGAACTGCCCCTGTGGTGCTCCAGATTGCTGTCTGTGCAGGTGTCTGGCTGTGTAGCAGCAGGACATGGCTGGCTGCCAGTGAGTGGTGTTCCCGAGAGCTGGAGTTGGGAGCCTGAGTTTGGGCTCTGCCATAAGGACTCACCTGGTAGTGCACCCTGAGTATTTGTGTTTCCAGTCCTGCTCAGTGCCACCGATCCCTGGGTGTGCCTGACAGGGAGTCAGTGTCCCACTGTGCTTAACCAGCATCAGCCCGTTGAGGAACTCTCCTTCCCAGCTCTGCCATCCCAAATCCTGCAGCTCCATGGCTGGTCTGTGCCCATTTCCAAGTGCTGACAAGCGCCTTCCCCGCAGGGCTGGTGGGTGGACAGAGCTGCCACTGGGGTGGGTGTATCTGCCGTGTCACCAGGAGTTGTGACACCCCAACGAGGCAGTTTGGCAGTTCTGACAAGTAGCTGCAGCTTCTCCCTCGTAGCCTGCAGGAAGAGACACTGTGAGGGCAGAGTGTGGAGAGAATGGGCTGGGGCACAGGGAGAAGGTGCTGCAGGAAGGGTTTGCCTTTGGAAGGGCTTCGTCCCCAGCAGTGGCTTTGTGGACTCACAAAGGGGGAGTGAATAACTGGGATTGCAGTGTGGTCCAGTTCATAAGAGTCTTGGAAAGGGAACCTTGGGATGGATTTGATGGACTCAGAGGGCTTTTCCACCCTCAGTGACTCTGAGATGCAGTGGCTGTGTCAGTGCTGTCTGGGCAGTGCAGTGAGGGCTGGCAGGATTGAGGGTTGATTGCTGG
This sequence comes from Xiphorhynchus elegans, assembly GCA_013401175.1. Taxonomy (NCBI): domain Eukaryota; kingdom Metazoa; phylum Chordata; class Aves; order Passeriformes; family Dendrocolaptidae; genus Xiphorhynchus; species Xiphorhynchus elegans. The sequence goes on from VZUH01000639.1 coordinate 59,833, forward strand.
AAGGTTTGGAGAGTGAAATGCCCTGAGCTCGGAGGGACAGCATCCCACCGTGCTGGGCACAGCCTGCAGGAGCAGGGAGTGTGTGGGAGGGCATGTGGGGACACAGCCTGCTCTTACTGGGGCTGTAGTGGGGAACAGGGGAGCTGAAGGGGGTGGGGTTGCAGGAGATAAACCCCTGAACATCTGGGCCTGTGCTGTTTGAGCTGGAACACCCCCAGCCTCATCCACAGAGGACATGTCTCGTTGTGGAGCTCACTGGTGTGCTGTCCCTGTCACTGCAGTGGCCACTGAGCCATAACCCTTTTTTGGGGGAAGAGCTTTGTCTGTGGCTGAGGCAGAGCAGCTTCTGTGCCCTGGCCTGTGCTTTGCATTCCCTGCAGCTCTGTTCAATATTTGCTGTTCCATTCACTCTGCTTTAGGCTTTAGGCACTGGGGAGTTCGCTCTGAGGGATCACTGGGGAATTGCCTGTGCAGAGATGGCTTTTTGCTGCAAAAGGCTTTTTTGTGGGGGTTTAAAAAAAGCCCACTTCAGTAAGTTCTTTGTGATTCCCAGCAGCCCTTCTATGATTTGTATTGATTAAAGAAACATCCTGACTGAGATTTTAATGGAAACAAACACCTTGATGAGGCTGGGGCTGATAATGAGCACGCACTGATGAACGGAATTAATTTCCTGCCAGATTAAAATAAGGTTTATACCTTGTGCCCAGAGCTCTGCTGCACCACACAGCAAAGGTGTTCAGGTGGTGGGTGGCTCTTTCAGAAAGCAGTGTATCCCACACTGGGCACAGGGGGACATGGTTCAGTGGTGAGCATGGCAGTGCTGGGTTAACAGTTGGACTTGATGATCTGAGGGCTTTTCCAACCTTAACAATTCTGTGATTCAGATGCCTTCCTGTGGGCTGTGTTTGGAAGAAGTGCTGGCATCCCATTGTAAACAGGCAGCTGGAGCTTGGCTTGTCCACTTCATCCTCTGACTGATACCTGCAGAATTCCCTATAACCTGAGCAGGCATCTTGCCTGTCAAGAGCAGTTTGTACCTTCATCTTCCTCTGTGAAGTTATTTTGCTGCTTCTTTTTCAGGGTAAATTCACTCTGCTGCGGGACACCCGGACAGATGGCAGCTTCCTGGTGCACCACTTCCTCTCCTTCTACCTCAGAGGTGGGTGAGCAGCAGCATTCCAGAGGCAGGAGAACCTCGGAGATGCCTTCAGCATTGCTCCGGGAGCACAGGCTGGTTTTACAGAGCATGAGGCATTCTTGGATTAACACAAAGCTTTGGGGTCAGGATTTATGGATCCCAGTCCTGACTTGTTGTTGGGACTCGCTCTGTATCCTTAGGTACATCCTTTAATGTCTGTGCCTTGTTTTGTCACCGATCCTGGGGATCCTTCTAAGTCACGTGGGCTCTGAGGTGTTGGCTGCAATTCCTCACTGCCTCAGTGTTTTATAATATAATTGCACATATCAGGGTCAACTAATGGCAGGTACACTCATAGTGAGTAAAGAAGCAAACAAAGGGCCTGGCAAGTTGCCTAATTGCTTTTTTGGGAACAGCTTCCCTGATGAGGAACCTCCCGTCCCTGTGGAGCAGGCACTGGACTCAACTCCTCCAGCTTTCTGCTGGCACAGCCACCAGCCCAGCAAATCTGATACTTTCAGGCTTGAAAGGGAGCTCAGAGTGGTGGACAGGGGGTGAGTGAGGGAATCCTGCCCCCAGAACTGCCACTGCCTCAGCTGGGGCTTCACCGTGCTTTTCACATCCCTGTGAAGGCTCAGCTGGGGACACTGACTTGTTCCATTTGGAATTCGTGTCCTGACAAACACTGATTGTGTTCCTACCCCTAAGGCCAGGCTGCCACGTGGTTTTCCAAAGCCACATTTTAGTGAGTTAGGTGTCTTTGTAAAAATTCCTTGGTCTGTGTGTTTTTCCACTCAAGGCCACCTGCCTTACGAGAGCCAGAATGGGATTTTTGGCACGTCAGTGGTTTCAGGAGTTCATGTCATGGTCGGTCATTGGCCTCCTTACAGTAACACCAGCAAACAGTGCCAGGAGGTCCCAGGGCACGGGGCAAAAAAGGGGCCTTACACTTCTTTGATGTCATCTTTTTCTTGTTCCTTTCCCTCTATTCTTAAACTAACATTTCCCCTAATGTAGAAATCCTCTAGAAAGGTAAAAGGTAAAGGAAAGGGGTGTCAGCCTAGATCTGCCTCATGTCAAGGTCCTTCCAAACAGATCTGTGGCTTGGCTGCTGTGATTTATGGGCTTTGATAACAGCACTGCCAAGTGGAACTGCTAATGTGTGTTTTGTTGTCCCCAGCTGGCTGCAAGGTTTGCTTCGTGGCCCTGCTCCAGTCCTTCAGTCACTACAACATCGTGGCACAGAAGCTGGTGAGTCTCTTGGCATTGGTTCATAATTACAGCTCCATGTGGTTTCTGTTGGGTGGGAAGGGTTGGAGATGGGCAACAGGAATTGTGTGACAAGCCTGTGGGACAAGCCATCTGTTTGAGCTGTGTGAGGAGCCACATGTTCCCATGTTCTCAGGGATTTCCTTCCCATGGTGAGGGCAAGGATTATGTGTACCCTGAAATGAACAAACGAGACAAGGTAGGCAGGATAATTCCCTGTGTCAGCAAATTGTGTGAGCTCCAAACTGCTGCTCTCAGCTCTTTGTACAGTGCTCAGAGGTGAAACACTCCAGGTGGGAAGCCCAGGTGAACTTCCAGGGGCAGAGGGGTGAGGGCTTGCATTGGTCCTCCCTCCTCTGGCTCTGCTGGGAATCCATAAAGCCTTCCAGGTGTGAGGAACCAGGTGTTGCACCTACTGTATTCCTTGCTGTAAACATGGGCTGAGTTTCAGCGCTGCTGAACAGCTGTGTTTTATTTACTGCTCAGGTTTTGCCTTCTGAAGAGAGATCAGTGGTCTGAGGTACGTGAGGGAGGCTGAGCAAATGCTGCCTTTCCCTGTGGAGCTGTAACTCACAGGTGGAGACTTGAGGTGTGAATCCCCTGTGGAGCAGATCCACTCTGAGCAAACCAGCTCCCAGCACAGAGCTGTCCCAGCCTTTGTGGTGCAGAGAGGAGGAAATCTTGGGGGGAACTTGCTAAACAGGGTAGGAAATGGGGTGGGGAGGAGATTCAGCTGTTGAATGTGGGATCCTTGCCTGCACCTAAAGCAGGATCGTGTCTGTCACTGCATCTCCTAACGCAGTGAGATTTCCTGGTGCGGAGTTAACAGGAGCTGCTGTCATCTCCCCATGGGAGAAGCTGAGGAGAGAAAGAACATGGAGCACATGTGCAGTGCAAATCAGGATGATTTCTGTGTGATCCTCCAACAAAAGGTGGCTGCCGTGAAGGAGGTGATGAGAACAGCACGGTTTGCCTGGGGGGCTCAGGAAGGCTGAGCTGCTTTCAGCTCTGAGTCACCCCTACATTGTAACTTCACAGGTGCCCTCGTGGTTGGTTGGTGTGAATCCCTCCCCGGCTCTGCCGAGCGCGAGGTCGTAACATCAGTTATTTATATCCGAGTTTCCATCACATCTTGGCTTTGCTTTAATCCTCCCTTGCCCAAATGAACACGCCAGGCTCAGTAGAGGTGGTTCATAGCAGAGTGGCTCCACTCTTGGTTTTGCTGAAGACTTGCTGCTGTAGATCTGCACAGGAGACCAGCTGGGATGTCAGCCCTGTGCTGCAGCAAATCCCAGTCTCAGTGGTGCCTGAGCTGTGTCCTGCTGCAGGGACGTGAACAGCACATTCCACAAAGGACCAGCTCCTCCCTTCCCATCTCCTCGTCCTCGCTGATGAGCTCCAGACAAACTGCTGGGCTTCCCATGTTGGCCAGGGGGGTTGCAGGGATCAGGCTGTAATTCCTCTGGGAAGTGTTTGTAAGAATCTGGCCCATGAGCAGCCACCTGTTTTGTGTTACTCCAGCCAAAGTGTCTGGATATGAGCCCAGGTGTGCTCAGGTGGCCGAGAAAGTCACTTGTGCCAAAGGTTTGTACCAGCCATGGTGTGACACAGGCCCAGGGCAGTGCCCATCCCTGTGCTGGCACTGCTGAGGCCCCACCACCAATCCTGGGGTCTGTTCTGGGCCCCTCCTGACAAACATTGAAGGGCTGGAGCGTGTCCAGGGATGAGAACGGAGCTGGGAAGGGGCTGGGGCAGCAGGAGGGGCTGAGGGAGCTGGGGGGGCTCAGCCTGGAGAAAAGGAGGCTCAGGGGGAACCTTCTGGCTCTGCAAGCCCCTACCAGGAGGGGGGGGCTGGGGGGGGTCGGGCTCTGCTCCCAGGGAACAGGGACAGGAGCAGAGGGAACGGGCTCAGGCTGGGCCAGGGCAGGGGCAGGTTGGATACTGGGGAAATTCCCTATGGAAAGGGCTGTCCAGCCCTGGCACAGCTGCCCAGGGCAGGGGGGAGTGCCCATCCCTGGAGGGGTTTCAAAGCTCTCTGCATGTGGCACTTGGGGACATGGTCAGTGGTGGCCTTGGAGTACCAGGAATGGTTGGACTCGATGACCTCAGAGAGCTTTTCCAACCTCAGTACTTCTATAACTATGCCTTCAAGAAAGACTGCACTTGGGAGAGCTTCAGAACTGAGTGATGTTCTTGGTTTCCACTGGGAACAGGATGGTCCCAGGCCTGGGCGGAAGGTCCTGGATCCAGGGGAGATTTTACAGTCTTTACAGTGCTGGTTTGTGGATCTGGTCCTTGTAACCCCTGTGCAATTAGACAGTGAATATTTATACACAGCTGAAGTGGTGCTTCCATGTATGTGCTGCTTTCCTAGGCTACCATGTTCTACCAGCCCCAAACCAATTCCTTATGTGTCAGCTAAATACAGGGATGTATTTTCACTTGCAGGAAAAAGCTTTCCTGGTATTTTGTGCCTCTGTCCTCTTTTCCTGAGGATTTACACTTCATTTTCAGGGACAGTCAATGTTTTTTGCCATGACCTTGCAGAGAACACGTTGGGCCGTAGCAGGACTAACAGCACCAGGGCACTTTGCCAGGTTGGTGTTCCCACCCTCGTTTGGACAAAGTTTGTTTTCTTTTAAAGGACAAACAGGTTTGTCCCCATTTGGTCTCCCTCTGGCCTGTCCTCTCTTCTCTGCTCCAAGCTCACAGCCCAGAGGACATGGCCTGGCCTGATCACTGATGGCCACACTTAGTCCCACGGCTGTGTTTGCTGATGGGGCTCCTTCCTGCTGCCTCACACACTCATTCCTTGCTCTCTTCTCCAAATGTTTTGCTTTCCATTATGGAATGGCCAGTGGTGAGTGGCAGTTCTGGTTTGAGGGGGTATCCTGGGCCCCCCACTCCAGACAGCTTCCCAGAGGGAAGGGAAGAGCTGAGGTGTTGTGCAGAAGCATTCCTGGTGGGATCAATATCTGGCAGCGTGCTGGGGATAATGTCCTTGCACTCTGGTGCCAGTGGGGAGGGATGCTGGCAGACAGGGAAGGCTCTCAGGCTGTCTGGGTGCTGGGCAGCACCGTGTCCCTGTGACAGGGACGTGTGTCCTGTGTGCACTCAGGAAGGTGCTGGTGACCTTTTGGAGCACTCTTTGCACCATCTCTGAGCTGTCCTGTGCTGCTTCCAGGGGTTACACTGGCCAGGCTGTGGCTGTGGCAGGAGACTACAGTGGGTGAGACCAGGGCTCTTTGGGACCTGATTCTCCAGTGGGAAAATGAGCCTGGACTTGGCTGTGTCCATGTCCTGGCATCAAGAGGGTCGAATTCCTGGTCTGACACACAGACACCCTGTCCCTGGCTGCTGTGGCCCTTCCCTGCCACCCAGGGTGGCACAGCAGAGTTCCTGTCTAAAGCACAGCGAGGTTGTGTGTGCAGGAAGAAATGGCTGAAGCAAAGGTAAAATCAGTTGCTGAGTTACTGATATTAATAGTCAATTTAGTCATGGCATTTCAGCAGGTTCCCAGTTCTGTGGACTCCAAAAATCCCTGAGGGAATGAGGTTTGTGAGGCTGCCATGCAGCCCAGTCCCACCTTATGGCACTGCAGGTATTTATTTGCCAGCCATTCCCTGCTCCTCACCTGCCACATAAAGGTGGATCTGTCCTTGGCTAGAAAGTTTTCCATTGGGTGTGTTTGGAATTGCCCAATAACACTGATATTTTGAAGTTATTACTGGGGGGAGGTGTTGGAAAAAGTCTGTTGCTTTATAGAGGGAGTTTAGAGGGGAAATGAACATTCAGGCACATGTTCCTTCCCAGCTCGGTAGAAAGAAAATAGGGTAAATATTCTTCTCAGGTAGCAGGATTCACAGGATTGGGAATCCAAGCAGCTTCCATTCAAAACAGGAGCAGATGCCAGCAGGCAGGAGTTTGATCAGGCCTCAGATTATTCTGAATACCAATGTACAAAGGGGTAGTGCTGCAAAATTGAGCCTGGGAAGTTTATTGTGGAATAGTTTGGGTTGGAAGTGACCTGGAAAAGTTGCCTATCCAACACCCCCAGGAAAGAATTGTACTACCTGTGATCATGGGACCACAGAATTACTGAGCTTGGAAAAGACCTCTGAGACCACTGAGTCCCAGCTGTCCCCCAGCACTGCCAAGGCCACCACTGATCGTGTGCCAAGTGCCACATCCACAGGGCTGTTAAATCCCTCCAGGGATGGGGACCCCACCCCTGCCCTGGGCAGCCTGTTCCAATGCCTGACCACCCTTGTGGGGAAGAAATTTTCCCTAATTTCTAATGTAAACCCTCCCTGGCACAGTTTGAGGTCATTTCCTCTCATCCTGTCCCTTGTTCCCTGGGAGCAGAGCCCGACACCTCTGCCCTGGCTCCCCCCTCCTGTCAGGGAGTTGGAAAGAGCAAGAAGGTCCCTCCTGATGTGAGGGTGGGCAGGCCGTGGCACAGGGTGCCCAGAGGAGCTGTGGCTGCTCCTGGATCCCTGGGAGTGTCCCAGGCCAGGTTGGACAGGGCTTGGAGGAACCTGGGCTAGTGGAAGGTGTTCCTAGCCATGGCAGGGGTGGGACTGGATGGTCTTTAAAGGTCCCTTCAGCCCAGCCTTTCTGTGATTCTGTGATCTCCAGCTGGAGCCTTCCCCATGTCTGCTGTAGCTCTGGGGTGTCTGTGTTGGAGCTGGACGTGCCCAGCACGTGGCTCTCATTGGCCTCACCACCACAGAGGACTGAGAGCCTGCTGTGGCTTGAGTCGGGCCCCAGGCAGTTTGTCATGATCCCTCTGCTTCTCCCTGTGGAATGAGGGCTGAGGCTCTTCCCATGGGAGCCCTGGCTGCTCTCTGCCAGGTGTTGTGCAAGTGTTGGGGTGCCAGCCCACAGTGCTCTCCGTGCCTGGCTCAGGTGCGTGGGCTGTGCTGGGGAGTTGGCACTGCCATAGCCATGAGCTAGAGACAGTGAAAACCAAAAGGTTTTGCCACCCACAAAGAGAGGGTGAAGGAATTGCTCACAACAGGTCCTTGGAGAAGCCCGGGCCATCCCCTCCCAGGAGGAATTCCAGGGTGTTTGAGCCCCCAAATCACAGTGGGGTTTTTTTAATCTCCTGGTAAAATACAGGAGAGCAAATGAGCTACTGGTGTGTCATAGAGCCAGCTCTTTCACCCCAGAGCCACTGGCTTTATCAGCACATTTAGATAAGATTTGATGAGATTGGTCTGTTGATTGGTGTGGTTCTGTTTGCACCATTTCTCCAGAGCTGTTCACTCTGAAACTTGCTGTTTTCCTCTCTCAAGGGAGTCAACCTGACGGCTGCCAAGGAACGGGGGCAGCTTGTCTTCCTGGAAGGCCTCAAGTCCTGCCTTGACCTCGTGTTTGGGGAGGAGGAGGAGCAGCCAGGGCAGCCCAGTCCTCTGCAGTTCCTGAGGTGAGCCTGAGCACAGCACAGAGCGTTTCCCCCTCATGTGTCCTGCCACCACAGCCAGCACTGAGAGCACCAAGGTGCATAACCCCGAGGTCTCAGGGCTGGACACCAAGTGAAGGGAAACACCAGCACTGTGCACATCCCTCCTGGCCTGTCCCTGCCTGCTGCCCAGAGAGGGATTCTGTCCCCCTTTCCAGCATTCTGGGGGAGTTTCTCCCCCATTCTCACTGCCAGCTTGCTGCAAGTCTAGAAGAACATTTATTTTGACACTCCACAGAATTGTGTCAAACAAAACACCAGGCAAGTTGTTTCATTCCTTTTTTTCATTATTTAGAGTTTTGTTCTTATCCAAGAGAACAGTGCTGCTGTATCTATGCTGGCTTTTGATTTTATTCCCACTTCACTTTCTCTGTGTCCCATGGGAAGCTCAGGGCAAAACACTTCCCTGGAAGTGTTCAAGGTCAGGTTGGACAGGGCTTGGAGTGACCTGGTCTAGTGAAAGGTGCCCCAGCTCATGGCAGGGCATGGCATGAGGCAGGCTTTGAGATGCCTTCCCACTCAATCCATGATCCCTGGAGTCAAGTGGGAGGGTTTCAGCACACACAGGGGTAAAGGAGCAGTGACTGAAGGGCAGTGCAGGGCCGGGTGACTGTCACAGCAGGGAGGGGACAGGCTGGGTCAGAGGGTCCCCCTGCTGGGTCAGTGGGTGAGCAGGCGATGCCAGGCCCTGACACCTTCATCTCTTCCAGTGAGAGCCCCTCCGACCTCAGGGCCCTGTTTGACTTCGTGCGGGTGTCCCTGAGTGCCCCGGACAGCGGTTCCTGGAAGGGCCCTGTGCTGCTGGTGGATGACCTCACTGTGCTGCTGAGCCTGGGGGCCACACCAGTGGCCGTGCTGGACTTCATCCACTACTGCCGTGTGCACGTGTGCTCCCAGCTGAAGGTACTGCTCCTGCCTGAGCCTCCACACCAAAGCCTGGCTTTATTTCCTCTTTCTGTCTGACTGTGGTGAAGTTTTGGAAGGCTTTGGCTCTCCAAGGAATTCAGATCATTGCTCTGGAGCCTCGCTCAGGAGCCCCTGAGTACCTGTGCAGGCTCCTGTGCAGCTGGATTCCCAGGAAGTGGTGCCCAGAGAAGGTCTCTCAGTATCCCTGACGTGTGAGCAGGAATTTGAGGGGTAAAACAGTGTTTCTTGGAGCTCCTGGCTCTCCAGGAATCCTGGCTCACACCCGTGGTGGGGGGAGGCAGGAAGGGAATGGTTGTGTGAGGGTCTAGTGACTCTCACAGGGGACAGAAGTGAAGGTCCCCTTGGAGGACACCCCAGTCCCTGCTCCCACCAACCTCCAGTGTCTGTGTGTTCTCTGGCTGGTTTCCAAGGGAGTGTGATCAGGTGCAGAGTGCTGTGCCAACTCCTGGGAGCACCCACAGCCAGAAATGGTTACAGTCACATCCAAACTCTGCCATCCACATCGCAGTGTCCCCTCCCAGGCATTTTCCTGCTGGGGTGAGGAATGAAGCCGATGGAATGAAGCTGACAGGAGATGTTCTGCTTGCAGAGAATATTTACCTGCAAAGCAGCTGGAAATGATTATCAACCACACTGACGCTTTTCTATTCCTGTCTCAGGTGTTCTGAAGCTTCCAAGTACATTTTAATTGATTGAGAATTCCATGTTATTTTAAGTCCTTGGTGACTTGCATAGGCTGAGGCAGAGTCTCTGGGGATGGATTTTAATAGAGTGGCTGTGCTGGGTAGCTCTTTGCTCCTTGTCAGAGCTGTGATGGTGTGAGTGTTGCTGCAGCCCTTCAGCCACCTCTTTATTTACCTGCTCTGAATTCAGACAGTGCCATCTGCCCCACCTGACAGACTGGTTTAGCCACACTCTGGCTCATAACAGAGGCTCGAGTTATTTTTAGGCTGCACATTACATATATGTGTGTGTATGTACACAATGCGTACACAGCAAGCTCTTCCAGAGTTTATAGGTCATGGAATCACAGAATGGGTTGGGTTGGAAGGGACCTTAAGGATCATCCAGTGTCACTCCCTGCCATGGGCAGGGACACCTTCCACTAGCCCAGGTTGCTCCAAGCCCTGTCCAACCTGGCCTTGGATACTTCCAGGGATGGGGCAGACACAGCTTCTCTGGGCACCCTGTGCCAGGGTCTGCCCACCCTCCCAGCCAAGAATTCCTTCCCAATATCCCGTCTATCCTGCCCTCTGGTAGTGGGAAACCATTGCTCCTTGTGTCCCTCCATGCCTTGTCCCCAGTCCCTCTCCAGCTCTCCTGGAGCCCCTTCAGGCCCTGCCAGGGGCTCTCAGGTGTCCCTGGAGCCTTCTCTTCTCCAGGTGACCCCCCATCTCTCCCAGCCTGGCTCCAGAGCAGAGGGGCTCCAGCCCTGCAGCAGCTCCGGGGCCTCCTCTGGACTCTGCAGCAGCTCCAGGTCCTTGTGCTGCTGTTCCCAGGGCTGGAGCAGCTCTGCAGGGGGGTCTCACCTCAGGGGGCACAGGGACACAATTCACCTGAGGATGTCCAGCCTCTCCCACACCAGCAGCTGCTGGTTACTTTCCCAGTGGAGTTCAGCTCAGACCATACTGAGGGATGCCTGAGTAGCTCAGTTGGGACCTTTGTCCAAGCTCCCCGTGCCATCTGCCCTTCCTTCCCCTGGGGGATCAGGCCCATCCAGTGGGTCATCCCAGCGTGCTGTTCCTGTTGCAGGGGAACATCGTGGTGCTGGTTCACAGCAGTGAGGATGTGGAAGACGAGGAGAACGAGCTGGTTGTAAACTCCCTGTGCCATCACAGCGACCTGATCCTGTGGGCAGAGGGGCTGGCCACCGGCTTCTGCAAGGATGTGCATGGACAGGTGAGGCCTGGGAGGGCACCCAGAGCTGGCACGTGTCCCTGTCACCTGCAGCACTGCCTCCAGTCCCCAGGGACAGCCCATCACAGCCTGGTTGAGAACTAATCCTGTGGGCACCAGGATCTCCTGGCACACTGGGGCCCTTACTGCTGTGATTCCACGTCTGTGGGGATATTTGGGGACATTCTTCCCACCTGGGGACTCCCTCACCTCCAGAAGCTTTGCAGGGTTTATACAGCACTAGTTCTCAAAATACCAATTTCCTGGGAAGTTTCCCTGGGGGGTGGATCTGAGCCTGGCCTGTGGTGATCTCCTCAGGGCAAGGAGGGCTTTGGGGCCTGTGTGATCCCTCAGCAGGGGCTGCCACCGAAGGGACAGGGACAGACAGCTGCATGAGGTGTTATTTATCAGTGATCCCTTCCCTGCAGGACAGCCAGAGGGATGATATGATGGTGTTTCTTTGCCTTTGCAGATGAAGATCATCAAGAGGCTGTCCCTGCAGCAGGTGGGGGAGCAGGATCTTGTCCAGGTCTACCAGTACAAGATCCAGGAGCGGAATGTCACGTTCTTCGCCAGGGGACTGTCGGCTGCAGTCCTGTGAGGCTGTGACACCTGGAGTGAGCCTGGCAATGCCAGTCCCTGCCTCCAGCCAGCCTGGCAGCTCCACCAGCACCTTCCAGGAGCAGCACAGCAAACTGACCCAGGAGGGAGGCTCAAACACGCCGGGAAGTGGTGCTGAGGTGGGGACCATCCCACCCAGGGCCTGCCACATCCCTTTGTCCTCCTACCCCCTTCCCAGTTCCCAAGGCACTCAGGCCAAGAAGACGAGCAAGAACGTGCAGGAATGGCCCTTGGAGCATGTGAATACAGGCAAGGGGGATGCCCTGTGGGCTGGGTGTGCCTTGCCTCACCTTTTCCTCTGTGTTTGTGCACGGCAGTGCCAGGCACTGGTGGGGGAGCACCCCCCCTCCCCTGCCGCAGGCACTGCAGAAGATGGATGACACAGCGGGTGGGGCAGGGATGGTCTGGGAGCCTGGTGCAATCCTCTGCGTGCTCCCAGCTCCAGCTGGGGGAGAGGTGCTCCACTCCCAGCTTCCTCACGCGTGGTGAGGCCCTGGCTCTGTGTGCAGCCTCTCACCTGGGTGAAGCCTGGACTGGCTGATGCCTTGCACTTCCCCAGCTCATCCTTGGCTTTGGGGCTGGATAAACCCTTGTCCATGAACTTCTGTCTCAGCCACTGCTTCCCATCCCAAATCCTTACCAGCAGTTACATGATTTGCCTGTACTGAAGCATCTTTTTGGGATAATAATCCCTAATTTTAATGAGATAAGGGTACAGTGACTGAGTAACTGTGCATCTCTTTGTGGGAACCACTCCCCACTGCTCCTTGGCAGGGGGCAGGAATGGATGAGGAGAAGGTTGTGGGTCCCCTCTCTCCCCATGGCTGTGAGTGTAATCCTGGGAGCAGAGCTCAGACCTGGAGGTCTCCTGGTAGCTGCTCCAGCTGGGATTTTCCATTTTTCCTGGGAGAAAAATAACATCCCACATGCTTGTGAGAGACAAGCGACTTGCCAGGTCCTTGCAGCTCCAGAGCTGGGTAACAACTGCAGCACTTGGACAAGTTCCTGCTTTTTCCATGGAGACTCAGTGGCCTGTGCTGCTGCAGGTTTGGGAATGGTCCCTTTGGCTTGAGTTTGGGAAGCCCTCGCTGATCAATGGCAGCCCAGAGAAGCTGGCCAAGCTCTGAGGAAGTTGGGAGGGGAATGGGGCTGTAGGATCACGTGTCCCAGGGGTCTCCATGCTCTGCCATGGAGTGGCAGTGCCAGGGCTGCTGCTGCCAGCCCAGCATGGTGCCAGTGCCCAAGGCACAATGCAGCACTACAGCCTGCAAAGGCAGGATGAGACCCGTGTAGTTCTTGGGGAAAGGAGCTGCTTAGAATGCACCTGTAGTGGGTGCATACTTACATATACTGGTGTATAACTGCAGTAATATCTGTGTGATTACCCTTGGATCCCAAAACCTGCCTCAAAGGCTCTGCAGGGTGGCTGTGTGACATCACTGTTGCCCTTTGCCTGGTTCTTTCTGTGTTCACCCAGCCTCAGCATCCATGAACCTGGGGCTGGGGAGCCTCAGCCTTACCCACCCGTGTTCCCCAGGATCTGAGCCCTGTGGTGGCTGCTGAGTCACGGCGAGGACTGAGCCCAGCGCTCCAGCATCCCTGCCTGGTGTCTGTGGTGGCCTTGGCCACCAGGACATGGTGGGGCAGCCCTGCTGAGCCAAGGCCACCGGCAGGGCCAGGACCCAGCTGGGACCTCGCTCTGCAGCTGAGGCTGCGGGAGAGCAGCCAGGCAGTGGATGTTGGGAATGGTGCCACTGGTGCCAGGACAGGGTGGCCTTGCCCAGGGTCAGCCCCCAGCTGCGTGCTCAGGGCTGTGCGAGCCAGAGCTTGGGCAATGCTGAGGAATCCAGCAGGATTGGGCTCAGCTTTGTTCCCTCGGCCTCAGAGGGGGCAGCTTGGGACACTGGGGAGAGGCCCACTGAGGCTGGGGCCGGTGGGACAGGGATGTGGGTCCCTGGGAAAGGGGGTATGCGGTGTATTGGGAAGGGCCACCAGCAGCAGGGACTGTTGGGGAGTGTCAGAGGCAATGGCTGGTTTGGGGAGTGCTCAGCTCCTGGGGATGAAGGAGCAGGGGCTGTGTTTCCCAGCACCCCACCCCACACCAGCAGTGTGCTGCCAGGGCAGTGTGGGCATTCCCTGGGGACAGGGAAAGATCCCTTGGCCTCTGGGTACCACCTGCCCCTTCCCATGGCATGTCCCCTGTCCCTGTCCCTTGCAGCCTTCCCGATGCTGCTCATGTGCCACCATCCCCTCTGTTCCCAGCGCTTCCAGTGTCCGTCCAAGTCCTGCCCCCTGCACCGAGCCAGGGCTCCCGGTGCAGTGTTCCCTCTCCAGCCCCGCTGTCCCCCGGTGTCCCAGATCTCCTGGGGCTCAATCCCCCCCCCCCCCCCTGGTGTGCCCGCAGCGCCTGACCCGCACATCCCCGGTGCACGGGCCGGCTCTGCCCTCCCTGTCCCAGCGCGGCCGGTGCCCGGTTCCTCTCCTGCCCCACAGCCGTGCCCAGGGCCCCCATCCCGGCGCTGCCGCGGCCCCATCGCCCCCATGGCCCCCATCGCCTCCATCGCCCCCATCCCATTCCCGCTCCACGTGCTCCCGCCGCCTTCCGGGGGCGTGGCCTAAGCGCCAGGGGGCGTGTCCACGGCGCGCGGGAGGGGCGGTACCGGGGCCGCGGGTATGCAAATAAGCACTCGATTATCTACATATGGGCGTTACTATGCAAACGAACATTACAATATCTACATATGGGCGTGGCTATGCAAATGAGTGCACCGATATATAGATGGGCGGCCATGCAAATGAGCAGACTGATGTATTCACGTAGATGTGGCTATGCAAATGATCAATTCTATGTATATGGCGTAGACATGCAAATGAGCAGATAGATATATTCAAATGGGCGTGGCTATGCAAATGAGCTCGGCGCCGGGAGCGCGCGCGCAGTGGGCGTGGCCGGCGCGATGCGCTGCGCGCGCGCAGTGCTGGCCGGGCCCGGCGCGCGGGGGGGAGGGGGAGACGGGCCGGGCCCGGCGGGAGAGACGCGGAGTGGTGAGCGGGGTTTGGGGTTGGGATTTGGGGTTTGGTTTGGGGTTTGGGGTGGGTACAGAGCGGGCCCCGCCGCCCCACGCACGGCAGCCACGAGCCCCCGCCCGCCGGAGCTGAGCGGGGGCCGCGCGGGTGCGGAAACAGCGCCCCAAAGCCCTGCCGGGCCTCGGGCTCCCCTCACGGGGCCGGGCCCCCCTCACACCCCACACGGCTCTGCTGCAGGGTCGGGGCAGGGCGGGAGGCCTTGGCTGCGGGAGCGGGGCTAAAAGGGGCGAAATACCCCTTTTAAAGGGAAAGGGAACGGTGGGGCGAAGTGCTCCGGGCTTGGGGTGTTAAAGGTGTGAGCAAAGGGGGAGAGGAGCGAGGGGAAGGGTTAATGTTCCCTGCGGGATCAGGTGCTGTGTGGAAAAGGGGTTAAAGTGAAAGAATATGTAAAGGGTATGATGGGAATGTGGAGTAAAGTACCCCAGTCTGGGGGTGTTAGAGGTGCGGAGCAAAGGGGGAGAGGAGGAAGGAGTAAATCACCTGTTCTGCAGCATCAGGAGAAGATGCTTTATGGAAAGGCATTAAAATGAAGGGAATGTGGAGTAAAATACCCCAGTCTGGGGGTGTTAGAGGTGCCAAAGGGGAAAGGAGGGAGCGAAAGGGTTAATCTTTCCTGCAGGATCAGAGGAAGGTACTTTGTGGAAAAAGGATTAGCATGAGGGAATATGTAAAGGGAACGGTGGGAATGTGGAGTAAAATACTCCAGTTTGGGTGTATTAAAGGTGCGAAGAGAGGGAGAGGAGAGGAAAAGTTATCACCTCTGCTGCCAGGATCAGGATAAAGTTCTCGATGGAAAAGGGTTATAATGAGGGAATATGGAAAGGGAACGATGGGAACATGGAGTATTTTATTCCATGGGGTTTGTGCTGAGCGCTTGGGAGACAGAAGGATTCGCTGCTCTGGTTTCCTGGGGACTTGGCTCTGTGCTCCCGACTGGGATCTTGCCCCCTGGAGTGCCCAAAGCTTGGGAATTTGGTCAATGGTTAGGAATCAACCTCCTTGTGTGAGTCTGAATGAACATTTTTAGGTTATTTTTAATATAATGAACTGTTACATATCTAATACAGTATAATGAGGTGTTGGGATGCTGAATTGATTGTGGGTTGTGTCTGGGAGAATCCCGAGGAAAGGAGTCCAGAGGGATTCTGGCCTCAGTGCCAGAGGTTCCTGAGTGCAGCATCCACGTGTTTTTCAGGATTGTGGAAACACAACCCGGGCTTCTGTTCATGAAGGGGGCAGAGATGAGTGTGAGCTCCCTCTCTGAAACCAGGACTGGGCAGTAAATTTGGGATTATACGGGCTGTTGTGTAATGCAGAAAGGAGATTAGCTGGCTGGGATTGGGATGAGAGCAGAACACCCTGGGACGTTCAGTGCACATGTGGCACAGCTCCAGAACCTCCCCCAGCCCAGCTCTGCTCCCTCTTTCCAGGTACAACCCTCAACTGGCACAGGGCCATCGGTTTTTCCAGAGGTGAGTCAAGTATCACATCCCCAAAGGGGTGAAGAACAATCAGGGATTGTCTCAGGAGCGTTTCAGTAGTATTTTATGTGTCAGGATCCTGGTGATGAATGAACCTGTCAGGCTCTCACCGAGTTACTCGGCGCTATTTTTGTTCGGGGGGTTTCTGGGCCTGTCTGGCGTCAGAGTTTGGATCACTGTGCACCAACAGGTCCTGGGTTTGTCTCCCCGATGAGCCAAGAGTTTAGAAAATAGAGCAGGCACACCTGGAGGAACAAAAATAGCTTTACCTGCCTTTCCTGGAATGTTGTACGTGAGGAGGGGTGGGGAGGAGCAGCAGCACAGCAGTTCCAGCAGATCCTGAGACCTGGGAATCCTTTCCAGGCCAGGCTGGATGGGGCTTGGAGCAACCTGAGATAGTGGAAGGTGTCCCTGCCCGTGGCAGGGGTGGAACTGGGTGAGCTTTAAGGTCCCCCCGACCCAAACTAGTCTGGAATTCTGGGATTCCTTCTATCCATGCTCGTGGATCTCTTTGCTGGGAGCTGCAGCACCTTCCTGCCCTTTTACAGGAGTCTTTCTCCTGTATAAAAGGGAGTTGTGGCTGCAGGTGGGGGACACAATCCCCTGCTCTGGGAGTAAGGAGGGACTGACGGTGCTGGGGATAAATGAGACTGGAAGTGGGTGTAGCCTGAGCTTTTCAGTCCTTGGCTCTAATACCTGGGATTATAATTCCTTTGAATCCCTCTCTCCCCCTTATACAGAGCATTAAAGGGTGAGAAAGAAAGGCTTAAGGAGCACTGAGCTGTTCTGTGGTGCTGCAGCCTCTGAAAGGGTTCCTGCTCACATCCAAGATATCCAAAACAGGGAGGAAAAGGGAATTAAGGGTGATTGTCTTGAAAGGAATCTTTTAATTCCTGTCTTCAGGTGAAGACACAGCCCTGGTGGCTACGAACAGTTGTGATCTTTTGTCATAACTGAGTTCCCCTGGGAAAAAAATGAACTTCTCTTTCCAGGAAAAGTGTGATTTCAGCTGGAGTGAGAGCGTGGTGGGGAATGGGGAGGGGAGCAGCCTTGCAGTTCCTTGGGAAAATCTGAATTAATCTTCCATCGAGCATTGTAAGAAGGGGATAATAGTGGATTTGTTTTCCAAAGACAATGTACAAGTCAGACTTTGGGACTTGCTGCCTGACAGAGGAGTGTGGGGATGGTTTCTCTGTTGGGAAGAAAGAGCACAGTGATTTCCTGAGCCTGGCTTCCTAATTAGCGATTATTAGAAAGGATAATATTTAGTTCTGGGTGATACTGGAGGAGCCAAATGCTGCCCCTCAGGGCTGGGAGCCCCGGAAGGTTGGTGTGTTCTGCCTTTCCTGGTGTTCCTGCTGTAACCCAGAGCCTGTGGAAAGCCAAGCCCATGGAGGTCCTTCACCTTGCAGGGGTTGTGTCCCTCCTGCCTTCCTGGGGCACCTCCCAAACCCCAAAGGACAGACTTGTGAAACTGTCCTGATGGAAGTTTGGGGTTAATTCTGGGGGAACAGCCCAGGGAAATGTGTGCTGAGGGTTGTGTCTGGGGTTTGGCTGTTGGTTTCATGGATGAATGGTCAGAGTTGTGGGTTGGTCCTTTTTGTCACCTTTGTATCCTGCCTGTGAGGGGATCCCTGTATGGGTGAATGACAGCCAGAGCTTCCAGAATTCCAGAGTACAGGCTGCAAACACCACTGAAGCTCTAACACTGGGTTTCTGTGGAAAAGGGGGTGTGTTCCCCACAGAGCCAGGGCCAAATCCACGAGTTTTGGAAACCCTGTGCAAGATAGGAACCCAACTGGTGCTACACCCCAAGTCCTCCCTCTGAAATATTGGTTTATAAGTTTCCACAGCGTATTTTTCAGGAAAATATTGGTGTTTAACATGTAAACTTTGTTTGACCAAGTTCTAATTACAGAAAGTCAGAGAACCCCTTTCCTGTGAGAGCTCAGCTTTGCTGGGGAGTGTTTAATAGTGCCCCAAAACTATTTCTGAGGGGCTTTGGGGGGGATTTCCTTCTAGGAGGCAAATTGGCCCCCTATATGCTGACAGCCGCCCTTAATTCCATGTTCGTCCCTGTTTTGGATATCTTGGATGTGAGCAGGAACCCTTCAAGAGAGTAGTGAAGGAAGAACAGAGAGAAAAACTTCATCTGGCATCACCAAAAGCAGAGTGTTCAGCATCTTTTGGCTCCTGGTGAGCAACTGGTGGTGGTGACAGGCCACGACAAGGAAGAGCAGCTTTGCAAGCTGTCGTTCCAGGGAGGTATTTTTGTCTGTGTGCTCAAAGTACGGACTAAAAAAAGCCTTAAAGGCTTTAGGAGGCGTCTTTGGAGACACGGAGAGTCAGTGCTGTTTTGAGATGCTGGAGGAGAGTGAGCAGTTGGTGTGGGTGAAGGTGTGGGACACAGAGCAGGAGGAACAGCCATCCTGAGATCCTGCAGAGAGAAGGGACTGGTTGGAGAACCCCTGCCAGGGCAGGGAGTGCAGAACATCTGGTGCTGCCTGGCCACAGGTACTCCCTTTCTAGGATAAGGTGTCAGGGCTCTCTCTGGCTGCTGTCGTGGATCCAGTGAGGTTTGATCTCTGTGCCAATAACACGGGCCAGTAGGTGAGGCTGAAAAAAACCCAGAGCCTAAGAAGGTGCCAGTCTGTGATGAAGAGAAATGGGGGTAAATGAGCACAGAGCACCAGTAACCCCCTTGTTAATGGGGCTGGGTGTACTGGGAGGGGCACTGGGCTGTGGAGTCTCACTCTTCACTGAAAGGGCAGTTTAACTGTGCAGGTTAAAGCTATAAATGGCACAGAACAAGGAAGGGCTGCAGGGTGGTCTGTGATTCACGAGTGAGAAATGGGTTTGAGGAATTAAATGTGGCCTGAAAAGGGGCTGCAGGTCACAGGGACAGTGCTGAGGGTTGGGCTTCAAGCAAAACCAACCAGCTGAGGCGCCAGGATAGTTGGTGAGGTGTCATTCATAACTGAGGGAACCTGGTGACTTCCTGTGGGGAGACAGGGTGAAAATTTTGAGCATGAAAATGGGAAAACACGCTGCAGGATATGAGATGATCTTTCCAGTAGCAGTGGTGGTGAGGTGACACAGTGACAGTGGTTTTGATGTGACACTGGTGGAGTGACATGAACTGAACAGGCTGAGTGTGAATCACCCGAGGCTGTGGAAAGTGTGGGCAGGAGAAGCTGCTTGTCCTGGGGAGACGGAGGGGACACTCCAGGAATTCACTCTTTACAAGGAGTATCCTGGGTTGTGTCACCGTGGTGTGACACAGGCCCAGGGCAGTGCCCATCCCTGTGCTGGCACTGCTGAGGCCACACCACCAATCCTGGGGTCTGTTCTGGGCCCCTCCTGACAAAACATTGAGGGGCTGGAGCATGTCCAGGGATGAGAACGGAGCTGGGGAAGGGGCTGGGGCAGCAGGAGGGCCTGAGGGAGCTGGGGGGGCTCAGCCTGGAGAAAAGGAGGCTCAGGGGGGACCTTGTGGCTCTGCAAGTCCCTGCCAGGAGGGGGGAGCTGGGGGGGTCGGGCTCTGCTCCCAGGGAACAGGGACAGGAGCAGAGGGAACGGCCTCAGGCTGGGCCAGGGCAGGGGCAGGGGGGATAGTGGGGAAATTCCTTCTGCAAAGGGCTGTCCAGCCCTGGCACAGCTGCCCAGGGCAGGGGTGGAATTCCCATCCCTGGAGGGGTTTCAAAGCCCTGTGGATGTGGCACTTGGGGACGTGGTCAGTGGTGGCCTTGGCAGTGCTGGGAGATGGTTGGACTCGATGGTGTGAGAGGGCTTTTCCACCCTCAGTGATTCCAGGTTCCAGGTGCTGCTCCCGGGGCTGTCGGGCTCTTCGTGCCCACTGGAACAGCACAGGGGTGGTTGAAATGGCAGGGAGGGCCCAGGTTAGCAAACCCTGTGTAGCACCTGGTACCTGCAGGCATTGCTCAGGGTGGCTGAGGAGTCTCCAGCTGCTTAGGAGCAAATGGGATAAACATCTCTTGGGAATAATTTGAGCACGACTTACGATGCTCTGGGTGAGGGACTTAAGGTGGAGCCCTTGGAGTCCCCTCCAGCCCTGCCTCCTCTCCCTCATGACCTGTAATTGTTGACGAGGTTTTATCTGTCCTGTGGGTCCCTGACCATGACTGGGGCAGGAGAAATGCAGGGGGAGAAGGGCCTTTCACTGCAGGCAGGATGAGGCATGTGAACAGGGAGAAAAATGGTGTGTCCTTCAGTGCAGATGTGGGATGGCCTTGTGTGAGGCACAGAAATCTGTCGTGGCTGTGCTGAAGGGGTTATCTGGATTTTATGCAATTCGTGTCCTTTAGTGGGGAGTTGGGGCAGCTTTGGGGAGGGTTTGAGTCTTCATTGCCCATAATATGTGTAGTACTGGAAACTCAGAAATGACACTGAGGGTGGATCTGGTAAAGTCACCACTTCAGGAATAACAGAGAGACAGAGAATTGCAGTTTGGGGTGGAAGGGACCTTAAAGCTCGTCTCATTCCACTGGCTCCAACACCCTGGTGCTGCTGTTCCCAGGGCTGGAGCAGCTCTGCAGGGGGGTCTCACCTCAGGGGGCACAGGGACACAATCCCCCCTGCCCTGCTGCCCACACTGGGGGACCAGCCCAGGGCATGGGGGGTTTCTGGGTGCCTGGGGCACACACTGCCTCTCATCCACCAGCACCCCCAAGCCCTTCTCAGGGCTGTTCTCCATCCCTCCATCCCCAGCCTCTGCTCACACTGGGGGTCCTCCCAACCCCTGTGCAGCCCCTTCCCTTGGCTCTGTTGACCCTCCTGAGGCCCCACATGCCCAGCCTGGCCAGGCCCTTTCCATGCCCCATCCCTTCCCAGTGTGTGGTGGCACCCCCAGCTCAGTGTCCCCAGCAAACTGGCCCAGGTGGGCTCAGTCCCCCTGTCTGTCACTGACAGAGATGTGAACAGGCCTGGCCCCAGTCCCGACCCCTGAGCACCCCACTCCTCACTGGTCTCCACTGGGACATGGAGCCTCTGACCTCAGCTCTGAGTGTGGTCATCGAGCCCATTCCTTATCCACTGAGGAATTAAAAATAATTATAAAAATATCTATTTATCCATCTATTACATCTGTGTCTGTCCTGTTTAGAGACGAGGGTGTTGTGTGGGACAGTGTCAAACACCTTGCACAGGTGGATCTTCCAGAAGCTTTTTAGCAATTTCATACCCCGAACAAGAGGCTTGGGATGAGATATTCACAGTGGTCTGGTGGAGAGGATCAGAAAAGGGCATTAGTAGAAGTACTACCTGTAGGAAGAAGAGCAGAGCACTGCAGGTGTGTGCTGGGTGAGCTGTTTGCAATTGGGTGAGTTCCCAATGTTTGATCCCGGCTCTGGGTGGGGATGTAGTGCTGGGAGAGGGAAGGGAGGGAGTGCTGGGGGAGCTCTGGGGTGGAACTGCACGGGGCTGTTGCATCACTCCGGTATTTTTAGGAGAAAGTGATTCCCCAGCCACTTGTGGAGCAGCTCCTTTGATAAACAGAAAGGAGGAGATTATTCCAAAGGGGTCACGTGGGATGTGTTGCATAAGGACGTGTGTCAGGGCAGGCTCAGGCCCCTCAGGTTTCCTGTGTGGTTCAGACCATGGCTGGGAGCAGCACAAACGGGACCATCCATCAGACACTGGCAGCTGGTGGCACACTGGGGACAAGGGGCTCTGGCTGAGGGGTCCTGGAGCCACAGGAGCCCTTGGCTTGGTTCAGCAGTGCCTCACAGCTCCATTTCCATGGGATTATCCGCTGGCTCTGCAGCCCACGTGACAGGGACAGTGTCCTGGGGAAAGGATCTCCCAGCTTAGCTGAGTGTTTATTTTGAGCTGCTCCTCTGGTTTGATGCTGAGTTATCCCAGGAGGAGTTATGCAGGGATATCCCTTCCCTGCTCTGCTTCCTCCCATCAGCTCCATCTTAACCAGTCCCTGATAAAAGCTTTTCCAGCTGGCAGAGTCTTCCCATAGTTCTTTGTGCTATGGAAGCTGCTCCATGTCTTTGTGCACTTCTCAGTGCCTTCCCCAGTTCTCCTCCTCTGTGGGATGCTGAGGAAGAGGAGGGATGCCTAGCACTGTGTGTGACACTTAGCATGGATTTACACAGTCATTCCATTCCATCCTTAACAGTTCCTAGCACAGAGTTTCCTTCATTTTGAGTGCCTCAGCCCACACTTGCAGGGAATGAAGGATCAGGACCCCAGGATGTTGTTTTCCCCATGTGCAGCATGTCCCCTTCACTGGATTTGAACTTCCAAAGGCACTTGTCAGAAACAGGGGCTGTTTCTGACAACTCTCCCGTCAGCTGGACTTTGCCACCAGGAGGAAGAGGCAACTCAGAGTGCTGCTTATGTCAACACTGCACCTTTATTCTGGGGAAACTGAGTCTCCCACACACCAGTGCCCTCTGGGAGTGCCTGCTCCCCTCCCACTGGTACAGGAATTGGACATTCCTCACGATCCTTGAGCCTGTCTCATATCCAGATTCTGTCCATGTGAGGGCCCTCCCCTGGATCTCAGGCAGGTGAGTTTTGTAGGAGTCTCCCATGAGGAGTTTTCTTGAGCACATTTTTAGTAGAACAGTGGAATCCCCAAAGGGTCTGCATTGGAAGGGACCTTAAGGATCATCCAGTGCCACCCCCTGCCATGGGCAGGGACACCTCCCACTATCCCTGGTTGCTCCAAGCCCTGTCCAGCCTGGCCTTGGACACTTCCAGGGATGGGGCAGCCGCAGCTGGTTGCAAAACTGACCATACAGAAGGAATTAACACTGATCTGAATAATGCTGGATTGATTGATCTTACTGATTGAGAAGTTCAGAGGAAAATGTGGTGGATGGGAAGTGCTGAACTTGGTCACTTTTGGGATAAAATGAAGGGGTTGCCACTTAGAGTCAGTTCAGTGTTTGCCAAGAGATGGTGGAGGAGATTTAGAGGTGTTTGCAAAAGTCTTTTAAAAAAGGCATTCTGACAACCCTTGTTTAAAGTTTGTGTCTATTTTTGGGACATCCCAAACTTTTGTGTTTCGTGGCTCTTCAATGGAACATCCTGTCATCTCATCCACACTAACAAGTTGTTCTCTAGTGCTGTTGGGAGTATTTTAGGAAGAAGAAAGGGCATTGGATAGACTGGATCACTCATCCAGTGAGTGATGCTTCCAAGGCAGGAGTATTGCTGAGGTTCTTTGATGGCAAAAAGGTTCAAAAAATGCCCTGAAAACAGGTTTGGAAACTGGTTTTGGATGTCAGCCCCTGTTTTAGGAGCAGATAACTTTATCTGGGATGTGGAAATTATTGAAGTGTTCTTTTTGAATCTGTCTTTGTTGCTGCTCAAGCATTTCAAGATATGGCTAATAATTAGTAAAATAAATGATATACCCCTTGTAAAATGGGGTTGGTTTCAGATAACCCCTGAATTTTTAAACTCAAAACATAAATTAATGTTGTAGAGGGGGAGAACTAGGCAAAAAGATGAGAATGAAGTGAGTTTGCACGTTTTGGCTGTTGAAATCTGCTTCAAAAACTTGTTTCAGGCTTTCCCCACAGTTGTAGCCGTAGAGCTGGAATGGAGAGAACGCAGCCTGAAATCTAATTTATTGAGGAGTTTCTACTTCTTGGATATGAAAAGTAACCCTTCTGTGCAGAACAATCCATTGAGGCCTGCCTGGCTGTTCCAAAGCCTCCTTCCTGCTGGAGCAGTGCTGGCATTAACCCCTTCCAGACAGCGGGCTTGGGCACGGCTGTGATTTTCCCATAGGAAGTGTTCTGTTCCCCGTGACCTCTGTGTCCTCTCCCAGCACAAAGCACCTCATTCTTCCCATGGGAATGGGAGGGGAGAGCAGGACCTCGGTGTTAGAGCCCATTGTGCAGCAGTTCTGAGAAGGAGGGTTGTCCCGAGCCTGGCTCTTGTTTTCCCACCTCTGAAGTCCTCAGAGGAATGTCTCGTGCCCGGCCCTCGCTGGGGCAGGGAGGGCTGGGTTCCCGAGCTCTGTGCCTCTCCCCCTTCCCCTTCTCCCCTGTGCTGATGTGGGATTTGGGAGCTCCCGTGGCAGTGATGCAGTGGGGGATCCCTTGGAGCACCTGGAGGCTGGGAACCACCCCATGGCCCAGCTCAGGACAGGAAAATCCCAGTGTTTGGCTGCTGTCAGGGATCCAGCATCTGGCTGTTTGCATCTCCGGGGGAACTCTGATTTCTCCTGTTTGCAGGGTGCCTGTGGGGCTGAGCTCCAGCATTCCCAGGAAATCACTGCGGTGCTGAGGGCTCAGGAGGGGTCAGAGCTGTTTGCAGGTCAAGGGGAGGCCGTGGATCGTGGGCTCCTCTGCTCTGTGTGTGCTGGGAACAGCCCAGGAGTGTGTGAACAAAAATTGCCACAGAACAGGGATTGATTTATTTTTCCTTATTCCCTCCCCTCCTCTTCACTACCTCAGTTTTGTGTTTTTAGGACACCTTTGCCAAGAATTCCAGAATATTTTGTGGAAGACTGGGGAGTTGAATATACTTAAACACCAGGTTTCTGTGTATTATAAAGGGAGAAGTTTTCTACCTTTGATAGTCCTTCCTCTAAGCTCTGGGTGGGCTCTGAGTTGCCACTGGCTGTTTCCCTGCTCCCAGAGTCCAGGGAGGCTCCTGGGAAGGCTGTAAAAGGCTTTCAGCCAGAAATGTAAAGAATTTGGAACATGTTACTCTTGCTGAGTGAGATTAAAACTTTTACCTTGGGAAAAGTAGCAGGTTAGAGTTGATTTCTTCCTGCCAGAAGAAATTCTACGTTTGTTTCTTGTGCAGGTCGGTCTTGGTTTCTGTAAGGATGTGCAGGAGGGATGTAAGGATGTGCAGGAGCTGGGGAGGGGTCGGGCTGTGCTCCTTGGGAACAAGGGATAGGACAAGAGGAAGGGTCAGGTTGGATTTCAGGAGGGATTTCTTCCTGGAAAGGGTGGTCAGGCTTTGGAAGGGGCTGCCCAGGAAGGGGATAGAGTCCCCACCCTGGAGCTGTCCAAGGGAAAACTGGATGTGGGATCAGGCACAGGGTGGACTGGGTGGGCTAGGAGGGCTTTTCAGCCTCAGTGATTGTGGGATTCTGTGGGCTGTGTCTGTCTCTTGTACCTGAAGTGAACCCAAAGTGCCTCCTGTGGTGCTGCAAGGTGGGAATGGCCCCATGTCCTGCCTCCAGGCAAACTTTGTCTTGGCTTTGCAGGCGTGCCAAAGGGAAGAGATCCCCCACATGGATTCTGCTTTAGTGCTTGTCCTGCATTCAGAGGGTTTATTTTGGGTTAGATAATGTCTGTTTGCAGAAATGACTTTGAGCAGGAGCAGTTCCTGCTGTTCACTGTGACAAGCTCTGTCACAGTGTAAAGCCAATGAAGGAGGCAGGATTTAACATCCAGCCCCTCAAAATGTAATAAGGAAATACTGGCCTTAGAATGCTTCATGTGTTCTTACTGAAGGCTGCTGTTTCACAGCAGGTGAAGTGAGTAAATACCAAGTTTTCCTCCTTGCAATTAGCAGGAATTGTTCCCAGTGTCGTGGTGCTCCCCAGAGGGGCTGTTGATGGCTCAGGCTGGGCAAGGAGCCACTACAGATGTATTTTTTTGCCCCAGGACCAGCTTTTTTGTGTTGTTCCCGAGTTCCTCTTGGAACAGGGATGGTCCAGTCTGGACAGAGAAGCTGGATCTGCTCAGTCACTTCATAGAATCGGGGAATCCCAAAACGGTTTGTGTTGGGAGGGGCCTCAAGGCTCATCCAGTGCCACCCCCTGCCATGGGCAGGGACACCTTCCACCAGCCCAGGGTGCTCCAAACCCCATCCAGCCTGGCCTTGGGCACTCCCAGGGATCCAGGGGCAGCCACAGGACAACCTGTGCCAGGGTCTCCCCACCCTCCCAACCAGGAATTCCCTCCTAAATTCCGAAGATCTTTCTGAAACAAGCTGATAATGTCTTTTCCCCGTTCATTGTTTATCCACAGGCTGCCCTGCTCCCCCTGCAGCGCTGGGAGCTCCATGCGGGAGGTGACATGGCAGCGAGGTGACAGCGAGGTGACGGCGGCCGAGGATGACCCTGACCGAGCGGCTGCGCGCCAGGATCTCGGGGGCCTTCTACAGCCACGGGCTGCTCTGCGCCTCCTACCCCATCCCCATCATCCTCTTCACTGCCCTCTGCATCCTGGCCTGCTGGTGAGTGGCCCCACTCGTGGGGCTGTGGGCACACGGCGCTCCCCTGGGCTTCCCTTGGCACTGCTCTCTCATCCAGAGTCTCTCTTCTATTCAAACTTCATGGGTTTGTGTCATCCCTTTTGATGGGACTAAAGAAATGGCAAGGGTGAAGTGTCTTCATGTGGATTAATAAGAAGAAACTAATGGAATAAGTGAGCTAAAGCGTAAATGAGATGTAAGAACCCCCAAGCAGCTGGTGGTGGCCTCCAAAGCCATGAATTAAAAATGGGGAGAAGGAAAGCTGATCTTTGTGTCCACACCTGCCTGCCCTGCTCTCCTTGGAGTTTGCACTCTTCTGTTTCATCCCTGGCACACACGTGTGTTGTAAATTCCCTGCTCTCCCTGTGGGCCCTTATCTTAGATACAAGATATAACCTCCCTGAGAAATGTCACAGGGCATGGGAATCATTGCCAGCAGGGTGAGCCAACCTTTGTGCTCAGGCCTGTGTACACATGTGCATATCCACATTCTGTCTTTGAGCTTTAATCCCAAGTCTGTGTTGGTCAAAATACTCCCAATGTGAGGATCTGCTCCTCTGTGTTTGGAAAAGCTCTGTCTGTGCTGACACAGCTGCAGGTTTTCCTCTGAGCTGTGATGGTAACACAGGCTGCTCTCACATCTCCCTTAAAGGATTAGCAGAGGGATTGTTTCCATGTATTGCAAACCCCCTGGGGTGGCTTCTCCTGGCTGGGACCCTTTGTAGTTGTCAGCAGCAGTCAGGGTGTTGCTTCCTGATTTTTCACTGCTCCACAGGAGTTCTTGAAACTCTCAGGGACAGTTTTTTCCTCAGATCTCTTGCTCTGTAGAACATGAAGCTTCTACAGGGCCCAAGCAAGTGGATCCTACCTTTGCTTTGTCTTGGATGAGATTCCAAGTATCAGCTCCTTTTGGGCAGCTTTGCTGAGTGTATCTTTCCTGTGGCACCCAGCAAAGCCAAACCAGAGTTTCACGTGTGTCCTGAGTCACTTGAGTCACCGTTTCACCTCGTTCCTGCTTGGGAATGGCTTCCCAGAGCTGCCTGAGGCTCCTCTTTCCAGCTCTCCTAGGTGCTTCTGCCCAGGGTGAATGCAGGATTGCAGGACAACTGCTGCAGGGTGGAATGTTCACCCACAGGTGGTGTGTTTGGGGAGGGATCAAAACAAAACCTCCATGCTTATTCCTCTGCCTTGACTCAGGATTTCCCAGCCAGGAGGCATCTGGTGTGGGTCACCAGCAGCTGTCCTTGTTGTTGGGAACCTCGTGCCCACTGGGCCAGGCCTTGTACCTGGCCTGACATTGTTCAGAGCAGGGGATTAGTGTTCCCAGCACATCCCTGAGGCTCCAGACCAGCTGGTGTGTGGTAACTGTGGGTTTGTGCCAATGTCTGCACTCCTAAGTGCCAATATTTGAGCACTCTGCAGTGACTGGTTAGCTCCAGGCTGCAGGAATTCATCCAACACACCATCAGGTGTGAAGTGAAGAGTCTGTTTTCTTTGATGAGTGTCAGTAGCTCGTTAGCAAAGCAGATAATGACCCTAGGAGAGACAGGAATTAAAAATATGGTGCCATCCCTGGAGAGCAAGAGAACCTCGTCAAAAAACTGAGGTGTGGCTGAAGTGCTCCCTCTTTGGAAGCCATTTTTGGGGTGTTTCAGTTCCTGTTCTGCTCTGCATTAAGTGCTGGTACCTGGGTGTTGACTCTGGCTGGAGAAGTGGCTTTGCTAATTAGGTCAGAACTATTCTGGAGTGGGGCCCTTGTACTGGTGAGAGCCAGCTCTGAGAGAGTATCTGTGCTCAGGAGTGAGCTCTGACAGGGTGTCTGTGCACAGGATGCTGCAGTAGCTGTGGGAAGGTGAGTTTGGGTCTGAGGTCTTCAAGTGTTCCTCAGTCTGAGCCTGAGCTCTGGCTCAAGCACTGGTGATGGTGGGGTTGGGGGTTCCACGAACCTCATCTATCTCCTGGAGGTTCACTTGTTTCCTGTAGTAGGAACAAATCCTTCCCTGTGAGGGTGGGCAGGCCCTGGCACAGGGTGCCCAGAGAAGCTGTTGCTGCCCCTGGATCCCTGGAAGTGTCCAAGGCCAGGTTAGATGGGGCTTGGAGCACCCTGGGCTGGTGGGAGGTGTCCCTGCCCATGGCAGGAGGTGGGACTGGATGGTCCTGAAGGTCCCTTCCAAACCAATCCATTCTGGGGTCCCATGGGTCCTCATGGCAGAGGTGGCCCCTGGTATCCTGGATGGAATTAGGGAGTGCATTGCCAGGAGGAGGAGGAAGGTGACCTGGTGATCTTCCTCAGCCTCTGCTGTGGTTTTTTCCAAGCTGAGAAGGGAAGTGATGCTGAAGGGGAGGACAAATCCATGCTTCCAAGGGATTTGGGAAGAGCTCCGTTTGGCCAGGTAGCTTTGCAGCTGAAGGCTACATATTGTTGATTCCTTTAAAACAAGAAATAAAACTAATTATATCCCCTTGCATTTCCTTGGTTTCTACTACAGTTCAGGTGTTTTATGGCCGGAGCTCAATCCAGGGGCTGCTCTGTTGTGTCACATCTGCATTCTCCATGTGCTGAGGGCTCAGGGATGGTCGCTGGCACCAATTTACTGCTGAAATTCCATGATTTGTGCCCTTGGAAAGCACTCCTTTTTCCCAGGACGGAGCTCTCTGATTTGTCTCAGCTACTTCCAGGAGGAAATTTCCCCACTCTCCTACCTGCCCCTGCCCTGGCCCAGTTCCCTCTGCTCCTGTCCCTGTTTGTGGGAGCAGAGCCCGACCCCCCCCAGCTCCCCCCTCCTGGCAGGGACTTGCAGAGAGTGAGAAGGTCTAAGTCAGACCTTGGGAAGGAGCTCCACGTCTTTCTAATAAGGAAAGAAGAATTTCAGAAGAGGCTGGAACCAGAGCCCCTGTGTGTGTGTGTGTATATTTATTTATTCCTGAAAGAACATTTCAGTGTCTCCCAGGTTTTGTTTGGTAACCAGGGGAGCTGAGCTGCCCTCTGACTCCTCATGCTCTGGGTCCCTGGAGAACAGTCTCCTGGGATTTCCTAGAGCCACTGGAGCAGGGTTTGTGTGATGAGGCCTCTCTTCTCTCCCTTCCCAGGGCTGCATTTTGGGGCCCTGTCCGTGGGAAACAGGGCAAATCCATCATAATTTATTCAGAACCAGGGCCTGTTGATGCACCTGCCAAGGGTAAAAAGGAGCTGTTGCCACCAGCTCTTGCCCTTCCTGACCCTCTGGCAGGGGGAATCCTTGGGTTCCCTCTCTGCTCAGCAGTGGGACTGTGCAGGCCTGTCCCTGCGAGAGCTGAGGCTGCAAACAGGCAGGAATGACTCCAAGGCTGCAGGAGATGTTTGTTGTGGCTCCTCCAAACCCACGGGGGACTCAGGGGAATCCACCTCTGCAGGAGCACCCTGTGTGAAGCTCAAGTGTTCTCCTTGGAGTTCTGGACACACTCATCAACATCGAAATCTTTTAGGGTAAAAATCATTCCACCCCCAGTCTCTTGGTCAGTCATTCTGCTTTGTTCATCACTTGATTGGATTTTTGTATTTTATTATTCCTTTTTCTCTTCCCTCCCGTTGCACAAAGAGATTTTAATAATTAGATGTTGTATTTCTGTCAGACTAAGAGAAAGCAAATCTGACAAGCTTTGCTTCTGGTTTCATTGTTCTCTTTCAGCCCTTTGTTGTTCACTCTGAGGCCTCGTTGCTTGTTCCTCCCTGGCCTTTGATGATCCAAACTAAGCCCCAGTGAAGTGGGCAGAGCATTGCATGAAAACAATTCCAAGGCCTTTACATGCATTCTGGCAATATGCCAAGAAAATTCAGCCATAAACAGAAAATTTATCAGGAATTGTAAGGCCACAAAAGGACTGAAGTTCATTCTTCAGTTCATTTTATTGCTGACAGTCCCAGATCATCGATGGATCTCTGCATCAGCAGCTTGGCTTTTGCCACCAGTTCAATTCTGATTTGCTTTTAACAGCTTTTAAAAACCTCTGGAGGTACAAACCCCATTCTAAACTCTCTGAAACTGCAGTTTCTCAGCTTTTGAATATTTAAAGTCCTTGTTGTGGGGCAGGTGCTGCGTTCAGCCAAAGGTCAGTATTTTGTATCTGCTTAGGAGTCTCATTGCTGCTACTGAAAGTGCTGTGAGAACAAATGAAGTTACTGACAAGTTTTGGAAATAGTTTCAGTCTAAATGAGGAAAAGGAGAGGATTATAAAGGGTTTGGGGCAGCCCCTGGAAAGCCCTGAATGTCTCAGTTTGTGCAGGGTAAGCAATAACTGAGCCATGGCTGTGCTTGGTGTTGTTAGCACAACCAACTTTGAGGTGATGGAGGGATTCAGGAGAAGCCCTTCTTTCTCTCCCAGGACTTTTAGTTATCCCTTTCCAAGGGAGAAGGATTCTTGTGCTGGGAAAAGACACCAGTCATTCCTATGAAAGCTGAAGCCCTCTGGCTGTGTGTCCTGTCCTGCACAGCGAGTGGGCCCTGCCATCCCTTGAGCTCTTCTGCCCAGTGAAGTCTGTTAAAAGCCCCAACTCTGATGTCTCCTGATGTGTCTCTCCCCAGTTACCCCCTGCTGAAGCTGCCCCTGCCAGGGACAGGCCCAGTGGAGTTCAGCACCCCAGTGAAGGACTACGCTCCCCCCGGGCCAGGTGTGGTGTCACCACATGGGGACCTCGGGGAGAGACCTGACTGGGTGAGTCCTGCTGGGGCTGGGGGGAATGGCCCTGCTGAGCTGTGTGACCTGTACTGTGTGTGACCTGTGCTGTGTGACCTGTGGCCCAGAGAAGCTGTGGCTGCACCACCCCTGGAAGTGTCCAAGGCCAGGCTGGATGGGCCCTGGAGCCACTGGGGTAGTGATTCTGTGAGGTACCTGTTGGTTTAATGCTCCTGCTGCCTCCAGCTCTCACTGTCTCCATGTGGAAGTCGCCTGAGCACAGAGCAGACTCACACACGGTCACAGAACCATTTAGGTTGGAAAAGACCTCCAAGGCCATCAAATCCAACCTTGCAGCACAGGCTGGGCAGATCTGCAGCACTGGGAGAGGTGTCTGGGAGGGGTAGTGAGTCCCTGCTCCTGTTTTCCCCTCCAGGACCAAATGCAGCAGGAGTGACAGCCCCTGCCTCCCACAGGAGTGCCCCAGGCTGCTGCCAAAGCCATCAGTGGCATTTTGCCTCTTGGGGAAACAGACTCTTTTTGTTCTTGCTCAGTTAGTCCTGTCATGTTCCACCTCTAATTAGGGAAAGGAAAACAGAGCCTGGCGCAGCCCTGGCCAAGAGGCTGCCAGGCTGTGCCTGCTCCTGCCCCAGGAGCTCACTGCCACTCTGTCCCCCCAGTACGTGGGTGCTCCCGTGGCCTACATCCAGCAGATCTTTGTGAAAGCCACCGTGTCCCCGTGGCAGAAGAACTTCCTGGCCGTGGATGTGTTCCGGTCCCCGCTGTCCCGCGTCTTCCAGCTGGTGGAGGAGGTCAGGAACCATGCCCTGAGGGACAGGTAAGGCCTGGAAAACACTGCCTCTGGGTCTGAGGAGGAGCTTGGAGCTGAGGAGAGTCTCCGAATTAAGGAAAATGAGGGATCAGTGCTGACAAGGGATGTGGGGTCCATCCTGCACACAGAGCACATTTCTGCTGGAGAACTTCCCTGTCCTTCAGTTGTTGATAATCCTCAGGAATCTTCTGGTCAGAGTCAGGAAGGGGCCTCCAAGTTGATCCCTGTTAGAGCAGGTTCACAGAATTCTGTCAGAACACACCAGCTCTGTATCAGAGAGTTCCTGTGCCCCCTCCCTGCTCCTTGGAATCCCACATGGTCAGGAACCTTCTCCTGACTCACTTCTGTTGTTTTTAGGACCAGTTGGTACTTACTTGGTTTTATCTTGTCACAGCCTTTGTACAGCAATAGCTTTGCCCTGTTTCCAGGTATTTGCAGGGGGAGCTCACACTCCCCACTCCAGATCCGTGTTTGTTAAACCAAACACAAAACTCTTGGCTCACTGGTGAGAGGCTCAGTATTCCATGTGCCATCCTGGGCCCTCCCCTTGGCCCTGGTGGTGTGGCGTTCCTGGAGGTGGGAGAGCACAGCCATGCACAGATCCTCAGAGAATTGTCACTCGTGTGGTATTTTCCACTGCCAGGCTTTTCCTGATCATAGCTACCTTTGTCATGGCCTCTCACATCAGTTTTACACATGGAGGTGATTTATTGCCATCCCTGTGTCCCTCTGTCTTTCCAGCTTCCATCTTTCTGTCTTTTCCATCTCCCTGATGAGATCCCACCTCAGAGCAGAACTTCATTTCAGCCCCCAAGTGGGGTCTTGTCCTTTGTGCTGTTAAAAGAAAGAGGATTAAATTTATCCCAGCCCTCAAATCATCCACTTCAGGTCCTCTCTTCCTTTTGTGAGTCCACAGTGTTCCTGGGCTTTCTGTCATTGTCAGATGTCCCTGGGCCTTATCACAAGTTATTAATAAAAATACATAATAATCACAGAATTCCAGACTGGTTTGGGCTGGGAGGGACCTTAAAGCTCATTCAGTCCCACCCTGACCTGGGCAGGGACACCTTCCACTATCCCAAATTGTTCCAAGCCCCATCCAACCTGGCCTTGGACATTTCCAGGGATGGGGCAGCCACAGCTTCCCTGGGCACCCTGTGCCAGTCCTGGTTCTCTGACCTGTCTATGGGAAATTCCACTGGTGGTTCCCCTTCCAGCAGCTCCCTGACACTGCCCTGTCACCCTGGTTCTTCCTGCACCACAGTTTTGTGTCTTTCCTGTGAATTAATGCATCTTCCATGTGGTGCTGCATCCAAAGCTCTGGGGCCCAAGGGAATGAGGTCTGCTCTGCTTCCCCCTGCCAAGGGGTCAGGAATTTAAAGGAAAGGCCCCTCATATTCTCTGCTGGGAAACCAAGAATGCCTTTTATACACAACAAATTACCTTGGTGGGGATTTTTTAAAATATATTTTCCATTGAGTTCCGTGTTTTTATTTGAGAGTTCCATGTTTTTATCTGAGAGTTCCTGGTTTTTATGTGAGTTGCTGGTTTTATGGAATTCCTGGCTGAGCTCCTGCCCGAGTTTGCTGTCTGAGGCCAGAGAGGCTCCCCAGGGTGTCCTTTGGTGCTCAGTGAGGATGAGGGTGCTGAGAACAGCCCAGATGGGGGGAAGTGGTGCCAGTGGCCCTTGGATCATGTCCCATCTTTCCAGCTTGGAGCTTCCCTCATCCTTGCTCCTCCAGCTCCCACAGTCAGGGAGGGTTCACTGCTCAGCCTCCTCTTCATTCCTGAGTGTCCACCTCACTCCTCCACCTCATCATTGCCCTTGTTGTGGCCCATCCCTTGTCCCCAACTGCTGCTCCCAGGGCCATCTTCTAGCAATGCCATTTTTGCTGTTAAATACACATTTACTCTCTTTTTCCTCTCCCCTGCCAGCTCCCACAGCCTTGGGCTGGCCTTCTGTCCACGTGTGCAATCTGTCTCCCCTGTTATCCTGCAGGATAATATAATTATCTGTTCCCAATTCCAAGGCAGAAACAGCTCACACCCAGGACTGTGTTGTCCCCTTGTTATCTCCCTTGTATTCTCATTGCATTCTCATTATCTCTCCTCGATGCTGCCCTTGTTGAGCCCTGAGGCAATATGGAAGCAAAATTAGTGCTATTATTATTATTATTATCATTATTATTCATACTACCAGAAGAAAAACACTCCAACACTGAAACCTAAACCTTGGGGTAAGGTCAGGATGTGGGGGATGGACTCTGATATTTCAGGAAACACTTTGAGATAAATTCTGAAATTACAGCCATTCTGAAAGTCATTATGAAGTTCTTGTTATCTGTTGCTTATCAAAGTTGAGCACAGCTGATCTTCTTGATATGCAGGCAGACTTCTTCTATCTTCTGTTTTGTATTTTGTTGTATTAAAGACCAACAGGCAGGGGCACGAGGTGGGAGTGTTTGCCTGGCAGAGGGGAGTGTCTGTGGCCTGTGTGTGGTGTAAGCTGTTAGCAGTTGCCTTTCAGAGCTGCCTAAGGCTGAAATACACACCGTGGTCAGCTGGCTCTTCCTGCAGCCTCCCCAGAGGGGTCACTGCATCAATCCCTTTGCATGTTCTTCCCCAAAACTTCTGTCCCTACAAACACCCTCTTTTTGAGTGTATTATCCAGTCTTGTCTCTTGGTATCCATGACTTTTCCAGGTGTCCTGCCATACAGCCACAGGATAAGATTGTGGAGGGAGTGTTCACAAAGGCAGCTCATCATTTATTAATTTCTATGTTAGTTCTTTGTAGTTATTATAGAAAAAATCTCCTGTGGAACCACTTTCCTGTGACTTGAGAGGCCAGAGCCAGCAGGGACTGGTCTCTGTTTTTCACTTGGCCTTTCCTGGGCAGATCCCACCAGTTTCTGTACCCCAAGGAGAGAAGTGTCACTTCTGGACCAACAGCACCTCCTTGTCTGTCCAACAGCTGGTTCTGTCACTGACCCTCCACACCAGGTCCTCCTCTAAACCCAAGCTGAGTCTTGCTTGGATCAGTGGTTGCTGAGGGTTCTGGCATTGTGGTAGTGGAAGTCTGGGAGCAGACACAGGTTCCAGTTCATGCCAGTCCCAGCTCCATGGGTTTCTGAGGCTCTGGGGCTCACACAAAGCAGGGGAGTTGGGAAATCACAGTGCGCAGCGAGGCATTGAATCCATTTTAGAGCACTCTGTGCACCTCAAAGGATCCACCTCAGGAAGGCTGGTCAGGATTCATGTCAAACATCCAATTGACTGTGTGGAGAGATGTATGGAAAGGGGTTTGAGGGCTGGGAAGAAGAATTGCAGGTAGACAATTTCTCCTCTGAGAGAGGGTGTCTTCAGTGTGGAAGTGGAACTTGTGTCGCTGGGGATGGGTGAGGAGTGAGGGCTGTGTGGGCAGGCAGCACCAGAGGGGTGAGGGTGGGCTTCTGGAGCCTGTGCACAGTTCCAGGGAGACAGGCCTGAGGCTCCTGCTCCTCAGCTGTGAGGAGGAAGAGCAGGGACACAGCGATGAAGGTCCCTGGAATGTCCATCTCAGCAGCTTTGCCTTCCCTTGGGCAGGTTAGGCACACACAGGGCTGTTTGGGCTCCACTCCCCTGTGCTTGCCTTTCAGTGCTGGAGTCAGGAGCCTGGAGGAGCTCTGCCTGCAGGTCACAGACCTCCTGCCTGGCCTCAAGAAGCTGCAGAACCTGCTCCCGGAGCACGGCTGCCTCTTGCTGTCTCCAGGCAACTTCTGGCAGAACGACCGGGAGCGCTTCAATGCTGACCCAGACATCTTCAAAACCATCCACCAGCATGAGCCCAAGACCTTGCAGACGTCAGCCACTCTCAAAGGTGAGGGGCTGCAGTGCCAGAGAGGCTGTGAGCCACCTACAGAGCCCATTGTTATTCCATCTTCCCTAATTCCAATATCTGCTCTGCTGAAAGTACCAATTTGGGCGGCATTTTGTCGCTCTCAGCAGCTGAAATGGAGCTGCCCAACCTGTGACAGCTCTTGTTTTGCATCTATATTTGAGCTCAGATTGTGGAAAATGAATAATTCACTCAGCCAGGCTCCTTTCTGCAGGTAAAAATAGCAGGTGTTTTGTTCCTCTCACTCCACACACGCTTCGGCCTGGCTTTTCCCTCTGTCACACTCCCTGTTGTCAGGGATAAATGAACACTCATCCTGCTCCTCAGGGCCTTCACTGGTGGCTCCCTGCACACAGCCCCAGCTGACAATGGAGATCATGGATAGATTTTTCTCTCTTAATTAAAGAAAACCTCTCTGACAATGTGTGGGATCATTAGTGGTTCCACAATGCCAGAGGAGATGCTGTTTTAAATGCTGGTTTAATCCTTTGGGTATAAAGGAACTTTGTACATGTCAGGAAGTGTAAAATGTATAATGAGACATGTCTGAAAAGAGTTGTAACCCTAAACTGAGTTTGCTTTAAAGGTTATTTTTGAGCATCCAGAGTGTGAGCTTGCTGTGGTTGGAGCACATGGAGGTCATTTGGAAAGGAGAAAGAGGGAGAATCATGGAATCAAATTTACTGAGATTGGAAATGCCCTCATAGACCATCAAGTCCAACTGTCCCCCAGCACTGCCAAGGCCACCACTGACCACGTCCCCAAATGCCACATCCACAGGGCTTGGAAATCCCTCTAGGAATGGGTACTCCCCCCCTGCCCTGGGCTGCTGTGCCAGGCCTGGACAGCCCTTCCCATGCAGGAATCATTCCCAATATCCCCCCTGCCCTTGCCCTGGCCCAGCCTGAGCCCGTTCCCTCTGCTCCTGTCCCTGTTCCCTGGGAGCAGAGCCCGACCCCCACCAGCTCCCCCCTCCTGGCAGGGACTTGCAGAGCCACAAGGTCCCCCCTGAGCCTCCTTTTCTCCAGGCTGAGCCCTCCCAGCTCCCTCAGCCCCTCCTGCTGCTCCAGCCCCTTCCCAGCTCCGTTCCCTTCCCTGCACATCCTCTGCCCCTCCCTATCTTCCACTGGGACCCCAAAACTGCCCCCAGGATTGGCAGTGGGGCCTCAGCAATGCTGGCACAGTGTTTGTGGTGCTCCATTTCCACTCCCTGGGTCAGGTGTTGACCCCCATGCTTGGGGTCTCAGCAGAGCACCAGGAAGTGCTTCTATAAGAGCAGTCATTCTCACTGATGTCCTTCCCCAGGAACACTCCCATGTCCCCTGTCCCCTGACGTGCTGTCCCTCCTGTGTCCTTGCAGACCTGCTGTTCGGGCTCCCAGGGAAGTACAGCGGGGTGAGCCTGTCCAACAGGAAGCGTGTGGTGTCCTACACCATCACCCTGGGGCTGCAGCGCTACGACTCCAGGTGAGGAGCATCCCTTGTGCTGCTCTTGGAAAATGCCATGTTTTCCTTTAATCTCAGTTTTCCTGTGGTTTAGAGTATTTTGGACCTTCTGAAGGAGCTGCTTTGGGGAGAAAACTCGCTGTGTTTTAAGGAAATTAAATGTAATTGCTTCTCAGTTCCTCTTTAAAAGTATTATTTATAATATCCAGAGATGCCAGTGGGAGTCCCTGTGGCATCCAGGGCCCAGTGGGGCTGCTCTGACCCAGCTCCCTGTACACAAACTGGTTTGCTTCCCAGTAAGTACTGGTTCCACTGGTGAAAGCCTTTTGGCCAAGCCAGTGTGCATTAGGTGAGTCTGAGGACTCAGTGCTGCACAGAATTCCCCAAGGGATTCGTGGGATGGAATTGACAGCACAGGAGTCCAAACTTACTCTGCAAGAGCCCTCAGCTCCCAGGGCTGTCACATGGCACCTTTCCCAGCCATTTCTACACGAAATTCTGTGATTTGGTGGAAAGTCTGGGGGGGGTTTGAGACCACGGCATGTTCTGTTCCCCAGGGCCCAGAGTTTGGTTGACAAGCCCTCATTTTAAATAGATTTGGAGAGTCTGAACAGCAAATCTTGGTGGGAATCAAGGTTTGTGAGGTCTGGTCCACCAAGGAGCAGGCTCAGGAGTGAGACTTGAGAGAACAACGCCTTGTTAGTGCAAGTGTATCTTGAGCTGCTTCCTGCTGAGCTGTGGGGAACGTCTGCTGGTTTCTGGGGGCAGTGGAGGGACCTCAGAACCTCTCCCCACAGGTTCCTGAGCAGCCTCCGCTCCCGGCTGAAGCTGCTGCACCCCAGCCCCAACTGCTCCCTGCGGGAGGACAGCGTGGTCCACGTGCACTTCAAGGAGGAGATCGGCATCGCTGAGCTCATCCCGCTCGTCACCACCTACATCATCCTCTTCGCATACATCTACTTCTCCACACGTAGGTTGGGGGCGTCTCAGCCTGGGGGGCAGCCTGCACTGGGTGAGGGATTGGGCTGCAGGGCCCTCACAACAGACTCCTGTCCTCAGAGCAGCCTGGGGTAGTGGAAGGTGTCCCTGCCCATGCCAAGGGGTTGGAGCAAGATAATCCTTAAGGTCCCTTCCAACCCAAACCATTCCATGATTCTGTGGTATCTCCTGAGGTGTCTTCTGTCCTAGGCAGCTTTAAATGCCACAGGAATGAGTTTTCTCCCAGTTTATTCCATCCATTGTCAGACAGATCAGATCCATGTTCTGAGCTGGTGGGTTTAGACCTCTCTGGGCACATTTCAGTTCCTTTTTTCACCCCTCAGTGCTATGCTGGGCCTAGTTGAAGCTGTAAACCAGCACTGTCCTGTGTCCCACCCGTGTACTGGGAGGCTCTGGGAGCTCAAATTCCAGACCCTGGCACCGAACTCCCTCCCTTGTGTGCTGTGGGGGGCTCACTTCCCTCCTGAAGCCAGTCAGGATGAGGATCCCTTGTCCCTTTGTGTTGATGGCCTTGTGTCCCCTGGTGAGCCGGGCTCTGTTTTGCAGGGAAGATCGACATGGTGAAGTCCAAGTGGGGCCTGGCGCTGGCGGCGGTGGTGACGGTGCTCAGCTCCCTGCTCATGTCCGTGGGGCTCTGCACCCTCTTCGGCCTCACCCCCACGCTCAACGGAGGGTACGTGCAGCCCCTCTCTGGGGGAGGGAGGGGGAATCATCTGGAGCCAGCTCTTCAGTGCTCCTGTGATAGTATTCACACTGCTGTGGGATACTGGGAAGGGATTCCTGGCTGGGAGGGTGGGCAGGCCCTGGCACAGGGTGCCCAGAGAAGCTGTGGCTGCCCCTGGATCCCTGGAAGTGCCCAAGGCCAGGTTGGACGGGGCTTGGAGCAGCCTGGGATAGGGGAAGGTGTCCCTGCCCATGTCAGGGGGTGGACTGGATGATCCGGAAGGATCCTTCCCAACCATTTTGGGATTCTGTGATGCACTGCCTGCACAGCTGGGCAGGAGGTGAAGGGACCCAAGTGTTGCATGATTGTCAGAGCTAAAATGTGTCTGGGATACCTTGGTTTTGGGGGTTTTTGGTAATCCTGCTTTCAGTGGAGCTCTTGCTGGTCCAGCTTGTGTTAGTCAAGGAAGCCCTTGGGATGAAGGCCCTGGGTCAGCAGCGGTTCCAGCCAGATGTTTCCCCTGGCTGGGGCTGTGAGGAACAGGCTGCTGACAACATCTGGGTGCAGGTGTTGTTGGAGCCTGTGGGCCAACACAGACATCATGTGAGGAGGTCACAGCAGGTAAAGGCAGGGAGCAGGAGTGCTCTCCCAAAACCCTGTTCTTCACCTGTCTGGGCTGTCAGGGACGTGCCAGGGATGTTGTGCACACACATTCTCCTTGGATCCCTTCAAATCCACCAGTCCCACAGGGAAGCTTTAGGATTTTTGCTTACCTTTAGCAGGAGGGAAATGAGATTTGCCATCTCCCAAGTTCTGTCACAGAACAGCTTCTCTTGGATCCAGGCTGAGCAGTTCAAAAGAAAGGACAAAATCTGGGGGGGAGAGGAAGAGTTGAAGAAATTCCTGGTGGTGACCCTGGCTGGTCTTTGCTGGGTGCACGTGTTCCAAAGGGATAAAACACTAGTGCAGGGTGTTTGCCTGGCTCTCCCTGGCAGAGTTCAGGTTCTTTTTGCACAAAGCACCTGCACAGTTGGGCTGTTCCTGGTTGTGCCTGCCGAGCACAGCTCCAGCCCTTCAGCTGTGTCCTCCCAGCTGGGAAGTCCCTTCACTGCCTGGGCTGGGATCACTCAGGAGCCACCCAGGCTGGAGCTTTGGCCCGTGGAGTGTCTGAGCCAGGCCCTGCCTCTGCTCCTCTCCTGGGAATTCAGTTGTAAAGCTACGTTTGATGTGGTGCTGAGCTGTGGTTTATCAGATGGTCCCTGTGGGAGGTGGGACGTGCTCCCTACTCCCCTCCCTGATGACTAATTACCCCCAAGTCCATTACAGTGTTAGGTCCATCTCTATTTACACCTCGTTGTACCAGGTGTACAGGGGTTCCCTGGAGAGGGAAGGGCTCTGTCCCACCCTGGGAAGCACCAGCCCCAGTGTAGTTGTGCTCCACAATGGCCGTTTTCCAGAAATTCCTGCAGCTTTGCAAAGATGGGGATCTCTGTCCCAAGCAGATGAAGCACAAACCCTTTCCCTCATCACAGAGTGGCCCTGGGAGAAGGGATTTGGCACTGGATGGTGTCTCCTCCCCTGGGCTCCAGGGTGTGTGTTTGCTGCTTCACCTGCCTTTCCCTTCCTTTTCACCATGGATCTCCTCCTCAGCTCTGCTTCTGCTCCCTGCAGGGAGATCTTCCCATACCTGGTGGTGGTGATTGGCCTGGAGAACGTGCTGGTCCTCACCAAATCCGTTGTCTCCACACCTGTGGACCTGGAGGTGAAGCTCCGGATCGCCCAAGGTGGGACCCTGCCCTGGGAGACTCCAGGGAGGGAGAACTGGGGAGTCCCAAGGACTGGGAGAGGGGGAGTGTTCTCATACTGGTCTGTGGAGGAAACACGGTGAATTGCTCCTCTTTTTGTCCTGTTTTTAATTCCAAGAACTGATATAACCCTGTCATTGTGGGCACTGCTTTTTGGGATGTTGACTGGAACATGGCTAAGTAAGTTTAAAAAATGATAAGGAATGGAGAGCTGGATCTCCTGGTGTAGATATGGAGCACCTTATCCTCGTGTCAGGGGTATCCTGAGGGCAGTCCACAGGTGGCACAGAATTCTCCTGAATTGTGACAAAGTTGTCTTTTCCATTCTCCAACCACTCTGTGCCTGAGTAAGGATTTGAGTGCTCAAAGCATGGATAAATGGAGTTTGCAAACTTCAGAGCTGTTTCTAACCATCAGGGAGGAGAGATTCCAGGGTGATGCCCAGGGAAGTCTCCCTAGTTTTAAAAACACAGGTGGTTTGTATCCCAGATGGAAACCAGGCCCCAAAACCTCAGTGGGCCTTTGCACTTTGGAGTTTTAGCCTGAAAGGGCTTTTTTTGCCTGTTGTCTGTAGTTCTAAAGCAGGGACACGCAGATCCCTTTGCTGTGCCTGTGTCTGGCCCCAGTGCAGAGGCTCCTTTGACCTGTCCTTGCCTCTTCCTCCAGGGCTGAGCAACGAGAGCTGGTCCATCATGAAGAACATGGCGACGGAGCTCGGCATCATCCTCATCGGGTATTTCACCCTGGTCCCGGCCATCCAGGTGAGTGTGAGGGCAGGACACAGGCCTGAGGCACAGAGTCATGGAATTGTTTGGAAAAGCCCCAGAGACCACTGAGTCCAACTGTTCCCCAGCACTGCCAAGGCCACCAGTGGCCACGTCCCCAGGTGCTGTCCCAGAATCCTGTTCCCCTTTCCCACTGCCCTGTTCTCTTGGCAGTGTCCTGTTCCCATGTCCCAGCTTCCTGTTCTCCTGTCCCCCTGCCCTGTTTTCCTGGCCCGTGTGACTGTGGATGGCCCTGAGGCACACAGTTTGTGGCTGAAAAGAGCAAAGAATGACCATCTGAATAAAACACACTTGCATTCTCACATGGACTTTTCCAGCCCTAAGGGCTCTGGGCAAGGGTTTGCTGAGGTTGGAATTGGAGCTGATCTGTGTCTCCCTTCCACAGGAGTTCTGCCTCTTTGCTGTGGTTGGCCTGGTGTCCGACTTCTTCCTGCAGATGTTCTTCTTCACCACAGTGCTGTCCATCGACATCCGCCGCATGGAGGTGGGCAGGGGACACGGGGCTGCCCTGGCCTTCCCTTCCCTGCTGTGCTGGGGGGCTGGAGGGA
The DNA here is from genome assembly GCA_013401175.1 of Xiphorhynchus elegans. Classification (NCBI taxonomy): domain Eukaryota; kingdom Metazoa; phylum Chordata; class Aves; order Passeriformes; family Dendrocolaptidae; genus Xiphorhynchus; species Xiphorhynchus elegans. The sequence continues at coordinate 101,525 of VZUH01000639.1, forward strand.
GCACAGCCAGGCATTGCACTCTCTAAATGGAGAAAACCCCATAGAATCAGGGAATCATGGGATCATTGAGGTTGGAAAAGGCCTTTAAGGTCATCAAGTCAAACTGTCAACCAGCACCACCACCATGGTCACTACGGCCCCATGTCCCCAAGTGCCACATCCGTGTGGCTTGTAAATCCCTCCAGGGATGGAGACTCCAGCCTGTGCCAGGGCTAGATAGTCCTTTCCAGGAAAGAATTTTCCAAATATCTCATCTAAACCTCCCCTGGCACAATTTGAGGCTGTTTCCTCTGATCCTGAGGCCCTGAGCTGTTAAAGTCTCAGGGCTGTCCTGGCTCAGTTACACACACAGGGATTGGGGACAGGACACTTGAGGGGATGAGACACCCTCAGGAAGGACATGGAGCTGTTGGAGTGAGTCCAGAGGAGGCACCAGGATGATCAGAGGGATGGAGCAGCTCTGCTGGGAGGAAAGGCTGAGAGAGTTGGAATTGTACAGCCTGGGAAGGATAAGCTTTAGGGTGTCCTAATTGTTGCTTTTCAGTGCCTGAAGGAGCTGATAGGAAAGATGGGATGAGAGTATTGACAAGGGCCTGGAGTGACAAGACAAGGGGGAATGGCTTCAAACTGCCAGAGGAGAGGATTAAATGGGATACTGGGAAGGAATTCTCAGCTGTGAGGGTGGGCAGGCCCTGGTACAGAGTGCCCAGAGCAGCTGTGGCTGCCCCTGGGTCCCTGGGAGTGTCCAAGGCCAGGTTGGATGGGGCTTGGAGCACCCTGGGCTATTGGAAGGTGGGGGTGAAAAGGGATGAGCTTCGAGGTCACTTCCAACCCAAACTGTTCTGGGATTCTGTGACTGTGTAAATGTGCTGACTTGGGGCAGATGGGCTGGAGGGAGACATTCCCCCCAAGGACCTCGCCTCACTCGGGCTCCCTGTCTCCCCCAGCTGGCCGACCTGAACCGGCGGGTGCCCCCCGAGTCGTGCCTGGCTGCGGGGAAGGGGCCGTGCCGTGCGCGCCCGCCCGCCGTGCGCCCGGCCAGCCCGCACACCATCACCCTGCAGCCCTCGTCCCTGCGCAACCTGCGCCTGCCCAAGCGCCTCCGCGTCATCTACTTCTTCGCCCGCACCCGCCTGGCCCAGCGCCTCATCATGGTACGGAGGGCACGGGGGGATCTGGGTGCCTGGGGCACACACTGCCTCTCACCCACCAGCACCCCCAAGTCCTTCTCAGGGCTGTTCTCCATCCCTCCATCCCCAGTCTCTGCTCACACTGGGGGTCCTCCCAACCCCTGTGCAGGCCCTTCCCTTGGCTCTGTTGAACCTCCTGAGGTCCCACATGCCCAGCCTGGCCAGGCCCCTTTCCATGCCCCGTCCCTTCTCCCCAGTGTGTGGTGGCACCCCCAGCTCAGTGTCCCCAGCAACCTGGCACAGTCCCCAGCTGCTCTCTGTGAGCAGGTTTGCAGGACTGTGTCTTGAGATGAGTTGTGGTTTGTTCCTGCAGGTCATGTGGGGTAAAGACACTCAGGAGATGTTTTGCTGCATGAAAGACTTAAGGCTTTGCCTTTTGCACGTGTGGCCACAGTGGTCACACCACTGACTGCCCCTGCTTAGCCCCCTCTTTCTGTTTGGAATGTTTCTCATGGAATTAGGGGAATCCGTGTGTTCCCAGCCCAGCCAGCCAACACTGGCAGTTTCAGCTAAACCCCCCTGCCCAGTCCTGGAGCTGCTGCCATGGGTCCTGCACAGCTGGGGGCCCAGAACCCCAAACTGAGCCATTCCAGCCCTGTGTGGGGGTGCCAGACGTGCTGGTCCCTGCTCCCAACATGGAGTTCCCTCCCTGCTGTGTGTTTTTGAGGGAGAACTGGGGTTCTGACCATCACACAGATCAGCAAGAGTGGCATCCAGGTTCTGTGTGTGCTGGGAGCGCTCCCAGTTCCTGGGAGGGTCAGTGCTGGAACAAGGCTCCAGCAGGGTGAGGGTGTCCCTGTGGCTGGTGTGCTGTGGGTCAGCTCACACAGGGGACAGGATGGTGGCACTAAGGGACTCGTGTCTCTGCTCCTCCTGCACAGGCTGGGACGGTGATCTGGATCGGAATCCTGGTGTACACGGACCCCGCCGGGCTCCGCACCTACCTCACCTCGCAGGTCACCGAGCAGAGCCCCCTGGGGGAGGCAGGCCTGCCCCCCATGCCTGTACCTGGGGGGGTCCTGCCTGCCGGGGACCCCAAGATCGACCTCTCCGTGTTCCCTTCGGAGCCCATCCAGCTGCTGGAAAACCAGACACAGCAGCGGGAGCAGCAGCCGGGGCTGCAGCCCAACCAGCCCCCCTGGGCCCAGGGCACAGAGGGCAAGGGCAACGGGCAGGGGGAGCTGGGCACTGAGGCAGAGGTGACCTGGGGAGCAGAGGATGAGGAGATCTGGAGGAAGCTTTCCTTCAGGCACTGGCCGGCTCTCTTCAGCTACTACAACATCACCCTGGCCAAGAGGCAAGTGGGCTGGAATGCCACAGGCACTGGGATTGGGGGATTGACCCCAAGGGTTGGTCTTTCTTCTGTCCTTCATCTTCCTGGGTCACATAAGCTGGTTCCACAGGGCTCACTCCGTGTGTGTGCAGGAGGAGCTCTGAGCAGGTCCTGGGTGGGCAGAGCTCCCAAAATCTCCAGGGTCATTCCTCTGGGAATCAGGGTTGTTTCTCTCCATGCTCTCAGGTGCTTTATGTGCCTGGGGCCTTCCTAGACCCTGGAGGTGAAGTTTTGAATTTTGTAAAACAATAAAAGGAGGCTCAGGGGGGACCTTCTGGCTCTGCAACTCCCTGCCAGGAGGAGGGAGCTGGGAGGGGTCAGACTCTGCTCCCAGGGAACAGGGAGAGGAGCAGAGGGAACAGCCTCAGGCTGGGCCAGGGGAGGTTTAGCTTGGACATCAAGAAGAGTTTCTTCATGGAAAGGGCTGTCAGGCACTGGAACTGTCCAGGGCAGGGGTGGAGTGCCCATCCTTGAAGGGATTTAAAAGTCATGTGGATGTGGCACTTGGGGACAGTGCTGGGGGATGGTTGGACTCCATGGTCTCAAGAGGCTTTTCCAGCCCCAGTGATCCTGTGATTCCAAAATCTGATCACCTGTATGTGGTGTGGATGGCACATGTGAGGAAGAGATCTGAGCTGAAGAGCCTTGGTGGGATCTCCTGCTCTGCAGCACACAGAAAACTTCACCAGATCATTGTATCTGTACTTAAATCCATGGGGTCCATTTGATCTCATCAGGAGTTCATTCCACTGTTGGCTCTTTGAAGGGTTAAGACCTGGGAAATACCTTTAGAGAAGAATATTTTCAGGGAGATCTTTAGTTTAGAATACCCGGAATTCCTGACTGGGAGACCCTGAGACTTGCCCTGGCTGCGTGGTCACCCAGCAGGATTCCTGTGTCCCGTGTCCATTGTTCCTGAGCTGTTGTTGCTGAGCTGTTGTCCCCTCTCCACCCCTTCAGGTACATCAGCATCCTGCCAGCCATCCCAGTGACGCTGTACCTGGACCCACAGGAGGCCCTGGAGGTGCGGCATCCCCAGGAGGCCTCGCGCTACCACCCCTTCCTGGCTGCCAGCAGGGGCAATGCAGACCCTGCAGCTCAGCCCGACCACGCTGCCAGGCTCCAGGGTCACCAGGATGTCACCCTTTACAAGTAAGGTGGCCTTGTCACAGCCTTCTGACCCTCCTCAGCTCCAGGGGGACTCTGGGGCTGGTTTGGGCTGGTTCTTCTGCTGGGAGATCAAAAAATACCCGTAAAGCTTCAGTGCCAACGCCTGGCATGGTCAGGATGCTCTCGTGCAAAGTTAAAGTAACCTCTCCTGGCAGTTCTGCATCAGCTGAGGGCAGGGATGGGCTGTGCATCCAGGCTGTTGGTGCTTATGATGCAGGACAGGGTCTGTCACTGGGTAACTGGGACAGGAGATCGATTTGGGGGATAAATGTCATGATTTCATAGAATCCCAGAATGGTTTGTTAAGGAAGGGACCTCAAAACTCATCCAGTGTTACCCCTTGCCATGGGACCCCTTCTGCTATCCCAGGCTGCTCCAAGCCCCGTCCAACCTGGCCTTGGACACTTGCAGGGATGGGGCAGCCACCACCTGGATGTCATTTGATAATGACTTTTTGGGTGTTAAGTCAAACTCTGGTGCAAGGAGCTTCCACCCTCCAGAGAGGACAGCTCAGCTCCTGCCTCAGTCTGCGGGTGCTCAGCACACTTTGGATTATCCCAATCCCCATCCAGTGTTTTTTTAACTCTTAGTTGCTCTCTACTTTCCTTACTGAAAAGCCTTGAAATCTTGTTGAAATTGTCATTTTCCCATTCATAACCCCTTTTATTT
>VZUH01000640.1:0-140629 GCA_013401175.1 Xiphorhynchus elegans
CCTGGATGGTTACTCTCTCCAGGTGCTATGCAGTTTGGAGGGGTGGGGCTCCAGGAGTTGCCCTCGCTTGGCTCAGAGCTGTTTAGGATGTTTTGAGCTCTGCCTGCAAGTCTGCTAACTCCTGGTTCTGAGCAGCTTGGCCAGGTGATGTTCCAAGTGGGCCCCCTCCCAGGCTGCATGCTGTTACTCAGGTTTTGTAAACAGAAGAGCAAAACCTAATGTGGTCTTTCTGCCATCACATGGCAGGACCTGTGGGCAATACTGGGGATGCAGAAGGTCCAGTGATTCCCACAGAAGTTCGCTTTATTGTCCTTCACTAATCCATGGATCTGTGGTCATTTCACTGTATGCTCCACCTTAACTCTAGGGTTGGGCAGATGGGCTTCTGCATTCTCAGCATCTGTCATTTCCAGAAGTAAGTCAGGACATGTAAGGGAGGAGGCCATGAGCTGCAGATTGTTCTAGCATGATGCTTCCAGCCATTGTCTTGTCTGGGGACTCTAGCTTGTCCTGTAATCAGAACATGTCTGAAACCTGAGGGGCTGGGAAAAGATAGTGGCGAGGTGTGGGTTGCTGCAGAAGCCAGGAAAATTAGTTTGGCCAGTGTGTGCTCCCAACTGTCCCTGCAAACTAGATGTGACCCATAAGATCAGATAAAGTGGCTTCTTCACATCTAAAGTTTGTAAGCAGAGTATTTTTAGAAGGGCAAGAGACCTTGGTCCAATAGCATGGGCCTCATTTTGTGGTATCTTTCTAGAGGTATTATACCCCTTCCCACAAAAAGGACCAACAGTTTGTTGCCAGATATATCTATTTCTGCAAATGCCTTCTTAAGAAGGGCAGGACCACACTGCCCATTTTTTTCCTCACAGATCCATTGTGTTGATCTTGGTTCAGTCCCTTATTCACTATATTACAGATGCAGACCTTGACAGAGAAGAATGAAAGCAGTACTGCATGTTTAAACAAGTACTTGACCTATCCAAATTGTTAAATGTTGGTTTGTCTCTCTGGAAAGCAGAAAAGTGTCTTTCATTGTAACATGAAAAGAAGATACTGAATTAAAAAATTTTCCAGGTTCTTCTATGGACTGCTAGATCTGATGGCAATAGAGAAGAATGGACTAATTCTGAATCAAAAAAACAGTGGAAGTCAAGCACAAAATTATTTAAATTAATGGTTTTACACGCAAGTAAAACAGGTGTGAGATGAAAATCTGAATTGAAAACTCTGGGAAACTGGATATTCTGACTCCCCATCCTTGTGTGATTTATCAGTCCTGTCTTTCTACTCATGCTCCTTTTTTGTTAAAGAAATGAGGTGGGGTAGGGGGGAAGGAAGCATGAATTAACTTGTGATACATAGCTACTTATATAGCCAGTTAACTCCTACAGTTTTCTGGGAAACAATCCTGTAAAAGAGAGGCCTGATTTCATTGCTTTTTAAGGTCAGGAGCAACCCCACTGAATTCTACAGTAACGTGTAAGAGTGCGACTCAGTCCTATTCTTTATATTATTCAATCATGACACGTAGGACAAACTTTTTACATAGGAAACTCATTTTTGTGCTCCATTCAAAACCAAACTAAACATCAGCCCATTTTGTTTTGTAAACTGGCATGCTGCAAGCGAGCCACGTACCATGGACAGAAATGTAAGCACCACCAGATAAGTCTCTGTAATTTGTAGTGCTTATGAGAAAACAAACACCATAAACACAGAGATAACTGGGTATATGCACATCAACAAGGTCTTAGTTAACGCAGAAGTTATAACATGGAAGTAAAGAACTTTAGAGAAGCTATTTTTGAAGTGAACCATTAATTTTTAATAAAAAGATATTAATACAAGCAAACTTGAATACGTGTGGGGTATGTTTGTTATTCTCACCATTCTCTGCAATGACACTGCAGTTCGCATTTTACCCTTTTGGTTGTATTTGTCCAGATTCTTACGTGTTGTCACCATGCTCTGGTATCTGCACTGTCCAGTCTGTTTTCTAACTGACTTATCATGACTGGACTAGACACCACCCTGCTGCTTTTATTTTTTTCAAAGGTCTTTTTAAATTATCTTTTCTCAGACAGTTTGTTACTGACGTCTAATGTCTAGAGCATTTTGTTTATCATGAGGCAAAAAAGGCAGATTCATCATAGGATTTTTTTTTTTGCTTTTGATACTGCTACAAAAGTTAATTTGTACAATATTGTGACCAGAAAACAGTGAAACGCTCTGAACCAAAACCTGAAATGTAAACCTCTCCAAATCCATAAAATTTAAAAGTAAACCTTGTGAATCTTCAAACTGTGTCTCTTGCTCTAGAAATGGAAAAACTTTTGATTGTGTGAATTTTGCTTTCCAGCCATTGGCACCTTGTGAAACTTCTTTTAGAGTTATTTTTGGGGACTAGAACTGAATCCATGAGGGCTCCTTCAGAACATTGTGTTTCACACATTTTTCCATGTCATAGGAACCTGTTGTGGTAAGGTGTTTATCTGAAGATGACCATGTAATGGTTTTGAGGGCATAGAGAATGTAAGGTTTTTTTCCCATGTGTATGTTCTCAGTCTGGGGTATCCAAAAGTAAAATAATTTTTTTGAGTTAAGATTTCAGATTAACAGACAGAAGTCACCTTTTTTTTTAAGTCAGAATAACATTACCAGTACATAGCCATTTGGTTTGCATAAAAAATTCAGTTTCCACTTCAGGTTTAGAATGCAATGGCTCTCACAGTAGCTTCCCTTCCTCTGTTTTGCACACAATGAAGGCTTTTCTCTTTCTCAGTCATTTATTTGGTACTTAATGATTGAGAAGAACTTCTGCACTTACTTAATGACTAAAGCTATGATTCTGACAACAAATGCAGGGTTAGTTTAAGTGCTTACACACTCCTTTTTTTTTTTTTTTAACAGATCTTCCCTCCGAGCAATGCAGTTAGAGAGAGGGTGGGAAAAAGTAGAGTATTTTCTCTTCACATGGACTTGTACTTCTGGTTTTGACATAATCTACTGAGATACTAAAGTTACATATTGCCTACATACCCAAACAGGATGAAAGCCCCACTGTATTTACATGAAAGCAGCATTGTATTAAGCACTTGTCAAACCGTGCCTAAACTAGTAGAACAAAAGGTGAAAAGGGCCCTTTCCTAAGGAGCTTAAATTGTATTTGGGCGACTATTTGGGTATTCAAGGTGCACCTCACTGCTCTGTCAGGTGCACCCCTAAGTTTAAGATGTGGTGGCAAATCTGATGACAAATAGGGGTAGATGTGTGATGAAAAAGTACCCACACATAGGTATGCTTGAGCCAAGAAAACGTTGAGAACCACTTGTCTGGTAAACGCAAGATGTGGTGAGTGGCTCTAACAAAAAAAAAGCCTGGCACATCCTTGCCTGCTACATGGTCTCTGAGCTCTGACAGAGAAGGGTTTGTTTTCCTTGTATTACAGAGCAAGGTCTGGTTTGTAGAGACATATGAAGAGATAGATTTAACCTAGTTGATTTTATGATGTGCCAGTTCTGAATCCTCTGGAGTAAACAAGGACGTTTCTCTGCATAGTGTTGTTCTCCCAGACCTTTCTCTATACAAATTTGGCCTTGAGTGAAAGTGGACCATCAGAATAGCTGTAAAGGAATCTGAGACAATATCATAGATAGCAGAGAAAAGACAGGATCTAGATCTTTTGTACAGGAAAAAAGTCAAGTGTTGAAAATGGCCTGAACGGGCCTGCATCCAAGGAAAAGGTGAGGATTCCCTGGGCAAACATATGGGTGACAAAGATAATGGGCATGCTGCTGGTGAAAACCAAAGGTCAAAAGGAGTAGGGAGAGTCTAGGAAGGCAGACATGAATTCATGCAGTAGAAAAACACCCAGGAGGAAGTTTTAAAGAGGTTTCAGATTAAGGAGTGCAAGAAATTTCTTTTGAAGATGAAATTATTAATGTAGACAGATAATGTATCAAATAGTTCTAAACAAAGACCTCAAGGTTTTCTGAAAATTACAGTGGATATGTCTGTGGTACTCTATGGCAAATACTTGATCTAGATTCTATGAAAAGATAGCAAGGGCATAATCAGCGAAGAATGCTCCTGTTTGTCTTAGTTTTCATCAATCTTTCTTTTCAGTTTTGTTTTCTTCTGTTTCTGCCTTGCTCAGTTCCAGGCCTTTATTGTGTGGTGCAGTTGCACTGGTGCCCCAGCAGAAGTTTATGTGTTGAGGAAAGGAGTTTCCTGAACTGGTTCTGCCATAACATTCCAACTAAACGCTACTGTCTGGAAGGGCTCCAGAGCAGAGACCCTGAAAAACACAGCCCAGCTGGTCTGAGAGATAATAGTTGCCAAATGAGTACAGCTGTCTGCAAGAAATCACGTACAGGGATATGGTTCTTCTGTCCTTGTATAGTTCGGAACATGAATCAAATTCATGAGGCTGTTTTGTCATGCTAATGAAATGTTCTTGATCAAAGACTAAGGGAGACAAGACATCTGTATGTAATGGTCATGGAGGTCCTGGATTGTGGAATGGGTTACTGTCTACTCCATTGTTGTTAAGACTGCATTTCAGCATATAATATTTCTTTCTGTTAATTGTATTCTTAATGATTGATGTCCAGCCATAGTGCCGAAACTCAAGAACAGAAGTTTTTCCTTCTAGAAATTTTGCTTCTTTTCCTTGCAAGTCAATCAACCAGTTTGGCTGGAGGCAGGGTCACTGCAGGTGTGTAATCACGCAGTGTGATGTGGGACATTTCTCTTAACCCGTTTGAGATAATGGGTGGCTAATCAAACTCTTCTTGAACTTGAGTACTGTGTTGATTACATAGACAGGACTGGGTTTATACTGTAGGTTCTGGCTTAGACAAAGGTGACAGAAATAAAGTAATTTTCAGTGGGTGAGATGAAAAGGATTTGATGTGTAACTGTACATACAATTCACATCCAGTGGAAATATTCTGCAGAAGCTGCAGATTTTATTGTAGTTCTATGTTGAGGTCAGGCATAGCTCTATTTATCAGGAAAAGGATTTAAAATGTTCTCCCTGAGATGCAGAATGCTTTCCAGAGTTCCAAAATAAATGAGGAAGGCAGTGCAGTAACCACTGAAGAGACATAGCATGCTGCTCACCAACAGCCTAGCCACTCTTACTACACTTAAGTGCTGTGCTGAGAGCCTACTGAAATGGTTTCATATGCCTGGTCCTTCTTTTCCACTGACATTTTAGGATCTAATCCCAATAAATGCAAAAACACCATTTCTCCTCACAGCACTTTAATACCTCTACTGCAAACTTTCTGAAATTTCCTTGTGTTGCTCTTCCCTATAAGAATCTGAATCCCCCATCTCTTATTTTCATTTTAACTTATTAAAAAGGGAAGATGACCTCTATCTCTCCCTCATGGAGAGGATGATAGAGTTTGTGACCCTTTAAACATTACATTGTGGCTGTTCAAGGGTGAGCATTTACAGAAGAAAATGTGAATCTAATTAGGTATAAAAGATGTGTTCTGCTTATTTTTAAAAATAAAAGCAGATCTATGGCAATAGAAGCAGTAAAAAACACCACCTTCCCACAACACTTTTATTTCTAGTCAGAGCTGCTCTGTCCACTTGATTACTCTGCATTGGGATTACAGCCTGTGGGTACGAGGGAGCTAGTGTGATCCTTAGGAAGACTCCCATCTATTTAGTTTTTAGGATTTTTTTCTGCTGATTTGACAATGAATAATGTTGTTTTGGCCCCCTGCTTCTCACCGGGACCAAAAAGTCCTTAAGCCAGAAGAAAAAGTGAGGCCTGTGTGGGAGAATCCCCGCCTGCCTGACCCTCGGCCAAGGAGCCTCAGAGCGCACCGGGGCGCCTCACTGGAGCGGACCGGGGATGGCTTCGGGAGGAATCAGAGGCTTTCTGGCTGCGTTCGGGCTGGCGTGCCCGCGGTCCTCTGTTTCACCAGGCACCTCTGATGCGGTCCCTGTCGGCAGACCGGCCGCGGTTCCAGCCGGGGTTCGGGCCGATGCAGGGCTGGCAGGGCCGGGGTTGGGGCCGCGGTTCGGGCCGGGACAGGGCCGGGATTCGGGCCGGGGCTCCGGCCGCTGCAGCTCTCCCCCTGGCCGGCTCCCCCGGGCCCCGCGGGCGGCGCTCGGTGTGACGTGCAGTTTGGCGCGCCCGCAGCCGCCAGGCCCCGCCCACAGAGCGCTCCCATTGGCTGGGAGCCCTGCCCGTCCCCCCTCGCAGCCAATCAGCGCCCGCCCATTGCGCGGGGACGCGGCGACCGCAGCAGGGCGCGTAGTCCGCGCCTCTCCCGGCCGGGCGGCGGCGCCTCCGGTGGGTTCTTGAGGTGCCTTGGGTTCAGCCTGGTAATTCTGCGGGGCCGAGGGGCAGGCGCGGTGAGCGGCCTTGGGGGAGGAGGTCCAAGGGCCCTGGGCTGGCGGGGGGCTCCCTGCGGAGGAGGCAGGCGGCTGGGGGTAAGCTCTCCTGGGGTGGGGGGCGCTTCGGCCACGAGCAGGATGGTGCTTTGGGCCCCGGGCAGGCAGGGGCTGCTCCTGAGGAACCTCCTAAAGCGTGGTGCTGTGTTTGTGTGCGAGTCGCTGCCCCGCCTGTGCTGGCGTGTGTCCGGGAGGTGCTGCCCTGTGTTTGGGTGAGCCCCTCCGCGCTCGGGCAGGACCGACAGACGCAGGTGCACCGCACAAGAACCTTATAAAAGATGAGCTTGTGCTGGCTGGGGCGGGAGCCCTGGAAGTGGCAGCCCCTTGGTAGTTAGACCTTAGAACTGCGCTTTGCCGAAAGCTCTGCCGCTGTAAGATGCCGCCTCGAGCAATGCCCGCTGCTCTCCCGTGCTCGTGTACCTGTTCTAGCATAGAATGGTTTGCGTTGGAAGGGGTCTTACAGATCATCTTGTTCCGACTCCCCTGCCATGAACAGGGACACCTTCAGCTAGACCAGGTTGCTCCAGCCATCCTGATCCTGAACACTTTCAGGAGTGGAGCATCCACAGCTTCTCTGGGAAGCCTGTTCCAGTGCCCCTGTGCTGGGTCCAGGTCTGCTGTCTGGACCCTCCCTGCTGTTCCGGGGATGGCAGTAGGTTTCTGCACACTAGAGCTGTGGTAATTGCAGTCTAAACAAATCCTGGGGAAGAAATGATGTCCTGGAGCATCTGGGAGGCAAGAAACATTCCCTTGTTAGAAATGCAGGAGCTGTGTGTTCGCATCTTTTTGGGAGAAGGAATTCGGTAGCTTTCCCAGCTCATAGGAGGGGTTTGTATTCCGTTTTTTTACAGCTCTAAGAGCCAGTCATGGTTGTGGTATCTCTCTGAGTGCTCAGTGTTTATTCCTTCCCTGCAGGTAATCAGCCCAGAGCATGTGGTGGCTTCTGTAGCTCTTTAGTCCGTGGTGAGATTTGTGTAGGCTGTTCCTTTGCCATAGAAAAGGTGAGTAGGGTTATTTCCACGTGTTGCTCTAAGGCTTTCTAGTTTAAATGCTTCCATAAGTGGACTGATATTTAAACAACCTTGTGACTGCCAGTCCTTTTAAAATTTGTTTGATATGTATTTTTTCTAACTGAACTGGAATTTATGGTCACCAGATGATATTAGGTCTTTTTATAAGTGGGCTTTTTATATATTTGTTAATATTTTTTTGGTTTGGTCAAAAGTACCAACTAAACTTGTGCATACAGGTGCACCTCCTCTAATGCTGGATCTTGTTTTTTTGGTTGGGTCTTAATTTGATTTTGTAAAATACACTGCCTGTTCCTGTGGATAATACAGTCAATTAATCTGAACAATGAGGTATCTGAAGAAATAGAGCTTTCTCTGGGACCGTTTTTTGTGCAGCAATTCATGCTATGGACACATTGCAATTTTTTAATCATATCTGTGGGATGTTGGAGAAAGCATTTCCATCCAAAGTCGAAGTCATCTATCTGATACTTGGTTTTATTATAAACCTGGGATCTTAAAGGGTGTAGTTTAGAGTTGTATGTGATGTGACATGACACCTGAATTCTAGCAGTCGTTGATTTCTTTGCTTAACGTGCAACTGATAGTTGTGAGTGGAAAAAATGGAGCATCAATGGGTTTTGTCTGAGATGTTCCTTCCCATGCACAAATTTTGGTCCCCCTTTGCATGAAATAAGACTTTACTTAGTATTTATCAACTGTCTGTTGTGTGTCAGACAATACCTCCTGATATTTTGTAGAAGCCTCAGTCCTCAAAGGCTTTTTAATCCTGAAGGTGATAGGTAAGTTAGAGCTGGGGAGGTTTTGCATACTGTCCGTGTGTGATTATGTGAGATTAAAGGACAACTAAGTTGCTGTTACAGACAAGATTAAATTAATGAGTCTGTTAATGAATTGAACTTTTCTGAACACATTTTGAAAATCGGGTAACGGTGAATGCTGACATAGTGCCGGGTGTTTTCTAAAACCCAGAGTGCATGGGCCTATCCCATCCTGCTGACCTAATTCAGTGGGCCTGGATTTGAGACACTTGAAGCGTAATTGAAGCAGCTGATTTGAAATGATGGCTGCTCCCTTAAGTGTGTCTCTTATGGAAATCTAGTCCAAGATTGGATGTGCAGAAGTTGGACCTCAGTCTCCCACCGTCCATGGTTTTGAGAGCTCTTAATACTCATCTGAGTGTACAGCAGTGCCCCAGTGTGTACAATTGAATTTTATAATTTTTTCCCCTGCTCTGTCCCTTGTAATCTAGCCTGTTTCTCAGGTCAGAGTGATCAGGTGGGACTTTCAGAGTTGCAGTGCTGTGTTAGGTGAACCTTTCTTGGCATTGCATCATTTACTTAGAAGATCTTTGACTTCCTTGCAGACCCTTTTGACCAGTGGTCAAAATGTGTCTTCCACTGAAGACAATCCAGCAGAGAAAGGTACTGTTTGACTTTTGAATGCATAGCTCTTATTTAATGAGGACAGCAAACAGGCCTTTTTTTGCCTACTGCAAAAGTAAAAAACATTAATCCTGGTGCCTGAAAAACTGGCATTGTACTTTATAGGCAAAAGAGGAAAATTATACTTGAAAGTCAGGAAAGGGATGGAATAATTTATGGGATCACTTTTGGATTCAGTGAAATGAGGACTTGCTAGTTGTACATTGCATCCCAGTGTATATATATATTGTAACACTTGAGTGTGGAAGAATGATGGAGGAGTTGGCCTACACAAAAATCAAGAAGAGACTGGCATAACTAGCCCTTGTATGCTTGAGTCTGATGTGTGTCACTTCTGAGTTCACCAGTGAGAGTGAGATCTGCTTCTCTGGGAGCCTGTGATACTGAGCCAGGCTCTTGAGGGAAACCTGTAGGCTGAAACAGCTTGTACAGATCTGCTCCTCATTAGTTGATTAAGTGGGCTAGTTGCAACAAGCTGGGTGGAGGAATTCCTCCCACATGAGGGTGGGAGGAATTCAAAACCAGGAGATCTCAAATGTAAAAACATACTCAGCAGACACTTGTTTCTTTGATTGTTTTATTCTGATAGTTGTTTACTTTTTGCTGCCATATTATGCATTATCTGTGGAATGTTTGATGTATCTATCTCATGTCTTTGTCCAGATGCATCATTTTTAGATGCCAGACCAAGTTGCCAGCTGTGCTAAGCTGTAACCAAAATGGCTAAGTATAGGCTTGTTCTCTTAAGACACGGGGAAGGAGCCTGGACCAAGGAGAATCGTTTCTGCAGCTGGGTGGACCAGAAGCTGAGCAGTGATGGAATAAAGGAAGCTCAGAACTGTGGCAAACACCTTAAAGCGCTGGGCTTTGAGTTTGACCTAGTCTTTACCTCTGTACTGAGCCGTTCCATCCAGACTGCATGGCTGATCCTGGAAGAGATGGGCCAAGAGTGGGTCCCCATTCAGAGTTCCTGGCGGCTGAATGAGCGTCACTATGGTGCACTGATTGGGCTCAACAGAGCAGAAATGGCTCTGAATCACGGGGAGGAGCAAGTAAAAATATGGAGGAGAAGCTATGATGTTACCCCACCTCCCATATCTGAATCTCACCCTTATTATGAAGAGATTCATAATGATCGCCGATACAAATGCAGTGATGTCTCTCAGGATAATCTTCCAAAAGCTGAAAGCCTCAAAGATGTGCTTGATAGACTCCTTCCCTATTGGAATGAAAAGATAGTCCCAGAACTGAAAAGTGGCAAAATGATTCTTATCTCTGCTCATGGTAACAGCAGCAGGGCATTGCTGAAGCACGTGGAAGGTAAGGATCCTTGTTTTGGTCTTGCCCTCTCCTCCTTAACCAGTAACATGGAGCTTTATCTCCTGTTCTGCAGTGTATGTTACTTATCTGGGCTGGGAAGTTGGTGAGGTATCAAACTGGGAAGTATGGAAGCAGAGAGAGTTAGTTAAGGAAAGAGCCGGATATTTTCTTGTTGTTTCTCACTGTTTGTTAAAAACTGTATTCAAACTAATTTTGTGGTTGGTCTAAATAGACAAAACCTCTGCAGGCTCAAATTATTTTTGGATTTATTCAGCTGCTTTGTCAGGCTTGAAATCATCAAACATTCATTAAACAAACATCACTGCAACACAGCAGAATAAAAGTGCTTGACTTGGGTTGGGGAAGATGTTGTTTAGTATTACTGTGGTGGGTCACTTTTGAGACTTTATTCCTGATAATTTTTTACTTAAAAGTTATGTGACAGGGAATTCAGCAGAGTAGGTACTTGCTTAAGCTTATGCAAATACTGTATTATTTTGTAATATAGAAAACACATACCAATAAACAGGCAAGTTGGTAGCTTAGCATAAGGTTGCTTATTTATGTTTGCATTGGGAGATACCTCTAAAGGCCACCTGTTCCAACCCCCCCTGCAATAAGCAGGGACATCTTCAACTAGATTAAGTTGGTCAGAGCCCTGTCCAACATTTCCAGGGATGGAGCATCTGCTATCTCCCTGGTCAACGTGTTTCAGTGTTTTACCAGCTTCAGCATAATAATTTCCTTCCTTATATCTAGTCTGAATCTATGCTCTTTTATTTTAAAATAATTACCCCTTGTCTTATTGCAGCAGGCCCTGCTTAAAAGTCTGTACCTGTCTTTCTTGGAGGCCTTCTGGACCCTTCTATTTTCCAAGCTTAACAACCTTAATTCTCTCAGCCTTTCCACATAGGAGATGTGCTCTGTTGTTCTGATTGTTTCTGTGGCCTACCTCTGGTCCTGCTCCAACAGGTCCATGTCTGTCTGTGCTGAGGATCCCAGAGCTGTGCTTGAAAAGGACTTACCTGTGACCTGACTTAAAAATAAATGATATCCTTTTCATTGCTAGATTCTTCCCCCCCATCTTCTTTCATCTCATGGTTTCTAGGTCATCCTAAACTGAAGGATAGAATATATTGATTTCTTTGTGGAGAGAGTAGCTTTACTTTTTTAATTTGAATTTAGTGATGATGCTTGTGTGAATACAGCCTACTAGAATTGTAGTTGCAAGTATGCATAGACCAGATTGTGTCTACTCAATTTTCTTTTTTAGTTACAAAATCTTCTGTTATGTGCCCCTATGGCTCTGTCTACTGAGTACTTTGTGCATTTGGCCATGTATGAACAGTCAGGACAGCTGATGCTTTAGCAGAAATCAGACACCTGAGAAATGAGGATGTGTGAGTGGCTTCTGGAACTAGAAAGTCTGTGAATCCTGGGGTACAGGAGGAAGGCTGGTTCAGTCAGTTCCACTGATGTGATCAGAGTGGTTGTCCACGCTGTGTGAAATGATTAAAAATTACGAAGGAAAAAGAGGGAGTGGGATCTGCAACCATGATGTCACCCCTGCACCCCAAGAACTGAACCAGTTCCATGAAACCATAATGACTGGGCCCTTTGGGGGTGAAATGCCAAGGGGTGACCATGGCTTTAGCAGAGCCCCTGGGCCACCTTCTGCACAGGCATGCACTGAGGCTGGAGCTGACAGCACCAGTTCCTTTGCAGTTTGTATGGATTCCTTGCTGCATTAAGATCAGAGAAAAAGAGTGCTGCAGAACTTTTCTTTGAGACAATGTAAACTCTAATTCTTCCAGGACTGCTCACACTCAGCCAAAGTTAAAAAAGCTATCTTTTCTCTGTCTTACAGTGTAACTTGACTCTCACAGCCTATGCTTATATAGGGAAATGTGAGGAATCCTTAGCAGAGGACCTACTTCTTGTTGACTAAGGACTGCCCATCAACAACCCCACAGGAGCAATTGCCAAATACCTGCTGGCTCTCCTGCTGTTTATCTAGTGGAGATTGGGTTGTTGAAGAACTCACTGAAGGGTCGCGTGAACAGAGACCCCTGTTATTGCAACCTGCTTTTTTTTTTACTATTCTATTTTTTATTGAAGAGCTCCTTAGCTGGGTCTAAGAGTTCCTTGTCTGCATTGCTGGCTGTGTATCCCTTTCTCTACTGAAAGGTGGTGAGTTGCTCTGGAATCTTGCTGGAGTTGGACTTGATTCAAGAGTGCTTAAAGTTTGCCAGTCTACTGTATTTATAGTACCCAATGTGAGATGGGCTTTGCTTTCATGGATTTTTTTGATATGCTTAGTATGTCCTGTACTTGAGTGGAATTTTCTAGGCCTCTCTAGCTTAGCTGGAGCCATTCCTTCTTTTCTTTTTTTTGGCATTTTGAAAACTGGACTCCAAATGCCTCAAGCAGCAGTCCGACATGACTCCTTGAATATCTTAGTCAGTGTTAATTTAAAGTTTCTAAGCTACATCATCTAAGATTAGATGGCTGTAAATATGAATGATTTCATTCTGCTTGGTCTGATGAAACAATTCTAATTGTTTCAGTCTGAATTTCAATTTTTTTTTTTCTCTGAAAGACTTCAGAGTACTCTTGAAGGTGTTAGAGCTATTTTTTTGGAACAGGCCTGTGATTCTCGAAATCTAAATATTTTCCTTGTTCTGAGGAAGTGATAAAGAGCTGGAAATGTAGTTCTGATTGCGTGCAATCATCAGAACAGCAGAGTATTGTGCTAACAAGGCTTTGTTTGTGGATTTGGATTTTGTTCTTGTTTTCTCAGTGTACAGAGTGGTCCTCATTAGGGCGTATGAAATGCCTATAGGATTTGCCGTGCTAAATAAGCATCCTCACTGCACAGGATGTAGTTACAGCTGATTTGCTCAATTCTTTGAAGGAGGAATAGTTTTTTCTTTATGTAGCAACTAGTGTTTCAGTGGGGAACCTCTTAGCAGTGTCCCATTTTGAAGAGATTAATGTGGGTAATACTTTTGACCACCTTGCCCTCTTTGTGTTGATGTACTAACTAATGGACTGATTCATAAGGTGACTCACAAAAGGATTAATGGGCTGTCTGAACTTCTTTTCTCTCAACTATTTGACCCTGAAGACTTATCTCAAGTACCTTGAGATACAGTCCTGTGGAAGGCCTGATTCTAGAATTTCAGACCAATTGGAAGGTTTCACATCTTGGATATGATGTGGCGGTCACTAAGTCTTGTTGTGCTCAGGGTTAGAAATGGAGGAGAGGAGTTACCTGGTCTCTTGAAGATGCAGATGTTGTAATCACTGGGTTTGACTGGTTGTCACAGGGCTGGGACAAATCTCTGGAACTGGGCTTGCAGGTAGAATGTGGTGACTGTGAAGGCATCATGCTGGTTTTGCCTGTTGGTGAGCAGGGAGATCACTGCCCTCAAGATTTTGCTTTCTGGCACTACCTGTGATACTTGTGCAGTTACAGCATTCTAGTAGTTTACATACTGGAGCACAAATTGTGTGACCTCGTGTGAATTGTGTATTGAGGGCTTCTTAAGATTATTTTACTGATTTTGCTGCTTGACCTTTTTAAGGATATACTTATGAGCCTGTGGTGTCTGAGTGCAGTTACAGAAAACAGCTTGAAGTCTAACAATTCAAAGGTCTTTTTTGTAATAATTGCTGTACCCAATTATTACAATGTTCATGTACCTAACTGCTTTCTGCTATACTGCTGCTGTTAAAAGACAACAGGTGATCATGAGAGAACATGTGAGATATCCCCTTAAGGAATGTATTTGCTCAGTCATCATTTTATCTGGGGTCCTGAGGAAGTAATCCTGAGTATTTCAGTAGTGCCTGTGGGTTCTCATGGCTGTAAGTAGGTAGGATCTGAGTTTTAAATCTTCTTGGATAAAGACTGCTTCCAGCAGCACAGCACCCTTCAGCAGTGCTGAGACCCAGGCTTTGGGATTAAACTGAAGGGAAGAGTCTTCAGTGATTTTATTTCCCATTACAGTTGAGACTTTGTCTTGATTTCACCCTTGTTCCTCGTGAGATGGGAATGGTTGTGACACAGGCCAGCTCAGATGCAGTGCAAGAAAAGGTCAGTTGGTTTTAGATACAGCACGTAAAGTAACTGGATAGCAGTTAGCTTGCAGCTGCAATGGCTGGAGTGTAAGATGGAAACCCTTTTCTGGCCTCCTGGAGAAGTGTTATCATGAACTAACTCTCCCTCCAACTGAAGAGTTTGTGTGAGAAGCCTGCTCAGCTTTTTGCTTCCTGAAGAAGAGAAATACTTTACAAATACACTACCAGTGCTAAGTTAAAGCCACAGAGTGCTGTTGTTTCTTTAGAATATTCTTTTGGCTTCAGCTCATGTTTCCATACTTCTGATTGTGAGGTGACTTGCAGAATAATAGCTCCACACCCAGATGGTTCTAGAGAGGTATGTTTATTTGGCGCCGGGTGCACGAGGGATAGTTCCACCAAAGATGTGCACACCTGCAAAACCTTGAGCAGTGGTTTTATGCACTGTACATGTTACATATTCATAAGCCCCTTAGACATATTTACACTATTCCCAAGAAAAGGCAAATTTATTGTAATCAGTTCTTGGAAATTATTTCCATGTCTCCTCCTTTCATTCCTCCTTGGGCCTGCATGTTGCTCTCTGGTGGTCGTGGGGATGAAGGTCCTACGTCTTCCTCCCTTTGTCCTTTTCACGTCTGGTCCAAAACTTGCTTAGGCCAGTTTCCCTGGCAGGCACTGGAAGAACTTTTTGTTTCTTACAGCATCTTATCTGTTGTTGTAGCCATTTATGGCCTCAGCTATGCAGTCTGTCCCTGTAACTTCAGCAAAAGTTCTTGCTATTATTTCTATTAATGCTTTCAGTGTTAGTTGCTTGGTGTTATTTTAGTGTTAGTTGCCTTGCACTTTCAGTGTTAGTTCCCCTATTATTAGTAACTTATTAATAAGGTACTAACAGTGAATAGAGATATCTTATATCAGGGGCAATGCTTCTTTAGGAGGAAAAATCCTGAGGAGAAAGCCATTGTGCTTCCTGCAGCATGTTTGTTTTAGACTGTGCTGTTTTTCTTTGTAAATCAATACTAGTTGACATTGTGGTCACTTCGTGTTCTGTAAAAACAGTAAAATGCATTTCTGAATTTGTGTAGCTACTGCTAGTTTTGTTTAATCCATCTCCAGGGGAAAAACCTTTTAAATATCATGGCTCCTGACCACATTATGTGGGTTGCCTGAGCTCTCCTGCGTGACTTCATCCACTTTGTGTATATGTGAATGGTTTAGTCTGGGAGACTGAATCCAGGAGGTATGCAGAACACTTCCTATGCCCAGATACTCTGTGGATACATAGTGACCTGTGTGTTGTTAAAATCTGATGCTTGAGAATCTTTGCAATAAAAGCTCAGGCAGCTTGACTGCTTGTTTTGCAAACCAAAGTCCTTGAGAGTTGTGCTTATGCCTGGTAAACAGACTCAGTATTTTTCCCATTGATTTTTCTGCTGGTTTTAATATTTTTAGATACTCCTCAAGTTCTTTTCTACAGGTCTGATTCTTTGGCCTACAACTGTTGAATTATTTATCCCTTTATGCAAGGATTGCTTAAACTGTCAGAATGTGAATTGTTTTAAAAGACTGATGCTCACTATTGTAACAAAGTGTAATTTCCTTGCAAATGTTTGTTTCTGGTGTTCTATGCTCTTCTGAAACTCAGGGCTAACCTAAGTACTTGGGCTAATCTAATCAAGAGTATGTCACTGCAAAAATTGCATGTTTGTATAATCTTTGGGCAGGGGGCATAACGATTCCTACGTCATGATTAGTTCTGTTTTTTCTGACCTGTTGTCATCCCACTGTTGCTGAGTGGCTTGACTCGTGTGGGTTCTCCTGTTAATGTGCTGGATCTGCTTTTCCCATTATTGTAAAATTCACTGGTAAATTTGCACCTGAGAACCATCTGTTTTGTCAGTTGCCCAAGCGGGTGTTTTCTTGGTGCACCTTGGTCTACTTTATGTGGTGTCATCACTGTAGAAGCTTGATTGTGTGCATTTTCTAAGTGTGAATTGCTCAAAGCTGCTGCTGTGTGCTATTAAAAAGGGGAGGAAAAAAGAAATACTGACGTTCGCAATGACACTAGCTTTCTTTTGCCTCATTTTCTGAGAGAATGTCTTTGCAGTCACTGATTATCAATGTGACTCTTTAGACCTTGTGTGAAAACCTTATTGGGATGTTTGGTCTCAAAATTCAGTTGGAGGCTTTGGAGACTTGTGTGTTTGATGGAAAAATACCCAGCAATTTCACTGAGATCAGAATCACAGAACATTTTAATTAAGCACATCTGAATAAAATAAACTTTCTCTCCAGGTACACAATCTTTTAATGAAGTGGAAAAACACAGGAAAATACTAAGCTTTAAAGTTGATTTTCTCCTTCATTTTCTTTGCCATTCCCTCATCTGAAAGTGCAAATGAATATCCTCTTGTATGTAGTAATTTTGAGAGGAGTACTGTATACACTGCTATAAACTTGCTTTTGAGAAATCAGGTGTGGGCAAAGAGTGATCCTTACACTAGAAAAATTAAATACTGTCTGTAAAGACAACTTGTGTGAGAAGCTTTGCATAGAAAATTGAAAGGAAAAATTAACCTTTGTATCCTGCCTTTTTAAAGAGGCTGTGTGTATTGGTTGCATAGCAGAAGTTGTTGCATGTTGGAGTAGCACATGTGGACTCTAATCATTTTTTGTAATGCGTGATTTGGAAAACTCTGGAGGAGAGCCTATTTTTCTCCATGTCCTGTATTAAAGGAATGGTATAATCTCCAGGGCAATATTTTCCTGGGTTTTTTTCCATATGTGTAGGCTGAAAAAATTAAGAAACTCTCTTCACCTAGATGAGAATTCTCTCCTTTAGTTGTTCCTAAAGCAATAACCAAGCTGTCACCTAGCTGGGAACTGACACTTGACTAGCTGATGATGGGGTCTGTAACATGTCCTTGACTGTTTTAAGATGAGATGATCTCAGAAATAAGGCAGTAGGCAATTAGGAAGCCATAGGTGTAACTCTGTGTTTTTCGTTTGGCAGGCATCTCCGATGAGGACATCATCAATGTTACTCTCCCTACTGGTGTGCCCATACTTCTTGAACTTGATGAGAATTTGCGCCCTCTGGGCCCTCACCAGTTTCTGGGTGATCAAGAAGCTATCCAAGCTGCCATCAAAAAAGTGGAAGATCAAGGGAAAGTAAAATCTGTTGAGAAGTAAAATGCCACTAACACAGCTGTGTTCAAAGTGTGGTAGTAAGTGATAATGTATGTATGACTGTTAAGTTGCACTGTGTGAATGTCTCAATTTCAAGCACTAAATAATTGGAAGGGACAATTGTTGAGTCTCAGGTTGATAGTTTAGCCCTTTGCCTTTTAAAAAAACTGGACTTTAGATTACAGTATGAGGTTATCAGTACTGAAAAAAGAAGTGAAGAGATGATTCAGGTAATGGAAACTTACAAGGCAATTTGTCCCAGATCTGGGATTAAGGGTGGCCCAGTACAGAAATAAAGTCTACCAACAATCAGTCCTAATCTGTTAAGGAGAAAAGTACCAGCTTACTGGACTAATCAAGTCCAAGTTGTTATAAGCGCTAAAACTTTCTCACTGATAAAATGGCACTGGGTAACTCTGTTATCAGCTGTGGTTCTTCTGTGTCAGTGGCAATGACCGTTGATTCTGAGGGGATTTCCCTCAATCTTTCAGAACACTTTCAGTTGGACAACTCTCTGCCTTTGTTAATTTGAGTCTTCCATGGCCAGTTCCTGGTTCAGAGAATTTTGTAGAATTTTATAGTTATCAGTTGTCTTTTGTTACACTAGCACAAAGCACAAAGGTTTCCTGCTCAGTGTTTAAATTAGTGAGGTGTCTGAATACCTTTGAAACACTTCTGTAGCATTCACCAGAAGTTTGATCATCCCTTAGTCAAGGTGTTAGAATAATTAATTAAAACTGAATATATATATAATCCAATAAAACTGGATATAGGACCCCACCCCATGCTTTCCCAAGTTGCAAAGATACCCTGATAAGTATGTTCAACAGTAATGTTACTGTGGCATTATCTGTATTAAATTCCCTGAAGGGATGGAAGAGATGCATGAGGCATGTAAGAAGTGTTACTGTGTGCAGCTCATGCAGGCATCCTGCTGGTAGGGAGGGATATTCTGCCATGCCTGAAAGTGTTCCCCTATAAACCTCTCCTCACAATCATAGCTTGGTTCCTGCTCAGTGTGGCCTTGCTGTTTGGCAGTGAATTTGACCAGTTCACACTGTGGTTGGATGTAGCATAGCATGTATGGCAGTCTGATGTTCTCTTTATGTACACAAGCATCAAGGTATTTCCAGTTTTGAAGTTTTGCTCTTAATCTTGCTATGAAACTGATACTTAAATTTTTATGTGACCCACTGTCTCAACATGTGAGCATCTTCATTCTGACCTCACATACTGACATGAGTGTCACTTGTGTGTGTGCTGTTAGAGCTGAATGTGTTCTCAGCATAGCCCAGCTACAGATCTTGACATTGATGAGAATTTCCTTGGTATGATGATAGTATAAACTTTGACAATCCTAAGGTAGCTGCTGCTTTGCAGTGAGCAGCTGTGTAGCTCACTTTTGTGAGAGGATGTTTGTTTTGTTGTGAGGAGAGCTATGTGACAGTGTGGTGTGCCTCTGATAGTCTTCCTGATATGTGGAGCAAGGCTTTCCAGGTCTGATCCCAGCTCACATTAGTGTAGCAGATAATCCATAAAAGACTTCTTGCTGGAAGGCAGTCTTTCATGCATGAACTACACCTGGGCTTCTGTTTGGTTTTGTAGCCCTTGCAGTAGGAACAAAGCTACATGTTTCTCTCTTGCATAAAGCTGGTAGGTTTCCTCTTTCTTTGTACAAGAAAGGGTTTGTTTTGGGTTTTTATTTTGGTTTGTGATTGGTTTTGAGGTTTTTTTTCCCTCTGAAATACTACTAGCAGCTTCTCTCCTACTTTATTTCATACTGGCTTACTCCTTTCTGGGTTTTTAGTTTTCTGTGTGACAAGTAACTGTAAATCTTAGTTGATATTTTGCAAGTCAGTGGTACAGAGTTAGATTGTTGATCAGCAAATGTTTACCTGGGAATGCCCTGAGGAGGGCACTCAACTGATTCAGTTTTCCCTTAAACATTAAATAATGTGCAAAGTTTAGTATCAGGTACAAGTTACTGTAGACTTGTAAACAAGACTACCAGAGCCACCTATTGTCAGTGGGAACTGCATGCATCTAGATGTGTGAGTGTACAAGCCATGTCCATATCCCTTTGGCATTGTGGTATTGTAGTGTAGAACTTCTTCAGGATTTGATGTGCAGCTGGAATGTATGTGGAAACAAACCCAGCTGACCTGGGGGTTCTCTTCCCCTTCTCTTAGAGAATTCATACTCTCTTCTAAGAAATGAAAAGGTAAGGTAAATCAGTGAATTTGGAGAGCGTTATTTCTTCTTGCCACATTTTCTTGAAACATCCTTTCAAAGAGTCATGGACAGTAAGAAAAGAACATTAGGGTGATTTTTTTTTTCCGGGTGATGCTGTTTTTACAGTGCTGCTTGAGATGTTAATAGTGACAGTGCCCTAGGAAGTTTAATTGTGACTCCAAAGTGATGACAGAATTTTATATGCACATCTGGCAGCAATAACACCTCACAAAAGTATCAAACGGAAACAACTGGGGATTTCATTGTGCTCCTTAAGATTATTTTAACACCTTGCAATGCTTCCTTCTGAATAGTCTTTTCATTAAATCCCGGTTCATACAACATGTATATTGAAGAAAAGGAAACCAACTTCCATCACCAGTGGCATAAGGATTTCTGATCTTCTGAGGCATAGATAGCTGCATGAGAGGGAGAAATTAGAATCTTGCTGATGACTTTAGAGATCAGTGGTTGGGAAGCATTTTCCCCATGTTTGAGGATGCCTCAAAGTCCTATAAGGTAACTGGTGTTTTTACAGTTAACATAATGGATGTGGTTAATTTGGTTTGTTTATGCATTTTTAACTTCTTGTTCAGTAGCAGTAATAGCTCTAAATTCTCTTGAAAACCTTTGTAAATGTGGTGGGGCTGGCAAGTTCTTTATAACTCAATAAATTCATCTGAAAAGGAATTCAGCTTGGTGTCAGTCTTTTTTTCTTCTACTCCTGTTCCCTTTGTCTCCCTTTCAGGGCTGATAAGTAAACAAAAGTGACCTTCAGGGTTCCAAAACTCCTAAAATGGTTGTTGATTACATGTCATGCAGACAACTGGGCTACAATAGTGTTAGAGCCAACATGCCTCATGTTTCCATGTAAATAAGTTGGCCTGGAGGGAATACATACCTTTTCCAAAGTATGGGGGCACTTCCTTGGGAATAATGAACATTTAGTTCCAGAACAGTGAGTCTAAACAAATGCTTGCTGTTTCCCATGCTTGCCATTCATTTTAATAAGAAGAGTTACTTTTTGATGATGTGTTTAAAAAACTGGCTTCTGGAGACCAAGCCAGCCCTTTCACTTTCCAAAGCACTCTGATGCCAAGCAGAGTTGTAACTCAAATGACAAGCACGAGGAACTGCAAGCCTGCTGAGGGCAGTTTTTTCTTCCTGATTCACACAGAAGGCCTTAGATGCTTGGATAATGGAAGTGGTATGAAGGTCCTAAAAGTTGAATATTCAGATAAAACTGGGAAGACGCAGCAGTGTGGCTTAAAACAAATGCATACTGAAGAAACTGCCTTTTTTAAAGTAGGTCTTGTGATTGTGTTGAGAGTGAGTGGGGAACGGAATAGATTTGTCTGAACCATTTGTGTACTGATTTTTAATGTTTTGAAGTTAATATGGTTGCCAGCCAGTTCAAAATTCTATTGGTCTTTTAAGGTGTATTCCGCACTTTCCCGCAGTCACCTCTTGTACTTTTCTCTGTCTTTGTAACACCTCAAATTGTTCCAGAGTCACGTCTGCTGTTTCCTGTGCTGGGAGAAGACCATCTGAAGACTGGCTTGGTTTCAGTCCACTGTACTTTTGTGCCACAGAATTTGCTTCGAACTTTTTTTTTTAATGAAAATTTTAGTCTATGGTAAGTCTATGGAAAGTGTCTGAGTGTCAGTTGAATATCAAATCAATCTGGCACGGCCTTCACAAGTTTATGGTCACTCTGTTTCAGACCTGCTAATTCTTAAAGTCCAGAATAAATGATTCTTGCCTTGTCTGTCTTCTGTTCTGACACCACCATCTCCTCGGTCTTAAATTCTTGTGGGCAGGAAAGGAAGTTGACATGACAACTCAGCTGCTCAAGAAAGTTCAGAGCTAGGTAGGAACCGACTAGTGATTCAAATGAAGGCTGTAGAAGCATTTGGAAAGAAGGCATCTCCCTTTGAGAGCTGTGCCAAACACCTGTTGCTGCCTCTTCCTTGTATTATGGTGGCCAAAGGATCTGGAGATGGGTAAAATACAAAAGGGATTCAGCATCACATGGAGGGCAGAATGGCTGTGACATGCCACTCCCCCCTCCTGCTGCTTTATTAGCTTGTTAATCAACACTCAAGCTTTCTTGGGGCTATTCTAATAGAATTTAGCAGCCAGGTTGTGTCCCAACTCTGTGAAAGAAAGGAGAAGTAGGGGAGGAGGCTCCCTGTTCCTGGTTCTTCCTGTTGTGCTGACAGAGCTGGGAGGGCAGCAGGGAGCAGACTGTGGATGTTGCTGTGCTATGAGGTCCTGCCCAGTGCAATGAAGAGGCCTGACGATGATCTCTGATGGCTGTTTAGAAAGGAGGGGGTTTTGACTCACAGTTCAGTTGGAGATGGCAATATAGATGCTGCAGTTCCTCTATCAGACTTCAGAAGGCAGACATTGCAATTGTTTTTCCAC
This sequence comes from Xiphorhynchus elegans, assembly GCA_013401175.1. NCBI lineage: Eukaryota > Metazoa > Chordata > Aves > Passeriformes > Dendrocolaptidae > Xiphorhynchus > Xiphorhynchus elegans. Next base: position 22,154 of record VZUH01000640.1, read on the forward strand.
GTTTCTCTTTCATCTGCCCCTCAGCACGGCATGTGCTTTCTCACCTTCTGTCTGGCACTTGGGTGAAAGTATTAGCACATGTTAGTTAGGTGGAAGAAATTCTTGCACTGTCTTCTAGCAAAGCAGTGTGAGTCCAGTGACAGCAAATGCGTTGCTTATGTTTTGGTTGCTGTTGGCCACAGAGAAGCCAGGCAGTACCTGGCTGCCATCTTCCAGGTTGGTCATCTCTAGCCATTAGGAGCAAGCAGCACGACTGAATACACATGAAGCACCCTGATGATGCCACAGCTGTTTAGTGGAAGTGCCTGTTTCTTTTAATGAAGGGCGTTTTTTCTCCTTGTTCCTGGTGATAATCTAGCAGAATTGCTGAAAAGTAGGAATGTGCATGGGCTGTGAATCCCATAACCTAAAATTAGGGTGCTTTGCTGAGGAGTTAACTACCTAGTGAATCCTGCTTTCCTGACAGACTTGTCAAGCTCTTAGTAACTCTACTGTACTGCAAATAAAACCAAGCTAGTTCTCTAGGTCACATCTGGGGCTTTTCAACTGTTCCTGAACTCTGCAGATTTGTGTTTCTGGGATCTGTATGGAAAACAGTGATAGGAGTGAGAAAGTAGGCATAAAGATTCAGAGCTGTCTCTAAAGGCAGAGCAATTGCTCTTGCACAAATTGCAACTGTAGAAATGAAAGTGGACAACAGGTGGAGCAAGTGCATTGTGGTGAGGGTATTCAGGAAAATGAACCCATTTTATGCTCCTGTGTGCCTGTGGGGGCAGCAAGCTTTAATCAACCTCTCCTGAAAGGCAGCACGTTTTCTCTGCCAGGCCGCTCTATGGGTTAATAAATGGTGTGGGGATGACTTAGTTCTGGTGTGGAATAAATTGCAGTCATCATCTAGGGCTGCTTGTACAGACTGCCAATTAATCCTACTTTTGTCTTGCATTAGCAGCTTCACTAGACTGGCCATTGTTGCATGGGAGAAGGAGCACATGCCAAATTAAAAAAAAAAATAAAGGAACAGAAATTGGAAGGGGCCCTGGGAAATACTAATTTTTTCAAAGGACTGTGTATTCTTCTCTCTCACCTGTTAGGGTTTTCCAGATGAGGAGATACCCCCATAGTGCTTTATACCTGATTTTCCTCTAGTTCCTTATTAGCTACTCTGCCCTTCCCTTCTTCTACCTTAGTAACTCAAATTCCACTGGAGCTTTGATTTTGGTGCTGTTTTCTCAGCTTGGAAAGTATTAATCAGATTTGGTCAGAATCCACTTGAAATACTGACATCTTTGTTCAGAATAGGACATAAATTAAAAAAATAAAGTGAACATCAGCAAGTGCCAAAACATTTTCCATAGAAAGCTGCTGTCTATTTAGTAAAGACACAATTGCCAGTTGGCTGAAGACTCCTGTGGTCCTTCATGTTTGTTTGAGAAGAGTCATCACTTGGATCTCAATGATCCCATTGGCTACTGTATTTCTCACATCTCAAGTCTGGGTTTTTGTCCTGTCCCCTGATGTGGCCCTGCCCTAAATTTCTGCATCCAACCACAAAGTACATTATCCAGCAGCTCCCGCGCAGCATTCTTCTATGACACTTCCCACAACAGTGTGCCTTGCCAGCTTCAGAGCTGCTTATAAGAGGAGTGTAGATAGGAGGAGACAGAGCCAAGTGTGGAATAGGTGTGAGAGGGAGATACAGCTGAAAGAGTTTGAGAAATGCTGTGCTGAGGTACGGATTTTCAGCTGGATCATATATTTTACAGTCCTGTCTGCGTTCTTATGAAGCACAGGGGAAAATGAAGATTTTTATACTTTAGCTGGAAAAAGCCACCCACCTGAGAGAAACATTGTGACTTGTTTTCCTCTTAGTACTTTTTATCTGCTTGTTTTATTTTCTGTTAACTCAAGTGAATCTCTTCCACAGGAGTGGCTCATGCACAGCAGTTTTTCGTAGCTGACAGTGGTGGAACTACTTGCATGGCAGATCTATTGGAGGTCGTAGGAGTGTTCTGTGATGTGATGGGCTGGTGCAGTGCATTTCTGTTGTGCATGGGCATGACTTTTTACTGCTGTGACTTGCCAAAGATCAGTTTGTGCTTCTGCCACTGCTGGTGAGATTTGTCGTTGTTCACCAGCTCATAGATCAGGTCTTTTGTTAATGATTTCCCTTTAAAAAGCATCATATGGGTGCTACTTGATGTCAGTTCCTTCAGGGCTCAAGGATAGTGTGCCAGGAATGAAGAAGAATTGGTTAACAAATGGAAAAATTGATTATAGAAATATTAGATATGCATGTACTCCCAAAAGGATAAGTTTAGGGCTGTCAAAACACTGTGCTGTCTATTTTGCAGTTCTATGTAGCTTTGATTTGGTTTTTGTGGAGATGAGAAAAAAGGCTTCATAAAGCCTGGTTATTTAGTCTTGGTTCAAAAGGTACCTCCAATGTCCCAGTAGTTTCCACTGAACTTAGCATTCCTATAAAACGAGGTCACTTGAAGAGCTCTCTACTGCATGCAGACAGTGTGAGCATGTAATCTTGTCTAGCTCTCCAAGAAAGCTTGGGAAAAAGGATGAGGAAGGAGTGCCTTTGTCATGCAGATCCACTTGCTCGACATGTGCTTAGCCCTCTTGTGTTCAACAGGTCCACTGATGACTGCAGAATTCCTCATTGAAAGTGCAGTTAGTGGATCAAGCTCTTAGCACTCATGTTTCACTTGATTATTATAACCTGGCATCCTGATCCTTGTTTTCCTGGCAGTAAACAGTGTGAGTCCTGCTGACTGCAGAGGGAGAGGGCCAGACTTTCCATAAACTCTTTTTTTCCCTGGGTGCAGAAATAAAGAGCAGATTTTGAAATGCAACCTTCATATCTTGTCAGCTGGATTCCTGGGAGGGCCCTTAAAGACAGCAGCCTGGATGAACAGACAGGAAGAGGGCTAGATGTTTCAAAGCATTAATAATCCTGAATTCTAGCCTAGTCATCAACCTAATGGAGCTCTGAGTACTAAAATGAGGTTTCTGAGAAAGCTTGGGATTTCTGCCTCACCTTGTATTTACAAAAGTTTTGTGCATTTTATTTTTGCAACGTGTTTAAAAGATTCATTGTTTTTTAAATGGAGTTTCTTGTCCCTCCACCCACATGTGTCACCCCAGCACCCCAAGTGCCACCACAGACTGTGGCTTTTGCTTGCTTTGTGAGAGCATGTGTCACCCCATGGTCATGTCAATAGTCACCCAGTCTGCAGGTGTGTGGCTACTCAGTGAGCAAGAAGAGGTTTTGTGTGGGGCCCTGTAAATGAGCAAATAGCACCAGAAACACTTTGGGGTGTACTGAGCAGACCAGGAGAGTTGACAGAGCCCATGTCCATGTTTCTCATCTCTGCTATCAAAATCAGTGTCCCTGTTGCAGCAGTGTGGGCGCAGTTCTGGCAGGCAGACCAGACAGACCACTCTGCTGTGGAGCACTGTTTGTTTGTGTAATTATAAATTGCGGGCAGTGATCCTTTCCAGGAGGACTTCTGCTCAGACAGAAGGGTGTGTTGCCCACTGTCCCTGGGAGTCAGAGGTCCCAGCAGCCATGATGAAGAAATCCATATATACTTACTGTATTTGTATTCTTACTACAGGAATTGTAATAAGCATGTTTTTAAGGTAAAAATTATAAAGAGATAAAGCTCAGAAGTCTTCAGTGGCAACTTACATTGCATTGGTAGGTGCCAGCTGGTGTCTCTCCCAGAGTTCATTCATAAAAATAAATCTATGCCCAAAACCAGCCCTCAATCGGCCAGTCTGACCACTCAGAGCTGTGCAACAGTCATGAAGATCATTCTCACAGGTCTTTGCAATGCTGTTGCAAACAGCCAGGAACTTTTTCAAGCTCAATTTAAACAACTATGATATAAATTTAGGCCTGAAGGAAGAGTTTTTTTGATGCAGCACTTCAGGGCATGTTCCCAATAATACTGTTTTCTTTACCAAGGGACAGGCTTTACCTCACGTCTGTGTATATAAAAATATACAGTATAAATATTCCTGTTTGAACAAGGCCTTCCTTTGGCTCCTTTTTTAACAAGAGGGGCTAAGAGTCCTTTTAAGGATGTGAGTCATCAGACCTATTTCAGACATTTCATTTAGGTGAAATTAATGGTGGCTTTCCACTATTTGCTTCTCTCCAGTGACCCAGGGAGCTCCAGTGTGACTCCAGTGTGAGTTCCAGTCTGATTTAGGATGTGTATTACAGAAGTCTGTATCTGCAAAGACTCCCCATGCCTGATTAGACCTTGTTTCTGAGTAGCAGAGTTGATTTTTGATAGTTTATAAACACAGCATGCAAACAAAGCCGTGGATGGCTACATTTATACTCTTACTTTGTCATTTGCCCCAAAGCTGGATTTTGCTGTGAGTAAAGATGATGACCCAACAACCTTCATGATGTGCATGACTTCAGCTTCTCTTCCACCCCATCCAGAGCCATGGGGCCAGCTTCCAGCACGCCTTGCAGCTTCATATGACCTTCCTCCTGGTTTCAATCTGTGATTGCATAAGTGAGAAGAATTACATTAGGGTAAATACAGTGCGACTCAGGAAAGAAACAGATCCACACTTTTTCTTATAGAGTAAAATGCTTTATAGGACTTTGGCTTCCATTTGCTGCAGTCTCCAGCAGGTCTTGCTGCGGAGACAGGTCAAGTTGGAGGGAAATGGACTCTTTTCTCTTATTGGAGTGTTAAATATTTTACAGAATTATAGTATTGGAAGCTGCAGTCTGATCAGTTGAGAAAAAGTTCAGACCTGCAAACTTAGCTTCCAGAAAATGCCCACGTGAATTTATCTGATTGAAGTGGAGCAACCACAAGGGAAATTCAGTGGACAGGCAATTTCAAATTCTAAATACAAATGTAACAGGAAATTGAAGTAAAAAGGGAAGGCCTATGACCAATACCCAATACCCATAAAAAATCATTTAATCAGTGTCTAGATTTCAGCTTCATAGCAAATCTAGGCAAACCACCAAGAAAGGTGTTTTTGTTATGCTTTTCCAGCTATGTTTCTCAAGCTCAAATCACTGGAAGTAAATAAAATGGACTCAGGAAATGAGTGTATTATGGTTTTCATTGATGCAATTGTAACTGTGAAACATATTTTACAGTATTAATGCCGACATCCAGTTGTTTCTTTGCAAACAGTTTAATTGGATGCATCTGATAATTAAGAGCTCAACGGTCACCTCATTGATCCTTTTAGAATTGCTTCCTTTATGCAGCTGAGCCTGTCAGTGGCTATTTGTGTTTGGTGTGTATGTAGAGGTAAGAGAGATGTCAAATTATGAAACCTTCAGTCTTCGTGACAGCAATGTCTCAATTTCCTTTTTGGTGATTTTGTTTTTATCTTACAAATTGAAGATGAGTCTTCAGCATTGGGTCACCAATACTCTGGATCTTTAGAGTTCATGAAACCTTTATGGCAATGCTGCCACATGCACAGCAGCACTAAATAGGGCACCGGTGACCTCAAAGTACAACAGAAAGAGAAAATTAAAATTACTTCTATTTGTAAGCCCAAGAGAAAAAAAAAATAATACCATTGCAAACTTACTGTCTACTTGTGCTTTCTTCTGGGGTTAATATTTCTAGACATTCACTACTAGAAAATTTTTGAAATTAATATTGTAGTCCATAGTATGTGAGTGCACATATATATATGCACTGTCTTACATATGACAGTAATTGTATTGTAAAATCATACATCCTGAATACACTACTGTTATTGTATTAAAATTGCCTGTTTTGGTGTGTTTGCACTCTTATGAGACCCTACCTGGAATACTGCATGCAGCTCTGGGGTCCCCAGCACAGGAAGGACACTGGTCTGTTGGAACGAGTTCAGGGGAGGCCCCCAGGATGATGAGAAGGACGGAGCACCTCTCCTGCGAGGAAAGGCTGAGGGAATTGGGATTGTTCAGTGTGAGATAAAAACAGCCTGGCGGTGACCTGATTGCAGCCTTCCAGTACCTGAAGGGAGCCTACAAGAAAGATGGAAGGGAGGCTGTTTATTTACAAGGACATGCAGTGACAGGACAAGGGGTAAAGGCTTCAAAAGAATAGGTTTAGATTATGTATTAGGAAGAAATTCTTTACTGTGAAGTTGGTGAAGCCCTGGCACAGGTTGGGCAGAGAAGCTGTGGCTGCCCCATCCCTGGAAGTGTCCAAGGCCAGGTTGGATGGGGCTCTGAGTGACCTGGGCTAGTGGAAGGTGTCCCTGCCTATGGCAAGGGGGTTGGAACTCTATAGTCTATAAGGTCCCTTCTGCTGACGTGGCTTGGGGACAGCTGCAGATTGACTCTGGGGGGAGCCCGGGACAACTGTGGAGTCTCTGCATACCAAAGTGCATTGGGACCTGTGTCCCAGCTAGGGGACTGGACAGTCAGAGACACTGCAGGAGGGGACGACTCGAGAGGGTTAGTGAGCCCCCGGTGCACTTCGACTGGGATGGGACAAAAGCCATGGGGTTCTTTTGTTGGGGGTCCCTCCTCAGAGGCATCAGCTCAAGCTGTCTCTGTGTTACTGCATCATGAATAGATTGCCTCATGGATCGAGACATTCAACACTGCTGTGGGAAGCCTGGGGTCAAACTGGTAAGGAAGTGTGGTCTGTCTGAGTGGGGTGTGTGGGGAGTCAAGAGGGGGATCCGTCACTGAAGGTGTCCCCTGTGAAGGGGCTCGGGTCCCAGCAGTGAGTCTGGAGATGTGAGTGTGACTGCCAGAGAGGCTCCTGCATGCTCAGAATGGGAGGTTTCCCTGACACTTCCAAGCCAAAGACTTCTGTGATTCTTTACACTGGCTTGGAGGCTGTGTCATTCAAAGGTAGAGATTGAGATCACAGGTAACTGGAAGCCACTTGTGAATCCTCCAGCCTTGCAGGGTTTTAAGGGGGTTCCAAATGTATCAGGGACACCACTGTGGTGCATGACTGATGATCCCATTTGCCACATAAATCAAGGCAAACAATTAAACGGAGATAAAAAGTATTTCCCCAAAGACCATAAGGTAATGAATATACGTACCTCTTCCCCATGCATGATCATAAAGGCAGTATAAAGTCTGACAGGGAGAATCCAAGCAAACACAAATCAGAGAGATTATAAAGCAGTTGGAGGTGTGCAAGGTGTCTCCTGCTGCAAAAAGAGCAATCCTCCCACCAGCTCTTGTGTGGCTTGTCCCCCAGTCTAACCCTGCAACAAGCCTATATGTGTTTAGCTCTATAAAAAGCCAGCAGGAACAAGCATATTTTAAAAAAAAAAAAGCACATGCTACTATTGTGAAGAGCTGAATGGTTTTTTTCTCCTTAGAGTATTTCAGAAGACAAAAGCGTTTTCTCATGCATAAAAAAAAACCCCAACAAACAAAACCCCCCAAAACAACAACAACAACAAAACAGAAATAAAAATAAGAAATGAGAAACCACAACTTTGGGGTACTAATATTTTGTTTATAAAAACTGGAAATTATTTTGGAAGTGGATTTTCTTAAGATTCGTTTTTGATAGAAAATGGTCTAAGAAAACAGGAGAAAACTCAGTTTTAAGCCTGTGTTTCTTTGTCCTAAAGAAAAGCATTTTGTAAGGACAAAAAAAAGGAGGGGAAAAAAGGCTTTTGTAATCTGCTACAAAAATACTTGACATTTTTGGAGCTTTCTATATCTTTGTTTGCACCTCTCTTTGCCTCTTATTTGTCATAATTAGCTTTCTCCAGATACAATATTATATATCCAGGCATTTTGTAAAATACATCATAGTGTGAAGGGAAGATGGCAAATGGACAGTTCCTGTCACAAGACAGTATTCCTGAGGGAAGAACACTCTGCTAAAGCTCTCTGCAAGGCAGATAGGTATGTTATAGAAGAGTTTCCTCCCACAAAGACTGTTTGCTGAGAGTTGTCTTTTCCTTTCTTAAAAGTACACCATATACATCATCTTGCCATACCATTGTTCTCACGTCAATCCCTTTCCATGTTGAGAAACTGAATATCTCCCTCTAAAATTGCATCTCTCGAAGGCAGCTGAAAGTTCAGGATGGTATTGGGTTATGGGGTGGAATAAGATGCTGCTTCTAAGCATGGGTATGGCTGGGAAGAAAGGTGGCTTTTTCTCCTCCTGTTTCACTAAAAAGACTCATTCTAATCCTGGGTTATCAAAGACTGGGAAGAAATGATCCTTGCAGTATGATTTATTTTTAACATGAGACCGTTTTTGTAGGTCTTTGTAACTTCTTGTGCCTGTAGATTTGCTTACTGTTTGTCCTTTTGGAGGCAGACACAGGCAGCAGAAGTTGATAACAGGGATGATAATTAAAGTTGCCTAACATTTAAAAAAAAAAACCCTTTAGTCTTGTCTACATCTTGTTTTCACTTGTTAATATTTTTATTAAACTTCAGTCCTGCAGACTAGTGGTGGTATTTTCCACATTGGAAGTTTTCCTCAAAATGGTATGTCAAAAGCCAGATCATAAAGGGCTTTCTTAATCTCCAGTTAGGAAATAAACTGGTTTTTTGCCTCTGTGAAGTCTCAGGAAGAAGAAGGAGAGGGTGCAATTTGCCCTCAAAGTGGAGGGGCTAGGAGGGAGCTGGGATTAAACCACACCACTTTGCCATAGATCTAATGCTGTGTGAAAACAGGAATAACCCTCAGCAGTGGATTTAAATCTGTAGCTGCCAGACAACCTGCAGAAAAATTCACTCCAGCATCAGTAGCTCCTACCCCAAGAGACACTGCCGTCCTCCAGCTTTCACACCTCGCTCTCTCTGAACTGATGGTTCTCCATGCTAGACCCTCTGTGCTGGTAATATCCAAGAAGAGTTTTATTAATGACTGAAAATGGCACTTACTTCTGCAAGGGAGAACCCACGATGGCTGCACAGAGGTACCTTTCCCCCCTTCAAGCCAGAAATCAAGTCAGCTTCCTGCCATGGTGTTGCAGTGGGTGAGGTGTCCCTGTACCACTAATAACTTACAGGCAGACAGCCCTGCACAGTGGGGCTGTTGCTGAAGAAGAGATGTGCTTTCACCACTGAAAATTGGTGTTACTCCAGAGACTAAGCCAGTAGGAGCATAGTTTATAAAGGTGTGTCAGTAACAGCATTCTTCAGAGCAAGAACTAAGGAAGAACTGGGTGACAGGACCCCCTCTCAATTTGAAGACCTTTACCATATCAGTATTACCCAGGGAATTCCCTCTAATTTTCAAGTCTTGCTCAGCTATGGTATTGACATTACTGGAATAAGCCTAAAAGACAAGAACTCTGTCCGTGGTTTTCTGAGGCTTGTAAATGAAGTTGTGTTGCCTCAGTTCTGAGACTTCCATTATAGTACTTTGGCATACCTTTTGCTATCTAGGTATTCTTGCTCCATCTAGTGAGTAAATTTATAGCTCATCCTGGCTTAGTTTTGGCTGAGGAGAGGGCCTGGGGAAAAGCAACGTAATTTATGAATTTGACCTGTGCAAAGATGGGAATTACCCAGGAAGATTCTAGGTTTTATTTTGTTATAAGACTAAGAATGACAATGATTTTAACTTCCAGCTGCTCATTGACATGTCTTTAAATTCTTTTTAAAAAAGACTTGAGGGGTTTCTTTTAAATGAACTTCCCCATGAAAATCTATTTCTGTTTGTATTCAGTGGGTGGAGGAGGGAAGAGATAAAATGAAAAAATTGGTTTAAGCATTTTAACTGTCTCTGTTACAATCCATCTTTACTGTTCTTGTTCAGCAGCCAAAACACATTCCTTTTTTTTATAAAAGAAGGAACCCAAGGGCACTAGCTCACAGATCTTTCATGCAATAAGGCCATCTCTGAGGCCTGGGTGAGGGCCCACATGCAGCTGGGCACTGAAGAAAGAAGAGCAGAGACAGGGCATGCCAGCACAGAGATGCTCCGGACCCTTCCTGGTTCCTGCCAAACCCCTGTTAAGAGAGGTTGGAATTTGCCTATTCCTTATCATATTATATTATATTAGGAATTTGCCTATTCCTTCTTCTACCCTGCCTTGTCTTTTCAGGAGACTATCTTGCCTGACCCATGCCACAGTTCATGTTCATATTCTCCCCTTGTCCTTTTTCTTTCCAAAAAACATTCATTAGAAGTGTGATTGGAAACCAGAAAGAAGAGGTAAAAAAAAAAGAGACCATGACTTTTTTTCTGAGAGTTTGTTTTTGGGGTCCTGTTGGATAGTCACAGAAGTAAACAGCTCTTTCCAACAGTCTGTGGATGGGACCAAGAGGTTTGATAAGCCCTTTGGTTCACCCCACATCCTGACCTGTGGCTCACAGCCCTGCCAGGCATTTCAGCCTCCTCTCTCTGTCCCTGTCATTGCTTCTGTGGTGGGTGGCCATGGTCAGTGAGGTGACTGAGGTGACCCTCCTGACAGGGTGCCCAGGCTCATCCTCCACCACCTCTTGCCTGAGCCCCCTTGCCATGCATGAGAAGGTTGGAAGCAGCACGACTGAGACCCGTTTGCTGTTTCTGAGCGTGCATGTGGCTTATGGAGTGGTGACAATGTCATGTGCATGTTTCAACCAGATGTGATGGCTATGTAATATGGTAGCAGCAGGGACATGACTGCATAGTAAGTGCCATTTTCTTTGGGTAGAATTTTCCTAATTTTATTTGAAAACTCGTGTTATTACTTCTCAGTTTGGTTAAGCTCATGCAATATATATATATATATATATGACATATATTAAAATATACATGCATTCTGAAAACATACAAGCTGAAGACATAGGGCTTCCATGTCTAATGGGATTTTTGGCTTTTAAGTGAAAAGAGGTTTTTTGATTTGAAAAAGATTTAATAAGGAAAGTTCCCTTCCTATCCCCCCCCCAAAAATAAAAAAAGGCATAACAATATGTCAGTCCTATTTGGTGCCTGTTAAGGCCAAAGTTATACAGGGCTTGCAGAGACTACCTCAGTGCTTGAGTATTGGTCCAGCATTAAATGCCAGGGTAACAATAAGCAGCTCATATAGCCACCAAGAGAGGACCTGATAAATTTGTTCTCTTTACAGAGTGCTCTGTGCCATTATACCCCTGGTATAATTCTTTTTGCACAGTACCATTTTCATGTTTTCTTGAAAGGCAACTTTTTATTCATATAAATTCTGGAGTGCAAGGGCTGGAAGCAATGGTAAGGGAAGCCTGTTCTTATGTTTACCTTCCCCCTTCCTAAGAACACAGGTGCAGCACTGGCAGTTTGCCTGGTGTAAATCTGATGGGTTTATGGTCTACTGAAAGACTCAGGGCCATGCTGAAAGAAATTTATCAGTTCAGTACATTGTGCTGTGTGTCTATCACATCTGTTGCTATCAACTGTATCTGGGTGCTCAAATCCTGCTTTTCTGCAGAAGTAAAAAGCCAAGATCTTGACAATGAACCAGGTCACAGTTGCTGCAGTTTTGGTCCTGGAGTCCTGTCTTAAATTTCAGATCAGGCACTTGGTTTGTGTTACCATGCAGCTCTTCCATCTCTGACCAAAACTGATTGTATTAAATGTTAAAGTCATTCATCAGCCTTTCCTGTAGCCAGATTTGGGGGCAAAATAAATACCAAATTAAAAATAAAAAAGTTTAATGGTTTCCTCTGTAAGAAAGAGGCTGGTGAGACAGAATGAACTGCCTGAGAGTGTCCAGAACCAGCCAACACTGCTTTAATTTGTGTCTGAATAGAAAAAAGTGTTTTGAGGGGGAGACCTCACCTGAGCCCTGGGTGATACCAGCAGCCTGTGTGTGGTGACAAGCACTGGTGGGTACCTGGATCCTGGGCCTGGAGCAGGGAAACAGAGGCAGCAGGTAAGAGAAGAATGAAGGAGCATTTGCAGAAGCAAACAGGTATAAAAAGGGTTTGTTCATCTTAACCTCTGCCTGTTTCTTTTTTCATTTCTTGTTCTTTTCTCATAGGCAAGGAGCACTGCTCACTCCTTTGCTCTTCAGCTGTGATCCTCATCCTTATCATGACTTGTTCCCTGTCCAGAAAACCTTGGTAGGTCAAATTATCTTCAGGGTAGAGGGGTACTACTTTAAAGCCTACTTTATATGAGGGTCTTTTATCAATAATACTTCCCCTCTGGACAAGATGATTCAATTTTGACTGCAATCCAGAGGCACTCAGAGACTCAAAGGTAAGACAAACATCCAGTCAATGGGAGCATCACACAAGTCTAAGTGAAGAGGGGACAAGAGCCCAGGGCCTGGAGGAAAGACTGTGTTCAAAGACCAGAATTAGAATGGAGGGCATAGTACACACAAAAGGTGGATGAGATGCAGCCTTGAAGATAAAGTGGTGTTAGAAACTTAAAACAGGAGCAGGAACCCCCCTGCATCCAGCAGAAGCATGTGATGGAGGGTGACTACCCAAAACATCTTGTCAAAATCTTGCTTATTTCCAGGCACTGGCCAGCTGAGATGAGAGGCAGAGGGCTTCCTGTGACCAGGGACACAGTCCATGTGCCCATGAAGACAGTTTTGGGTGCAGCCCCAGCTGCCCTGAGCACTATGCAGCATCACTGTCAGGTGTATAGCAAGTGTCAGTACCTTCCCTCGTTGCAGAGCTGGGCCAGCGCTGTATAATGCATTTAATTTTTGTGTGTGTTTGGACTGCTTCAAAATGCTTTATTCTTTTAAACCTTGACGTGTGCTTTACCCCAAGGAATTTATGTTGATTGCACTGTAATGATCAGCTCAAAACAAAAAGTTGACCACAAGTGAAGGATGTTCCAGGTAAGGGGAGTTTTAGGAGGGAGCAGCACCCATGGAAACGCAGGCTCTCCTGCACTACATCTGTCTGCTAGCAGCTTGATGCCACAGGGATTGCACACAGTAGCATCAAGCTGCCCATACATATGTTGCCTAAATAAATGCCCCAGTGAGGACTCTGTACCAGGTGGGGGCACCAGAATGCTTTGGAGATAACACCACCTCTTAAACACCACAGCTGCTAAACACAAGTTCGGTTAACTGAAAGGAGCCTTTAAATAGGGGAAACCCAGTCCATGAGGCTTCACATTTTCTCCCACAATGACTCAGTTTTTCTAATTATAGTATGATGAACAGCAGTACGTCAATTTGCCAACCCTGGTGTGATGCATCCTTGGATGAACATTATGGGGGTTTCTTTTTCATTTGTGTGTGCTTGTTTTTTAACTTCAGTTGACAGGGTGGTAACTGGTTACTTCAGGTCAGTAGACTCAATGGTACTCAGTCTGAATTTCTCCTAGCTTTCTTAAAGTGGTTTCAGATAGCTACATGAAACTATACTTTCAAAATGCCTCCTGCTCTATGCTACTGTGTGACAGCCACTTCTGCTGCATACAGTATACACTTTGTAATGTGTATACTGTAGCTACATAACTTAATTAAAAAGATGGTGAGCATTTTCTTTCATCCTCCATAGGCAGGGGGTAATGATGATTGGCAGTTGTATGAAAAAGATAGGTTTGACTCCTTTTTTTTCAGGTTGTAGACTTGCCAACCCAGTTACTTTCTGGAAATAGCTGATTGTTTTTCTCAGTGATTCAGCGACCTAGTCGGTTCCAGGCATCTGTCTGCTAAGTAATACCAGATCAATTTGTGCACCTATAATAGCCTGGTGTACTTAGGTTTGAAAGGTGGTCGCTGTGTGTTCATGAGGATCCCAGGTTGGATGCATTTGGCTTGCTGTGTGTGGACAGGCTTGTCCTACATGCTGGTTTCTGACTTTCCTGATGCAAACAGGCCTGAACTGAGCAAGTGCTGTGTGGCAAGGCTACTGCTACACCTTGCACAGTGCTCAGGATTCCAGCTAATGGAATAGGAATCCAAAATATTGCATCAGACCAGGTAGCACTGGATGATGCTCAAACAACCTGACATTGACATTGTTTTTGTCATTCAACTCTATCTTTGTGAAAGGTGATCCAGAGCTTGCATATCCTCCACTAAATGAAAATTGTCCTTCATAAGAATGTCAGATGTTTCCTAATGAGATCTTGCCGAACAGGATAAACGCATTCATTTTGCATAGACATGGCACGCCAAAGAGATATGAATCTATTTAATGTCTGTCCTGCTCAAGTTCAAAAGCAAATGCTAGTTGCCATCTTAAAGCTGTGTGTTAATATTTCCACCCATTGTGCTGAAAACCTGTTGCACTGTGGGACAAAATCCCACTGTGCTCAGAAGGAAGAACAATTCTTGAACAAAGACATGGCTTTTTTTTCCTGCTGTCCTTAAGGAAGCCAAACCCACCATCTAGAACACATTTAAGAAATCCAGCTGAATAGAGAGCAGTAACAAGTGTTATTGTTGTATTCTGTCTCTTTAAAATACCCAAGAGCCTTGGCACAGTTATTTTAGGTCATGTCACTGGGGAGAAGTGGCGTGCAAGTAAGGAGGACCTAGTGCATAGTCTAACGTGGTACAAGATGGATAAAGCCAATGATCATGAGTCCCCCTTGCAGCAGTCCTGTTTTATGGACTTGGCAAAGAAATAGGTTCTCTGTGAGCACCAGCTAAAGACAGCAGAACTCCTGTGGATTTTCTCTCTTGTTTTATATTCCCCAAATCCACTTTCGGCACCTCCAACAACTACAAAGTTGGAAGAGACAAAGCCATCTCATTAGGGGCCTAATCCCAACCCTGTGAATGTCACTGAGGGTTTGTGCCAGCAATGGGACTTGGTTGAGTTTAGTTTTGAGCCTTAATCTCTTCTCCACATATATGATATCTGGGATACCAGTGAGCAATGACTATGGATGAGTTCCACTACCTGCTCCCTCTCTTTGAGGTGGCTGCAGGGTTTGAAGTTGGGAGTTTCAGCTCCCCCTCTCTCATAAAGACTCATCCTTTGTCTATCTGCATCCAGTAGCAAAAAGACACTATCTCAATTGAAAACATATTCCATTATTGTATTTTTGTTGCTTAGAATGTTGTGACACATCCCTCAGATATCAACTTTGTTAACTGTCAGCAAATTAGTGTCCTTTCACTCCCAGCATGTGCACTTACAGGTCCTGTTGGCTCCTGCCCTTACAAAGGGCAGCACCAAGGCTGCAGTGCAGGGAGCACTCCCTGTCCTGACCTTCTGCCCCAAAATTTACCTTCTCACTGGCTGAACAGCAGGACATCATCCCCTCAGCTAGGAAAGCTTCCTCTTCTTCTGTAGGATGAGGAGAAAATGGCTGGCACCTAATTTACTCACTGTTGCCAGCAAAACTTGAGGCAAGAGCTATCAGGTCCAGTCCCAAACCAGCTTGCTATCCAGATTCTTTTTTTAATATGCTTGTTAAAGCAGATGTGGGCCTTGAACAAAACCACTTGATCCCTACTTGCAGCAAAAAACCTATCTGAAAGTCTGACCCAGCACCGAAACTGGAGCTGATGGGGAAAACCACAGCCTACAAAGGCAAGGGAAGGAAAACAAAATGCCAGCTTAGCCCTCTTTATCTCTTTTCTCTAACCCTGTTCAGTTGGAAAACTGGAGCAGAGAGGAAGTCCAGAGAGTTTTCTGCACCTTCCTACTAAGTTATGGCTTGACAAAGGTCTGAGTCTTTTTTTCTTCAGCAGATGAGCCACACGATCATCCCTTCCCTCTCTCAGTGACCCAAAAGGACACTTTGGAAACCTTATGCCATCCCAAGCTGAGCAGTTGTGCTGGGAAAGGCTAAAGGTGGTTGTGCTCTCTGCCCCACAGCTCACTGACAGAGCTGGGTCTGGATCTCAGGATTTAAATCAGTGTGAGAGATCCCAGGATGTGGGTCCTTGAGATCTGGGAATTATAAACCAGTTATTTTAATCACATGATTAGAATTTAGATAAATAGTCAGTGAGTAACCAAAGCATGTCCCTCATATACAGTGAGTCAGACAGACCATTTAAGGAATATGAAAGGGAAATAGCTTAATTCCAGCACAAGGCTTAATCCAAAAACCTTCCAGCCCTCTGCTTGAGGCACTGTCAGGACAAAGCTTAGCCTTGTAGGCTTCTTCACTCCTTTCTGCCTGCAAAATAACTATGCAACCTCTCTGCTGTACCATATTCTGCCAGACAGCCTGTTACCTTTATGATATGCTCACATAGTTTTTTGAAGTAGCTCCTATTGTGTGCCTAAGGTCAATAGATATTTGTATTAACTGTGCATTGAAGTGCTACTTTCTCTCTTGTCCTGAAGAGAGGAAGCAGCTGAATCAGGCTTTAAAGGAAAACCTCTGAATTTTAACACTTAGTAATCTAAATTTTAGAAGCAGATGTAGCATATTTGGTTTGGGGTTTTTTTGTTTGTTTTGGTGGGTTTTGTTTTGTTTCATTTGCTTGGTTGCTTGTTTTTTATTTTTGGTCACCTCCAAGCAATCAGGCTGACCATGATAGTACAATAGAGCAAGCAAAGGGGAACTGGGCATGCTTTTTAGTCAGCTCTGCTTTCATGTCTCACCCTCACGCTGATTATGAATCCTATCTTTTCTTGTCTTGTTTCCTGTTTTGAAGGACACAAGGTAAATTTAGGGTGATTTAAAGGATGGAGAATATGTGGAGCTTTTTGTGTTTTAATACCAGTCTTGTCTTTTAATGCATGAAAAATGCTTCCTGGTCTCCCGTGAAGTCAGTTTAAATGAAAGTAAAAATCTTGCAAACATTCAATTAGGAGACCAGTCAAGTATGTGGGATTAAGTTCTTTATATAAATGTTTGCAGAACCAGAGTGTGAGTTCACAGGCAGGCATGGGAGCTTTGGTTTCCCAGCTGATCCATAAAAAGGGTCAAACACAGTATACTGATGAATGTAGTATACTTACAAAGATCTGGTTAGCCTCAATCCAGTCCTGACTGGTGCTTTCAATACCAATTGCCAGCTGTCTATCAAGGTTAAGTTGGAGGCTGAAGAGTTTGCAGGATGTATAATTTAAAAACAAATTCAGACTCTTCCCTGGGCACTGCTGCACATCATTACACATATATGTGCAGCTGGGAGTGTAAAAGCAGATCCTTCTTTAAGTAAATCAAGAGATCCCACTGACCACCAAGAAGCGGCTCTGGTGTGAGCTGGGGGAATAAGCAGCAGTGGAAGAGTCCCCATGGAATGAGGTCTGAAGATATAGGGTAGTATCACTCTCTGGAGTTTTCTGCATTCAATCCTCTTTGTTTCTGCTTCTGGTATCAAACTCCTGAGAGAAGCTAGAGAAAGCTCCTGGTTTTCAAACCAGGTGAAGAGAGAGGAGAAAATTAACTCTCCTTATGGAGAAAAGCAAATGCTTTCTCAACTCCAACTTGAATTTTGGTGAGCCTTGGCAAAACTGGGAGTACTGTGGAAGACAAAACTGGACAAGGGAGTAAAAGACAATTTCAGAAGATTATGTTTCCACAATGTAATTTAAGAGTGGTATAAGTATTGCAATAAATTTCTACAGTGTCTCCAGAAAGAGAGAAAAAGCAAGGACTCCAGCGTTCTGAAAGTGTTTGGTGCCTGGTTCCCTGCTTTCTGTGCTGGTCAGGGCAGAGAGACATGAAGCCATCAGTGAACAATTGAGACTTTAGCCATCCCCCATGGGCCAGAAGGAGGAGTATTGTGACTGGTTTTTCTTCCCTGTGGTTAGCTGGCATGAAACTATGGGGAATTTCCTTACACCTTCGTATTTTTTTAGGGTAGTTTATCTGGACAGTTTGTGGTTATACATTTGAGAGTATGCAATTGGTATACTTTGAGATGAAAGGTGGAATATGTTGGTTTTGTTTCTTGAATTTGTTTTTAAGTACTGCTATTTGTATTGATGTTATTAATAGACTGGATTGTTCAAACAGGGATTCTTCAGCCCTCCTACTGCAAAATACGTGCAGTGTTCCTGTTGCTACAGCATATACTGATAAGTTACAGCTAGTACAGTCTGTTTTTCACTAAGTGCATCGGTGAACAATGTTTAAACAAAGTTGAAAAAAAAAAGGCACCGGCAACAAGGAGATGCCTTATCATTTGCAACTTTAAAAGGGAGCCTGCAGCTATATGAATCTGGAAATAATATAAACTTAACCCACAGGACCGTTGAATTGGTTTTAGAAGAGCTTACTTTAAAGCTGGTATGTGGGCTCGCTGAGAGACTGAGTGGTTGGCAAGGATGCTAAACATTTATGGAATGTGTCTTTGGAAAGGATTAAAGCAAAAAACATGTTGCTTCTTACCACCTCTGAGCTAGGAATATAGCTCTAAGGGATGAGCATTAAATTTTAAGTATCCAGTATGTAAAGCTTTTAAAGAATAATTTTTTTTTTCTTTCCTTGCCCTGGTGCTTGGGATCAAATTCAGTCCAGACTGGATAGACTAAAAATCATTCCCATCTGAAGTCCAGGGAAAGGTCAAGAGTTAAAGCAGTGCTGGCAGCGGTGAAGCAGTTCCCAGCTTATGTAAGTGCTATTTGTGAACTGCCCAGGATAACTGTCAGCATTTTAGCCCTAAGTGTCCCAAGCTTCATATAACTGTGCCTCTTAATTTTCTCCCTCTAAACTGAGTTTTAAAAGCTGCTTTGCACCAAGTAAAATAACAGTGGAAAATCTAAGTGGCACCGTTTTTCTCTAATGGAGATTCCCTGTTACTAACGAAAACAGCTCCCTATTTTCCCCTTGTGTGTGTGAATGGTTGTAGTGTTGCATTTTCTGTGTTTGCAGAAGGCAATAAGAGAGGGCTTGCTGCCAAACCCAGCTTTCTACCCTGTACAGAGGAAAAGAGAGGCACGGTGCTCTCAGGTCTAACATCTAACAAGAGCAAAGATCCCTCCTCAAAAATCCAGCTGCCCAAATGCTGCCTCCCTAGCATGATGAGATGCCATGGTTATTGGTAGTCCAAAATGCTTGCAAACCTATGGCAAGTCACACAAAGTGAGGGCAGCTGCTATTGGAGATGGGACATAGAAGTCTAAAAGCTGTTAGAAATAATTTACAAGAAGCACATCTGACATCCCCTAGTCATCTCTTTCTCCCTGTGCTTATTTGCTGTGCAAGAAGAGACCAGGTCCATGGTGGCAGTGCAGTTTGTGGGGTGTGATGCTAAGGCATGCTATTTGCTATTTGTCAACACTTCAGGTGCAGGTGTATCTACTGCCTTTTATTTGAGTGGTCCTGGACTCCATAGAGGTGTGGGCTGTTGCAGGAAGAGTTTCACAGGTTGCCCTGGAGGTGCATTCAATGCAAGCTTATCTTTGTGGCCCTGGTTAGCCTTTTCTGAAAAGGGCAGTGTAGGAAGGCTGAGCTGGTTCATGTGAAGTTATAGGTTCAACGACCAAGCTGTCCTTACACTTTTTTTTCTGTGGCTTTGTTTCACTTATGACCCCTAGAAAACCTTCTGGAAAGGAATCTGAAGCTAATTAAGAATGTCATTTTTGTGGCATTGGCTAAACTGGAAATGGATTTGCTTCCCATTTGCATAAACAGAGGTCTGGCAGCAGCTGCAGCCCAGGGTGCATTGCTAGAACACAACAGGGACAAGGTTTGAAATATGTTTCAGAAGAAACACACTTGTTTAAAATGAAGGTTTACAGATCTGTAGGTTTGAAATGCATGCCTTCACTTATTCTGTTCTACCCCTTATTGCTGAGGAACGTCTTCAAACATCTGACCCGGGGGGGAATTTTCAAAGCTGTGTAACCACATGTAATGTTTAATGCCCCAATACTCTTCCTCTCCTATTGCTGCACAACTAATAACATGAAATTAAATATATTAGATGCCTTCATTGTCTCAGGAAAGGGATACTGGGGTTGCCTTTTGTGTTAGAATGGAACTATACACATTCTGGTTTATTTTGGCAATGTTTTGGACTTGAAACAAAACGGTTGCATTTGAAATGAAAAAAGTTGGATCCTTTGTACTATATATAATGGGTTTTCAGTAGATTGCTTACCTGTAAAGGAGATTTCGTTGTTCATTGAAGGTATTTTATAACTGCATGGTAGACATGCTTGAATCTGATCAAAACCCAAATCTAGATCTGAGCCCCGTCCTGCTGTCCAGACTGAAATGCAGAAAGGATAGGTGTGACAGTGAGTTTGTCCAATATTGACAACACTGAATGTTCCAGTATCATGAGTCAGGCTCCTCCCAAATTCTGTACTTGGCATAAGTTAACGAGACTTAAAAAATATCAAGTTCTAATTTTTTTCCCTCAGCAGTAGTAAGACCATAGTTTCCAAGAAAGCCTGTAATTCTCACATGAGCTTTTGTCTTCAGGTGCTCTGAAAAGACTGCTAGGTGTTGAAAAACTTGAAATAAAATATTATTAGTCTTTCTGGCTTGAAGCTAGTATAATGGACCTGTTAAAATATTTATAGTTAATGTTGGGGTAACCTGTGGGAACTGGATTTGAGAGTTTCATTCAGATTCTTTTATTCCATACCTACATTTATGTTCTTACTGAGTAAGCATTGGTTGTTGCAGAACTGGGAGATAAGTTAGGTGTGATACCTCTGCATTGCATCGTCTTAATTTTAAGCTGTGTCTTGGACAGTAAAAGGTATTCAAATTTTCTGTTTAGCATAGTGTGCATCTGATGGTCTGGTAAATGTTTTTCCCTGGTAGTTGGTAATAGCAGTCTTTGTGCTGTGGTGCTTTGTGCCCTTCACAATTTTGCACTCTTGATGCTCCTGTCTCAAGATATCTGAAAGTATTGACAGTACCCCATTGCTCAGTGTCCTGTGAGGAAAGGAGGTGCTGATTTCATTTAAAGAGAGAACGTAGCAGCCTCAGATGGCCAGGATACTTGCCCAGGTCTTGCAGTAAGATGCCTTTTTATGGCAGGAGCAAATTGTGGGAAGCCTGATTTGCAAAGCTTTTTTCCACTGGACCATTTTCCACTCAGTTGCAGTACTACAGAAATTGATGAAGGCTTCCCCAAACTGTTTGCATTTTATAGCATTACTTTTTACTCCAAGCACACGCAGATGTAACTGAATCTCTCCCAAGAATTAGCTAAAATTAGGTAAGGTTGTCTTAGTTCAGAGGAGAACTAAGATGTCCATGTTGGCCAAGAGAAAGGAAAAGGCCTTCTTCCCCCAAAAAGACAAAACAACAAAAAAAGGAACCCCACTCTTAAATTTAGAACAAACTTTAATTAGAAAAATGTATAAGAAAGGATAACAGTTCTTTACTGCTATCTATCTATCTATCTATCTATCTATCTATCTATCTATCTATCATTACCTATCTATCAATCTATCTGTCATTATCTATCTATCTATCTATCTATCTATCTATCTATCTATCTATCTATCTATCACCTATCTGTCTGTCTGTCTGTCTGTCCGTCCATCTGTCTACCTACCTACCTACCTATCTCCAGAAAAAAAGGACCAAACAAAGCAGTTTGTAATTAACCCTTTGAACAAAGTTGGTTTTCTGCTCCCCTTTGGGTGCAGTTTTATTTACGGACAGCACATGGTGATGTCACACCTTGACTGGCTGCGGGGTCACCTTTTGCCAGTAAAACTGTTTTGTTAAAGTTTTACAAGACAGTGTTTCTGTTTCTCCTGCTCTAAGTACAGGAGAATGTGTCCTCATAGGAGAGGATTTTCCTGTTTTCAGTTTATCAATAGAGAGTGTTTAGAATCTGGTATTTTTTTTACATGTCAGTTTTATTGCAGAGGACTTTGTTAATCCTCAAGTCTTTGTTTTCAAACTGGACAAACCCATGTAATGAATCTCAGATCCAGTGTTCTGCTTACCTGCTGTTGCCCAAGACTATAGACTCTGCCCTAAAGCTTTTTTGTTGTTTGGCAGCTGCTCTCATTCCAATTACAAAATAGTCTTGGAAATTCAATACCTCATTTTTTTATTATTTAAATTATGGCTCACTTTGTAGTTCAATGAATTTAATTAAAGAATTTCCTTACACCTGTGGCACCCATGTGAATTGAGAATAAGAACTTTTAGTCTTTAAACTAGGCATATGTAATAATTACAACACAAAAGATTGTTCCTTCTTATTACATCCTTCAGGTAAGATGAATGTACATATTGCCTGGAGGAAGACATAATCTGTATGAGTTGGCTTTAAATCCTTAAGTAGGAAGAGGGAATAATCTGTTTTAAATAACTGTATTTTAAACTATGACCTAGTTGAAAGTCTAGGAGTAAAATGCTACGGGGCTAACCAAATATTTGGGCTATTGTGTAGCAACACTGCCAAACAGCACTGAAACCTGGCACACAGGCATTCTCATCCAGAAGCAGTGGTGATGGTTGGGTGGAGGTGACAATGTCTACACCTTTTGGCTTGGATGCATGTGTGACCTGTTTGTGTTCAGTGAGCCAGGTTAGTTAAAACAGTGGAAGGAGCTGTCCTTCAGTAACAGGGATCTTTTGAACAGCAGTGGGCTTGGGAGCAGTGTTAGTGAAGGTGAAGGGAGTCATCCTGCACGGATGGAGCTGGACCTAAAAGTTCATTCACCGCCTTGAACTACCTGCCCTTGGTTAGGCTATTTTACAAAATAAAAAGTGAACATGCAATTGTACATCATCAAGGACCTTCCACTGAAGTGGGATCTGTGTGAGCTGCAGCCAGTGGTGAATCAGCTGTGAAACCAGAGCGTGCTGTGCTTCCTCCATGCACCAGCAGCCCCTGAGCTGCTATTCTACCTTCCCTCAACTTGTGTTTGCTACCCATTGTTGTCTCAGTCACTTTTTCCAGTATTGCTCTGCTAACTCACTTAGGAAGCTCAGATTTTTGTGAGATGTTGAAAGAGTGGACCAGAATTGGGGGGTATCTAATGGGGTTATAGCTGCCCCTCCACTGCTGCCTCAGCCCTGGGGCCCTCACCAGTCATTGGCTGCTAAAAGGGGGATTGTGATGAAAAGAAGTCTCACTTTTCATCCCAGTGAAGGTTTGCAGATCTGAGTGTTAATTTTGTGAGAGGAGATGCATCTCCAGAATACCCAAAGCTGGCTGGTAAGCTGTCTTCTTGAAGAAGTTATGATTTTGATAAGTTCCCTTTCTGATACACAGAGGAGGAGGCACAGCTGACAGTAGTTCCACTCTTTCTGTCTCCACCTTCCTGAAATCCTGTTGGTTAAATTTGATTGAATTTCTACTCTTTGGCCAGATTCAATATCCCTTGTTTAAAAAAACAAAACACAAAATTGAGGAAGCAAATCCAAGACAAAACCAACACCTTTATATAAGACAAATGAAGGCAACATATGCAGCATGAACTTGACATATATTTTGTTTGTCCCACCTGCTGTCTGGTCAGCCTATGGCTGAGATTGGTCCCTCAGCCCACTTGATACTGTGCCTTGGCTGGATAGTGGCTGGGGACCTCATCAGGAGATGAAGGGTCTGAGATGTTTGTTCCCAGGGCAGGGAGAAGTGAATTTGCAAGTGAAGTAAGAAGTGAAGGTTATCATTATTATGGAGCTGGGGCTGAAGGAGCTGGAAATATTTTATACCGCTGGGAAGTGAAGTTTAAGGATGTGGGCTGTAATCCAAAAAGAGCTGGCCTTCAGCAGTGCTCTTGCTTGTGTGACCACTTGTTTTGTTTCCTTCAGGAGTGTGCAAGTTATCATTATGGACCAAGCTAGTGCTCTGTTGACATCTCTAAACAGACAGCATCAGAAGTGGCAAGAGAAAATTGTAGCTGACAGTTGTTGAATAACCACTGAGGACTAAGCAGTAGCTGCTGCAAACCAATCCTTCTCCATCCTTTACTACTACTGCTCGTTTATTGCTGTTACCTTTAGATGTGGAAGATACTGTGTTCTCAGGGATGTGTGAACTTTTGGAATGGCTGCAGCTTCTCTTGTCCCAAACAGAAGTTGATATTGTGACTCTACAGTAGAGTCTCTTTGCGTTCTTGTCCAGCCTGCAGTGATTTTTTCCTTTGCTTCTTTTGCTCACCATTCCATGTGTTTTCCAAGAAAAATTACAAAGTAAATGCAAACCCACTTACAGTGTATTTAAGGTAACATAAGTAAATGCTTTCAACAAATTAATTGGGTGATCTGCTAAATTAAATGCGCTAAATTACAGTGAAAATTTGTCAAAGAAATGCTGTTTGCATGTTGCTCTTGAAAGCTGGGTGTGATGGTGGTATGTTCACCTTGCCCCTCAACAAGATGAAAGAAGAATCTGTTTAATTTATAATTCATCCTGAACAAGCGTATTCTGTTAAACAGGTTTGGGTTGGATTTAGCAAGGGAACAATGTATGTGTTGAGAAAATTATGTTCTACTTCTATTAGATGGCTCTTGTGATGACAAAATAAACTCGTTAATGTTACTGGTGCACTCCATGTGGCTATATAACCCATGGAATCACTGAGGCTGAAGGCTTTACCTAGCCCACAGAACCCAAGTGGATGTTCTTAGACACCAGATCAGTAATTTTTGGGTCAGAACCACCTTATGTGTGTGTGTGTGTATGTGGGGGTGTGGGGGGGTGTGTGTGTGTAGGGATAGGTCAAAACCTCACAGAGGTGGGATGGTGTCATATCCTTCTTGACAGACGCCTGGACCCCACATGGGGAATGATAGGTGTGGCTGTCAGTCACAAGCAGCCCAGGAAAACTGGAACACCCCACCCTATGGGTTTTGCCATAGGGACCAGAGTGGATCAAACCAAAGATGAAGGGGTGCCACATATCACAGCCCTGCCATCTGGACGTGTGAGAGCTGGTTTTTGCAAGGTTCCAGTGGTAGCTATATGATCTGTCTCTCCTTCTTTCTCCTTCTCTCTTCTTGCTCTCTCTGCTTCTCTTTTTTTTTTTCTCCTTTCTTGGTGCTTCGGGTGGCTTGGAGCTGGAGGGATTGGATTTTGACTGTGGTGGAATAACATGTGCTGGGTCAGTATTGTGGTGGAACATTTTGTCTAGTTTGTGTGGTACCCTTTTGAACTTTTGCCAAGTTCCCTTATTTTCTCCCCTAAATTATTAATAAAAAAACACCTCTTGGGAACCTCTTATTCTCTTGATGCTGTCTTGAGGTATTAAAGAACCCTAAATAGATATTTTAAAATAAAACTCCTAGATGAGCCCATGAGCTTACAGCTCCCAAGGCTGGAGTGTTAGGGATGCGTGAGGTGGAAAGACTTTACCTGGATCATTGGCTCATGAACTGGGTTTGCAGCCTGCAGCTGATTTGGAAAGCTATGAGGAGCAGCTTCCAAGGCTGACATGTTAAGGGAGTTGTTTGAAGAGAAGGGCTTTGTGCAATTAAAATCATCAGTTTGTCTGAGAATTGGGTTTAGGATAGTCTCTACAACTTTGGGATAAATACAGTGCAGGTTTTAGTATTTCTCTGCTGAGGCTGTCAGGAGCCTGGCTGTGTTTCTGATGGATCACTAGGATTAATGATCTAGGTCCTAGGCTGTTTCAGCTCAGTGGGCTTTTTCACCTTCTTGCTGAGGGGTTAGACTGTTTCTCTGCTCTCCCCAGCACTTGTTGCTTGTCTACACCTACAATGCAATTAGTTGTGCCTTGCTACTAATTCCTAGTGTGGTTTAATAGAGGGCAATGCACTTGTATCTTTTGCCAGTGCTGCCTTCAGTGCTTGGGCTCTTGTAGCCAATTTGTCAGGCTTGTGGACTTGCAGAAAACTGTGTGTGAAAAATATCACTCCTGCTCAGCTGACTCATTTTAAGGGAAACCAGGTCCTAGGAAGAGCAACCTCCCAAACCCCTTATATGGAAGTAATGGCTTCTTAATTCTCAATAAATGTATGACAAGTAGCCTAAAGAAAAACAAAATCCTTTAAGTTGCTTATTAGTATATGGAAGGCCAAAATTACCACTTTTTTTGTCTATTCCGGCCTGGCACACTCCATAATCAATGCCTTCTCCAAGTCACAGGCATATGGCAAGAAATTATAACATTTGCTTAAAACTTAATTTTATTCTTTTCAGTATCTAGCAAGTAGGACAACTTCCTCTGTGCAGTTTGAGATTCTCAGTGAGAAATATTTATACACAAGGAGGGTTAGGAAAAGGGCATGAATGAAACATTTATGTAAATATAAAACTCAGAGGGAGACCATGTACTGTTTACATGATTACGTGTTTTAAAATCAGTCCAGTATTTCACATTTCTCATGATTTCTGAATATTTCCCATTATAATGAGATTTTAAAAACTTATAAGGAGAAGATTACTCACATGGTGTGATTCTTGGGGATGGTCCTGTGCAGGGCTAAGAGTTGGACTTGATCATTTTTGTGGGTCTCTTCCAACTCAGCATAATCTGTGAAGAAATTAGGGCTACTGCTAACTAAGCATCCCTACCTTGGGTGACAACTAAAAGTGGTTAAACTGAAGACAAAGATCTGGAGAACTGTAGTTCTTACCCAATTTTTCTGATTATTGCAGTTTGGACAAAGCTCTGCATTTGGCTGGTTTCACCTAGTGATTTATAGTTTTAGGAACTAATCTGACCAATCCATTGAATTTGCTGTTACTGGTTCTTCAAACAGTAAGTGAAAAACTGGTGATAGACCTATCAGATGCTGCTCTGTTTTCTGGTAAACTGTCAAAAGGCAAGCTTCTCCCCAAGTAAATCATTAAAACAACACTGTTTTTCATGAAATGCAGAATAACACTTGCAAATGTTTTCCAAAGTCAGTACTGAAAGTTGTGCTGATGTTCAGAGGTGTGGAGTGACCCCAAGTCCAGTACTTTGCACCCCTCAGATTCAGGTCTCACAGGTGCATACCATATTTTCTAAGATAGTGGTAGCTGTACTTATATTTTGTTGGATCCTTCCTACAGTGACTAGATTATTGGAGATGTGTGTGATCCCCCTGAGTGACCACAGCTGCATAAAGTGCTCATGCATCTTATGTGACCCACTCTAGATTCCAGTCGCTCTAATGGTACTAAATACCT
Organism: Xiphorhynchus elegans; assembly: GCA_013401175.1. NCBI lineage: Eukaryota > Metazoa > Chordata > Aves > Passeriformes > Dendrocolaptidae > Xiphorhynchus > Xiphorhynchus elegans. The sequence continues at coordinate 49,022 of VZUH01000640.1, forward strand.
TTTTTGTTTATTTGTTTTTAACTTGGCACCACAGAAATGAGTGTGATTTATTTGTGGACTGACGTAAGCAAGAAATCTGGTAGTAGATGTCTGGCTCTTTCAGCAGTGGTGAGAAATGGAAAGAAATAAACATTGCCACTTTCTCATTAATGCAATTACTATAGCCGTTGAACACGTGCTGATAAATTTAAGAGGCTTATACTATTCTTTAGGTGTATGCATTCATTAGTGTAGCCATCATAAAATAAACAGGGGAGTATTCAGCTTGGGGAAAAGTTCAGGGAACGAGAGCTCACATTATATAAAGCTATGATGATAAATGTCTCCTGTGGCAGAATTTTAACTCCTACCATCTGTTATTCCCTGTTGCCACAGCAACTTAAAGTAAATACTAAAAATAGTCTGAAACTAAGAAAAGCACAGCAGGAAATGTCTGAAAGAAAACAAGCCTTCAATGTGACCAGGCAATAGCAGGAAAAAGGAGTGATGGGAACTTCAGGAGACTTAGCTGGAGAATATTCAACATGCAGGGGTGGGTGAAGGAAGGATCTCAAAACTGTTTATAAGCAGCTGTAGCTGGGCTACCAAAACATTATCAGATGCTCAGTGCTTTACTTGCCATCTGTTTCCAACTTAGAACTTGAGAAGTAATTTTACTGTAACTGTTAGACGATTTGTGTGTATATACACATAAATATGATTTTACATTTTTGACAGACTTTTCTTTTCTTTTTTTTATTTTTTTTTTTTTGCTAAAAGCTGTGAGCATTGCCCTGGTGTTCATCAAATGATGCCGTTCATCAAATATTATTAGAACTGAGTGTTCAGGCCAAAAACAAGGCTTAAAAGGAGAACTGCACTTTCATGCCATGCCAGCACAGGAGCTGCTTCCAGACACTCCTTTCTGGAAAATACAGGAGCTGAGCCCCATCGAGCAGGAAAAACTGACTGGGAAAGGAAACCTGAAAGACTGCATTTAGCATCAGGGGCAGGAAGAATTGTTTAAATAATTGCAAGTGTTGCGAAATAGCAGAGTGCTTCAAGAACCTAGGAACTTTTGGGAGGAGTTAAATAATTTGATGATGCCCCATCTAAAGAAATCCTTCCTTTAAGAACGCCTTGCATGGGAAGAGCAGCCCCACTTGAGGGAATTGCTAACTGTTCTGGGTGTGTCCTTTAGTCTAACTATAATGAAGATTTGTTAAGCTTCCTTGCTGAGTGTTCTTGTGTGTTTTTTAGCGTTCCCTTTCACTCATTTACCAGTCACTAAGAGGGATGATAAGAGAGGAGAAAACAAATTCAGATTTGATATTAGGCAGTGACCAGGGAACTTGGATGTAATCACTGCTGCACAGCAGCCTGTACAGTTTGGTGTACAGTGTGTGCACCATGGAGGACTTAGTGTATAAGATCTTATTTGAGCTTGTAAACCAAGACAGCCTGGGAATCCAGGTACCATCAGTGCAAATTAAGGGTCTATGGCTGAGCTCAAGGTACATGAGACCAGAGGAACTTAAACCAGAAATGTTACTTGGCCCTGTTATCACTGGTGACTTGGTAAGCAGGTTTTGTCCACAGCCTTGTGGTTTGCTCTGTGACAGTAACAATGAATGTGAATTCTAGAAGGCAGCCAAGTGCAGATGCTTTGATTTGCAGGATAGCTCTGATGCACCAGAACTGTAACTTAGTGATAAGCCTTGTGAGTTCCAATTGCAGCTACTGTACAGACATGTCTCTGACATCCTTCTTTTATTCTCTGCCATCTCAGAAAACTTGGTGTAATCTCAGAGTTTTCTATACCTGGCCAGAGCTGCTGGTCTGTGCTGCCCTCAGCCTGCTCTACACCTGCACACTGTGGATGCTTCCACAGCACAAAACCAGGCTGCACAGCTTCTGTGCAAGGAGGCAGCTGCTCTGGAAGTATTGAGAGCTGTGGGCTGTGTTCAAAGCAGCTGCTGTATGAATGCAATAAGCCTGATGCACCTCAAAAGCTTTAGGCTCATCCCCAGACCCACTTGAGGTAGGTCCAAGGTTCATTCAAGGCTGCATGTTCCTCCTGCTGCGTTAATTAGGACACAAATGAGGCATCTTGTGTGATAATGTGATTGGGAAAAGTCCCAGGTCTTGCTGTTATCTGAGAGACCTGTACTGCTTTCTACTCACCGATAGAGCTTTTCTCTGGCTTGCTGTCCTAATCTCAGGTGAAGTTTGGGAACCCCTCAGAAGGCTTTCTCCAAGACCTTTTTTAAGTGGCAATAAGGGAACCAATGTGATGATCCATTAGGATATGACATCAGATGCAGTTTCAGTCTTTATGTTGGCACTCCCATGTGTCCATGGTGGATTCTCTCACACATGACAAACTGAAAATTCCCAAAGCCCCATCTGACTCTGCTTCAACTAATCAAATAGTTTATCCAAAGCTCCACTTTTTTGGTGCCTCAAGTATTCATTATGCAAAAGGGTTTCTTCAGAGACTTTAAAAGAATATCATGAGGTCTTGTGAGCCTTACTCTTAGCATTTTTTTTCACGTATTCCATTCCTGTATGCTTATTTTGTGGGGAATCCATGCTCATACTGAAGTGCTTTCTGGCATGCCACAAAGGAAGGAAAGGGGTTCTCCAGGAGTTCTTGGGAACAAGCCAGTTGCCTGGAAGTCCTGCTGGAAACACTGCTTGGAAGTTGCGTAGAAAATAATAAAACTTTCATTTATTCTGCTCAAAATAGGCTATTATTCAAAAGTATATCTAGTTGGATGTGGTGGAGATGTGTGCTCTGTTTGACTGTGCTCAGTGTGTACATTACTTAACACAGACTGTGTGCTTGGCAGTCTCCTCTTATTGAAGATAAAATGTTTCCTGCTTTGAGGAGTTTACAGCCTAGATGGACACTTCAGGAAAACACAAAATCCAACAGCAACTCAAGATGGAATAGTTCATTTTAGGAAATTTATCTCTATTTCACAATGGTGCTGACATAATTTTTACTTGGAGGAGTTGGATTTATGCTGATGCACCTTCAGCTTTTATGACAATCTCCTTCTGTATTGCACTAGATTGTCCCTATTGCAAAAGTTTGAAATCTGAACTAGATTAAGATATCTGATCTCTGCTTCCCAAAAATTCCACTGTGTTGTCAAGTGAAAGCAGAAAACTCCTGGAAGACATCGAAGTGTGCAAAAAGCCTGCTGTATTTCACCAGGATTTGCTCTGACATCTGTGTGTAGCTAGTTGATTTTTTCTTTTTTTTTTCTTTTGACTCAAATAGCAACATAACTCCGTAAGTTCAGCAGTCAGTAGCATGCATTTTTTAATGTATCTAGAGAGTTCAAATTACTGTTTTATGGGTGAAGTGATAACCATTCAATTAGGATTTCTATCTGTGCAATCCTCTACTTTGGTATGTTGACAAACATGAAATATGCTTATTGCAGCTGTGGGAGGAGAACTAAGGGTGAACTTTTGTTTACAGTTTTGCTGTAGGATTTTACTTCTTTAGAAACTTTGCAGATGTTGACAAAACTTCCATATATATGCTTCCTGAAGCTATACATCTTTAATCAAAACTGAATGATTAGATGGGCCAGTTGTTCCCTAACTTCCTAATTTGAATGGAAACCTTGCTCCAGTCAACTCTGAATTTGTGAGGTCCTCTTAGTGAAAAGCCCTTGATAAGTCTCGTTGTAGTCCAGTGTTTTACAGCAAAGATCATACATGTTTTCAAGCAAACCTGAGCCTTGTTTTGCAGGAATCGAAGTTTAGTTTGGATCCAGTTAAAGCCTCTGTACAGTTTTACATTTGGGCTGTAAAGGATATATAGGTCTGTATTTATTTGAGAAACTTGTACAAAATTTAGGGTTTTTTTTTTTGACTGAATGCTGTTTTGCAGTTAGAAGCCATGTTATGCTGCCTGTCTTCTGTGCTGGAGATGTATCATTACTTTGTAAATAGCTTCCAAATTCCAAAAGGCATTTCCATCCTTATTCCATCTTCTTAACTTTCCATCTTGTACAGGCTGCAATAGTTTCTATGCTCATTGTTCAAGATCCCATGCATCTAGAGAGCTCATGATGACTATTGTTTTATTCTGCTGAGTACTGTAAAAGCTGTAATGAGACTGTGTGGTAAAGTTAATAGAACCTCCTGGTTATTCTTACAGTACTTGTAAAAGATTATTTGGTGTCATGACTTCATATCCAGATGACCGTATAAAATTAGGAACACTCTTTATGCTTGTTTTCCAAGACATATATTTTTTAATATATTGGTACCATGAAAATGCAATCATTTTATCAGGGACATGTTCAAAATGCTGATGAATAGTATGCCAAGTGTTTTCAGTGTTCAATAATAAAGTTCAAGGCATAACACACTGGATTTTTTTAAAGAAAAAAGTCTAAAGGTCTTTTAAATTTTTTCTTACTTACACTATTTAGAATGTTAATTTTTTATACATTAAAGTGAATGAAAATTAATTTTTGTGTTGTGTCTTGCAGTAGATCTTTTAGGGCCTTGTGGAATAAACCCTTCTGCTCGTAAAATGCCATCCACCTAACCATTACTACCTACTGGTCTGTAATAATTAGTTGTATACAAGTAGCTTTCCTGTTGCATTGTATTTTTTATTAATCAAGTGAGGGAAGGAACTGAAATGCTAGCATGGCTTTCATTAAAAATAGGTCTTTATTTTTACAGGTGTTTACTGCTTATGGAACTTAATACCATTATACAGTCTTGCCAGCCTGAAATAACAAGTAACATTATAGTTAAAAACTGTGATGGGCAAGGCATTCATGTTTATTTGTGAACCACAATGCTGAAGTGTGCACCCATAATAAATGGTCACTTTCTTGTTTATAATCTCTTCTACGAGGCCTCTCTAGCTCTTCCTTCCCCATCAGCCTTCATCCTTTTTTTGCCTGAGAAACAAAAATGGAAAAAAACACGTTGAATGACTTACTGCTCTGAAATGATCGTTCTGCGAAGGTCAGCCTTTCCCTCAGTTGGCTTAATATTTCCACACTAAGGATGTCACAGTCTGTCCTTAAAGAATGGGCATAACTGGGATACCCTTCTGCACCTACAGGGGAAGAAGTGATGCTGATGACTCATCTCTGGGAGGTCTGTGTGTAACCCTTGAGGGACATGGATTCTCTGGAGCCTGACAATCATTTGTTGGGTAATACTGGGAAAATACTTTTTCTTTTACCATGTCACACATGAACTCCTTTGACAAATGAGAAGACTGATTCTTTCAAGTGCTTGAGTGATGCTGGTGAGGCATGTGACACAAAATCCAGGGGCCACATCTGTCTTAGAATGCTAAAGTGTGGGTGCTTTAGCAAATGGACTTACTGAACCTGGTATTCTGTTTCCAATTCTATTGGTGGAATCAAAGCAAGTGTAATACACGAAGTTATGCCTACATGTATGTATCATATGTAATCATAAGCAAGCTTAGTCCATGCTCTGAGTAATCTGCGGCTCTAGTTTAGTTCAGTTGTAAGAGGCTGCTGAAATTGTTGGAAATCTTTTGCAAATTTGAGGTTCTTCCCAGGGTGACTGTCTGGTGTTGTGGCATTATTAGAGGCCTCACAGTATGTGTTTGTGATCTTTAGACATAATGTCCTTGTGTTTATTCCTCATGAAAGATACATGTCTACAGACATTTGGTGCAACATGGGTTCCTTACCAATTGACAGATCCTTAGTAGGTGCCTGGTGAGAATGTGGTTGCCAGCATCATCAAATGCAGACAAAATGGGATTGTGTCCATCAACAGACCTATTGGGGGTTGAATTTTGTCACATGCCACTGAGTCATCCAGAGCCGGCACAGCAATCTTTTGCCCAGACACTTAATAGATCACTAATCAGCATAAGAACAACAGTTTATCTCTTGCAAAGGAGAGAGAGACTAAAAACTGCTAGTTCTGACTTGGGCTTACTATGAACAGGAAAAACTGGTGGGGTTTTTGGATGTAAATTGCTATCCCTTAAGGATGCTTTATATTTACTTGTGTGAGTATACCATGGTATCCTTACCATGGCTGGGTTACCAGGCTGGCCCAGAGGAAACTAGTACAATCTTGGCTGTCTCTGGGCAGCATTAATTGCCTCAGCGGGAGGTGGAACATGCTCTGGCCATACTAGCAGCACCTTGACTGTCTAGAATGTCTAAAGAGACCTGGATGTTTTAGGGTTTTTATATCCCAAGAGAAATACCTTTACAGTAAATGAGATAAGCCTAACATTTCCACAATTTATTAATTTATTAATTGCTAAATGAATAAGATCTTAAGAAAAAAACCCCTGAATTTTTAGATGATAGCAACATATGATCATGTGACTTGATGCTAAGTACTTTTGCAAAAGGTCATAAGAATGCACTCCTAAAAGGGTTCATATTTCATGACAATATAGTCATATTTCATGATAATCTTTGGGTGATATTAATGGTGCCAAAGAATTACTGAGAAAAATAAATGTGGGGGGAAAAAAAAGGCAAAGAATACAAATGGCATCTATAAATGTCTGATATTTCTTCTTTATCTGAAAATCCAGACAGAGAAATCAATCAAATGTTCTCTTCTAAAGATACAAAACCATGTAGCTTCTGGCTCATCTTTCTAAAATACAGGCAAGGGCGAAAGCTATTTTGTAAGGTCAATATTTCTGCTAATTGTTACTTTGGCAAGCTGGTGATGATTATCAAGAGCATGAGAAAAGTGACAAGGTTCTATCTTCCACCTACACAATGGCCTAGACTCAAGAATTCTGCAAGTATTCTGAAGCTGCTCTCAAAATACCTCCCTTTATTATTATTTTTAATTTAAATTCACCGATCTAAGCTACGCTAGAGCTGCAGAGTATTTTACCACTGATATGATGTGCCTGTAAGCTATATTCTGTGCCAAATTAAGCAGTAATACTTCTGTAAAGCATATACTGTAGTTAGATATGGAACCCAAGCCTACCATTTGGCCTTGGGGAATTTCATTCAGTTGATTGTAGTGTTGGTGGGAAAATGAATTCCATAACTGAGGCTGAGACCTGATGTCTCCCACAGTATTTCAGTATTCAAAGTTTTGGGAGAAGTCCACTTTTAATAGTCACACTAATTTATCATTTTAACTGACATATTTGGATTCCAGGCTAAACAAAAAGAAAACAGGATATTAAAGGATCCAATGGGTCCCATCCAAGTTTTGTGTGAGTCTCGCTCTACTGGCTTTAATGGAATGTGGCCCACTCTTAGTTCTTGAATTCTTTTCATTGAGAATCACTGACAGAAATGAATATGCCCCTAAAGTGAAACAGACTCGGGAAACAAAACAAAACTCAGCTCTTGAAATTGTCCAAATCAGAGGGAGTGCAGAAGCTAAACAATTGCCATAAGAATGTAACAGAAAGTTTATACTTTCAATTTTAATACTGAAAGTATGAATAAAAAAGTTAATGTAACAGTGGTCTGTCTGCTAGTTAGAATGGCACTGGGGACATATTGAGAATGGAAACTTTAAATCTTCAGAGCCTTACTGGAACTGAGGCAGTGCATTTTTAAAAGAAATAATTTTTAGGATGGTGCTGGAATGGTCCAGGTTGCATTCAGACCATGGGGCTGGAGTGTGCCTGGTTGCAGCAGTTTGCTCCTAGAAGCTGGCTTTTCTAGGGCTCTGGAGAGTTCTGAGCCTGTAACCATGAGGAGCAGAAATAAGGCCTTTAGGGATTGAATCCCAATAGAAAAATGTGGTAGGATATGCCTTCAGTGAGGTAAAGGCACCTTTAAATGGATGTAACTATTCTTAAGGACTTTTAGAGATACCCATTTAAATATTTGTGCTAGCTGGTTTGGTAACTTTTCACACTTTATCAAGTGTGTCACATTCTAGGGTGGAAGGATAAGTAAATTGTGGGGTTACTGAGGTGTGTCTCTTATTGGCATAACAGCCCTAGATAAATAGAAGTGTTAAAAATTAAATATGAAGTAGTTTTTTGAAAGCTCATCACATCCACCAGTCTTTGGAAAGGAACTGTTCTTTAATGAATGGTATTTTCCTTTGCTGTTTGAATTTTTGTGGAATTGTTTCCACTAGGAGAGTAGAAAGTGATGTGATTTTTTTATCGCAATGTTGCTGGTTTTGCAGTGTCATGTAAATGGCAATTGTCAGGACATAAAAATGGGATCCTGGAGGTCATCCTGAAAAACATAATGACAAATATTTTGTTTCTTTGCTTTAACTGCATTTATTCAATTGACACTGAATCCCTGCTTGCAGGATGATTTTTTCCCCTTTTTTATTGTCTCCTTTATAGAATTGAAGTCATTCTGGGTATGGTGCTGTTGTAGGAAATCCCTCTTCTTCAAGTTGAGAGTAGTTTTGCTGCTGACTGAAATGGTGTCAGCCAATTTAGCTTTAAATATAATGGGCTGAATCCTGCAGGAAGGCAGTGCTTTGCCTGAAAAACAACAACAAAAGTCCATTTTTCTGTGGAAAACAGTACTGGTGGGCTGTGATAGTAAGTACTGAAGGAAGTATAGAAAGAATGTATTTATCTATTTGGGGAGCAAAACAGCTTCTAGAAGCCTGCTTGTCACAATGCAATAATGGGCATTTACATGGATTTTTTTTTTTTTGTGATGGGTGGTTTTGCTTTTTTTGTTTGGGTTATTTTGGGTTTTCTTGTTTGTTTATTTTTTTACTGCAATTTTGGCCTCTGTTTTTCACTTCTTAGCAAAGAAGGGCTGAAAATGCGTTTGTTCTGAATTTTGCCCAGCTTTGATTTGCAGCACAAGTTGCAAAGTCCAGAACTGTCCTTGGAACAGGTGGAGGGAGGCCCTATGTACATGCTCAACCCTGGTAACCAAGGAACACTCAGACCTCACAGTGCACCCCAAATTGTGCTGTGAATAGTTTCTGGACAAACACCAAAAATCCTGAGCGTTTAAGTCAAGGAAAATCTCTCTTGCATTGCAGAAATAAATGTAAGGTGAAGTATGCATTAAATCACCCTCACTGCAGTACACCAGGGTTAGGAAGAGGAGCATGTGATGTCCTCCTTCACTGTATACATTCCAGAAAAATGTATTTGTTGGGTTTATTTATAGGTACTTCTGTGGTGCTCACCATTGCAGTGTCATTTCATTGCTCTCCGGGTGTCCGTGCCTTTAATGGAAAAGAACAAATGTTTTTCCTCAGTAGAGTTTTGCAAGTGAGGGCACATCACTTTGGGCCTGAGATGGATTTCACTGTTAGTCTAACTAAATAAGGTTTTATTCTAAAGAATGCCACTGTTTTGCAGCAGTTTTTGACAGGTTTCTCAATGGAAATAAAATTATGAATGTACTCTTCGTTTAAGTGCATTGAGTATGAAATGTGAAATTAAATTGATAAAAAATTCTGCTATGCATAGTTTTCCTGACTTGCAGCAGTGTTTGTTTATCCAGACTTTTGTTTATTCTGGTAAAGGGTACAGCTGATTGGAAAATATTAGACCTTTTTGTGGCCTACTTCTCTCTCAATCCCTTACATTCTGATGACAGTGACAAGAATATCACTCTTAACAACAAGGGTCTATTGAAAGTTTAATTCAGGGCGAAAACTAAAACCCAATGACTTAACCACGGTTTTTCTAAGTGAAATAATAAAGGCCTTGTGTCAGGTAAAGTACTCACTTCAAATTTGACTCCTGCCCTCTGCCCCTGCAGTCCCTCACAATCCCAGGGTGTCGTTCCGTCTTTTTGTTACCTGGGTCAGCTGAAAAACTGGCCCAAAAAAGTGATGTTTTGAGACATTTGTCCTGGAAATATGAGGGGCTATGCCTTAGGATTTCTGAAGGTAAGTTTGGGGGTTTTTTTCAGGTGAAACTCTAAGTCTGTTTTATTTTTGAGACTGTTTTGCTTCAAAAAGTTAGCATTTCTCAAAGGTAAACATGATTTTTGTGGGAAAGAAAAACGTCTTGGCTTAATGCCTGGTATTTTATATCAATTTTTCTGACTGGAATTTTTGGTTATCCCAAAAAGAAAATTAAACAGACTGAAATCTTAATCCTGCTTCTGCTACTGATTTGAATACTTAATTTATATTCTCTTATTTTTAGATATTACTATTGAGCTGAAGGAAAAAGTAGTGTAAAGATTTAAGTCTTGATAGACCTTTGAGTGCAAAAGTGTGTAGGACAAAATTATGAGAAGCTGACATACAGACTGGAAAGCTGTAGGTTTTCATTCTACTCCTATGCCTCTAGGTGGATTTACTGTATTGCAATGCCAATAAATGATTTAAGCCATTTATTAGACAGCTCGTGATCCTGTGATTAGGGGACTGTTTTTTCTGTTATGATGGTAGAAATTTCCTTGGTTTTCTTCTGGTAGTTCTGTCATGGAGCATTGCTCTACAGCGGCTTTTTTTTTAGTCTTAGTTGCATGAAGGCCTCATGCCTTTCAATGCCATTGTAACCTCTGCTGAGTAGAGCACCCCTAAGCATCTGTTACCATCTGTAAAGAAAGAGGTGAATAGTCTCACTGCCGTGGTACATAAGTTAGGAAAGTTGGCAGCTTGTTTCCAGTTCTACTAAAGGCTTCAGGAGTAGTCTTTAAGCTGTTCCAGTATCTGAAGCTGTTTATTTGCAAAATGAGTGTGGAATCTTTACTTTTTAGAAAGTTTAGAAAATTTTTCAGGAGCGAGGTTAGGAAACCCCTCAAGAATGTTTGCTCTTGAGAGTATCTTCTGGAAATTGCTCTATCATTGCAAAGTACAGGATATTTTTTAAAACTGTTATTGCTATATATTTGTTGTTTGACTGTGTTTTTTGCCTTTTTTCCTACAAGGTAAATTTTTTAGGATCAAGTGTTAGCAGTACCATCCCCAAGTCCAATTTTTTTTTTGATAATTCTGTTTAGTAACAGTTCAAAAACCAATGTTTTCCTGCCACCATTCTTCAGCAGTGAATAAGTAGTAGTGGTGTTCTAATTGTTTTTTCACCTCACCTAAGGCAGGAACTGTGCTTACATCTAAAACAGCATCTTTCACCATCAAACAAATGGTCTAACTTGTTAGAACAGATTTTATATTTCTATTCAAAACTGGAGATTCACCATTTCCCCTCCCTCTTCACATACCCAGAGCCATCCATGTGGTTCTCATTTGTCTGTCTATATATAAGCCAGGTTAATTTCTACTCTATTGATCATAATTGTTGACTCTGAAAACAATGGGATAACCTGTTCGGGGATGCTGAGGGAAGAGGTACTTCATTAGCTTTTTTGAATGAGACAATGCATCAAAATCTTCAATTCTGAAGACTTACTTGAGGGCCTGACATCTCAGTGAGCTTTGTGTAAGCAGATGGATTCTGCTGCTTCATATAGCTCTCCTGAAGTCCAAAGGCTTAGTGAAAACTCAACACAACCAGTGTATTGCTAGTTCAACACTTCTGTTAGTTGAGCAAGTTCTGAAAGGCCATTGCTGTGCTACCCTGATGTAAAAGCTGTTTGGTATTCATTCCTGCCATGCAGAATCTTCTTTTGTCTTTTTTACCTTGTAGATGAGGTACAAATATATTCTCTTCCAGTAAACTCCTAGTGGGAATATTTTCCTTCTTTAAGTTTTAGTTCTCTTTGCCTTTTAGCTGAGCACTAGAGTAGCTGAGGTGCCATCACATCTCTGCCTTGGCAAATTTGGTGTGTTGCAGTGCATTTAGGTTTGAAGGCAGGTATATGAAAGTAGCTGTGATCCCATGGAGTCTGCTCCAAAGCTCAGTGAAGAAAGAGATTTTTAGTCTTTAATCAGCTTCTGTTAAGTGAGAAGAAAATTAAACCTACCTTCTGTAAGAGCAAGACCTCTTTTGTAAAGACTGTATTTCTAAGCTTTTCCTGACTTTCATGGTCAAATTCAGTAAGATATCCTTAAGGCACTTGCAATTTTTTATTTATTTTTTATTTATTTTGTGTAGCTGCCAAAATAACTGAGGAGATAACCATTCTCTACTCAGGGCAATATGTAAATAAAAGAATAAATTATGCAGGAAGCAAAGATGATAATATGTCTATATACAGCACCTTTGGTCTCCACATCTCATTTCCATGAAAAAAAACACAGTGTCTTCTCACCCATTTCACAGTTTCACCTTTTTCTCACATGCAATCAGAGTAATACTGATTCCCTTCCAGCTATCTCTGCTGCAAGAAGGTAGTGGGAAAAACTAAACTTTAAGAAAGCACGCTGTAGATTTGTGAGTTGTCAGAAGTTTCCTTTCCTCTGATACTCTTTCCTGAATATGTGATAGGTCTGTGCTCTCAAGCCAATACAAATGTCAGAATCCTTGGGAGATGCTGCCATTATTGGCTGTTAGGATAAATGGAAGGAGCTCCTCTGAAGTCACTGAGGCTTTGCTGATTTACATGAAAATAATTTGTTGACATATTTTGATAGGCTATTTATGTGTTGTATCTGGAAATAAGAATTATTTAGGTTTGTCTTGTATTTCCTGCTGATACTTGTGGACTCTTCTGTTCTAGTTATGCTAATCTCTTCCCTGCTAAACCAAGTCATTGTAAGAATTTTTCTTTCATCTTAATTTTTCTGAGTTAAAATGATCATTCAAAATAAGGACAGTTTTGTTAATCCTAAGAAGTGTTTTATCCCTAGTCTTTTCTCTTTCTTCTGGAAACTGCTGATTTGTTATTTCTTACCCTCTTCCCCTCTTGGTTTATGCCTGCAAAATCCCACTTTGCATCACTGGCATGGAACAGCAGAAGTCATGCCTGTTCCTGCTTCAAAATCATCAGTGATGCTTTATTGCATCTTCCAGAATACTGTAACAAAATGTGAATTTTTTTCATTGATGTTGGTAGTATAAGTTCCATCACTTACTCTGATGTTCATCTTGCTGAACTTCAGGGCCCAGGTGAGTATCTAGACTGACTTTCTTTTTCCAACATTCCTCTACAGTCAGTAATCTTTCCACAGGAAGTCTTTATCACAAAGTAGGATTGATAATCCTCAGGAGGTGTCTATTTTACAGTAAAATCTAGAACACCTCTGATCCTATGGGAGCAGGGAGAGAAGGACATGTATGGGACTTCACAGGGTAGAAAATCCAGTGAGAGCTGTTGCTGTAAAATGTGAGTGAAAGGCCATAGGGTGGATCAGGATGCATGGACCCATTTCAGCCACTTTCCAGTATCAAGGTACCAAGGTGAAGCCCTTCATTGTTTTGGAAAAGGTGTTTTCCTTGAATATGGGAGGTTTATATTGTTCTGTATGAAGTTTTCCATGTAATACAGATAAAAATGCAGGGAGAAATCACTGATCATATACTCTGGAGTTATGGCATGCTGTGAGTGCCAAGCATTTGGGTCTTTCTGGTCTGTTCCATGTGAGACAATAGCATTACTGGCTCTCACAGCTAAAGGGTGTTACTGGATTTGAGCAGAGCATGCAGTGTGAATAAGAGTGGGAAATTAGCAACAGAGTATTTGAACTTCTGATAAGCAGTTCACTATGCACTGGAATGCAAACACTTGGCAAAGCTGTCTGGCACACATTTCATATTTCAGAAGATGAGTTAAAAATTTCTAAAAGCTTAAGGGCTTTGATGTTCTCTAGTTCCTTCAGAATGAATTCCTCCTAAATGAATCTCTTCTCTTCTAAGAACTTGTGAACTGTTTTGGAATTTTTACTTTTGTCTTTTAGTAAAGGAAGGTGTTGTGATGTGTGAAATGAAAAACCAGAAATACAGAGGCAGAATCCAGGTTAAGGTTTACCAAAAGTTCTTGGCTGAAGACAGTTTCCACACAACAAAGAGAAATTCAAATTTGAAAAGAGAATATTAATTCTCCAGGATCACTGTCCTTAGTCAAGTAAAACCACATGTACAACGATTTCATTGAATAAGCTATGCATGCATCAAGTCCTTGTTGTCCTACACTGAAGGAACTGGAGAAAAGTCTAGCCAATGTTAATGAGAAAAAACAATCACAGAGATATTTCATAGCAGTTATTTTCTCCATGGAGAAACACTTTAAGACTAAAACAGAACAAAAATGCCTGACTAGTGCTGAGGAATTTGGAAAGACCTTGTGTCCAGGAAAGAAGTGGCCTGTAGAAGTGCTGCTGCAAGCTTCTATTCTGCAGGCACAAGGAATCTGCCATTTTCTGAGGCAGTCAGCTCAGTAACTTCAGGCTTGGCTCCCTTCTCTGCCTGTCACCCTGAAACTCAAGGCAGAGCCCTGAGAAGGCAATTTTCAGTCTATATAGCCTGCTAGGGCTGATTCTCCCCTTCCACAGATTTCCAAATGATAAAGGTGATGCCTAAATTCCAGGAAAAGACTCTCAAAATAACATTATTTGATATAGGTAGAGAAGTACCTTTATTTGGAAGCTTTCAGGTGCACACCAGAAGTATGCACATGTGGTTCAGTGATGCTGCAGTTTTTATAACTTCCAGTAATTAGCATATATGATATCTAAACTCAACCCATAGTACCCATTTCCCCTGGTGCCCACCCTCAGAAAGCTCAGAGCTGCCCCTTGGAGCCTCTCCAAGGGCTCTGGTCCTTCTCTCCTGTTTTGTCTTCAAGCCATCTTGCAGGTGCCTCTTCAAAACAGTGTCCTTGGGAAACCTCAGAAATCTGTGAGAAAATGTCCAGTGAATTCTAAACACTAAAAATGTGAACAACCCAGGAAAACCTATATAATTCTAAAAACAATCTACAAAATACACTAAAATCCTTAGGCATCAGGGGAAATTAGTTTGACCTTGGGCCTGAGATACTGACTGCTCAAATTTGAACACACAGAGAAAAGTCTATATGTGGACAGTCTTTTGCTACATTTTTTTTGTGAGGGCAGTGAAATTAAAGGGGAATCTATCTTTATCAATATAATACAGTAATAGGCAGTAAAAATACATTGCATCCTTATATTTTGCCTCTAATCTGTAGATAACACAGTATCAGACAAAAGCTCAGAGGGCTTCAGTACAGGCAAACTGATGGACTCAGCTGTAAAAGAATAGGCATCCTTCAAACTAGCATCCCAGCTAAGATGTTACTCTTGGCATAAACTATGAGGATCCTCTTGATACTAGAGATCCTCTGCTACAGACTTTTTTACCTGTTCTAGTGGTTTTAATCACTGCTTGTAAATAAAAAACTGACAAAAAAATACTCAGGCTACCTCTGTAGCTTGGAAATGATACTACTTCTGTGTGCAGTGATAATATAAGGGTCAGGCTTTCCATGGAGAGGAGTCACAAAGGAATGAATATACAGACAGTATTGCTGAGCAGAGACCAGCAGAGATGCTCTCCTTTTCTTCTTGAGAAATGTAAGAGGTCATTCAAACCTCACAAGGACCCCGAACTAGCATCATGGGGTGAGAATTGTGGTTCAGGATCAAAATAGCTTTTTAACTTGTACTGGTGCTGAAGTCTACGAAGAATCCTCCCAGAGTAAGTGAGTTAAGGAGCAGGATATCCATAAATAAATCCAGGTGTTAAAAGTGCTTTTTTTCATAATAGCCATGGCTGGGGTTTCTTTGCCATAGACTGTTTTATATGTAGGGAAAACTCAGAACAACAGTGGAAAGCTGATCTTGAACAGCTTTTTATGTACAAAAAAAAAAAACCAAAAAAAACTCCCAAAAAACCCCAAAAAGATCCTGTCCTCTAATTTACATTGCACTTTTGCTTGGGAAGTAAGTGTTTGTAAGCAGAACACCTAATATTTAGTCAGACAACTCATCAGCTCAACAGCAGTGTCCTCTGACTGCAGCCCAGGCTTGCTCTGCAGGCCTGGCTACAGAAGCAGATTCCAGAAAATTAGTTTAGCATGTCAGTCCAGTATGGACCTCCAGGCTTTGCGGGAGGAATGAATGGAGGCACAATTCTTGTGCAGACCACATGGATTCAGGACTGCCTTCCAATTTACACACATGCTGAGCTCGGGGGAGCTGCACAGGTATATGTAGAGGCAGAAACAGGCATGGTTCTGTTTGTTTTTATAAAGCAGTGCAGACCTGTACCACTTAAGCAGATGCTTTATGTGCATCCAGTAGCTAACTTCATATCTGAGGCTAAATTGTGAGTTCAGAATCACTTTGTAGTGTTGCCAGCCAAGGAACCAGGCTCATCGCTTATTTTCCAAATTAAAAATAGGTTGTAAAAAGCAACTTAACACAGAATTAGAGTTCCATGGTTTGAGCATTAAACAGTCAGCAGAACCAAAAGGAAAGATTTCTGCATCTGCATTAGCCTTAAGTCAGGCTATTTGTATTACTATTTTTCTAGCTAGACATGCAGCTTACTGCCTGTGCTTGACCTTGATGAACTCAGCAGTGACATTTTCGTGTCATGGGAGGCAAATGGAGCCTTAAATCGGGCTGGTATGAAGTGGTGCCAACTTGTGACTGTAAACCTCACCAATGCCTCTGGTTTAAATTGTAGCTTGATCTGACCTAAAACCATTTCACAGAAGGAGTGGTGTCTTGAGAGGTGTTTACTCTGTATGGCTGAACATAGAGGCCATGGTTTGCTTTCCTTAGGAAGACAATGCTTGTGATGTCTGACTGAGCATAAAGTTTATGTGCAGGTCTGCTGGAAGCTACAGACACATTTTCCCCTGTTTAAATAGGTATAATGTGGAGATCTTGAAACATAGTATGACTCCTTGGTAATGACAGCTGCATCTTGATGCTACCCATCCTCTTGTTTTTATCAGCCAGATAGCTCAGCTGACTCTGGAAACAAGTTTGATTTGAGTCTAGCAAAAGCCAGGCTGGCTGGAAGAATTAAAAACTGACTGATCTGCTTGGTCATGCCCAAGAAAGATCAAAACTGAACTTTGGGGCCTTCCGTGAATTGAATTGCACTTATATATGCTAACACAACTTGTGACACTCAGAGTTCTGAAATATTTCAGGTTTTTGTCTATTAATATCTGGCCTTGCCAGATCTAACATGCTTTTCAAACATGTATGCTGTAAATTGATTTAAGAAGCATGACCCACAGATTGTAGAACTCCCTCCCCAGCCACTGTAAACACTGGTTTAAGTATGCAATCCTGCAGATTCGTAGCCCTGTAGCTGCAGCTGAAATGGTCTTGAAAGCTGGTCAAGAAGAGCAAGAGTTCATGCCTGCATCTGGCAAACACAGCCAAAGGTTCCACTTCACTGTTATTTGAAGATCTTATTCCAGGCTCAATGGGTTTGACAAACTCATGATCTAAGATTCCTGATTAATGGTCCAAGAAATCAAATGAGAGGGTTTTCCCTTCCTGTTCTGTTCCATACTGCTTAATTTTCATTTGGAGCAGGTCTTTTGAGGGGGGGTGTGAAAAAATCCCTGCAGAGTGATGGCTGCTGAAGCTTGCACGGTAGATCACACGTAGAGAGGCTGATGCTACAGGACTCTGATGCTGGCAAACCCCTTTAGAAAGGCAGCAGGCACATGTTGGGCTGTGCTGCTGCCCAGAGCAGCCTGGGGTAGGAGAGGAGCAGCTTCAAACTGTGAAATCTCTGGAGGTAAAATTTACTAAAAGATAGCAAATGAAAAGAATCCTTTTGGTTTTCAGCCTGAGGAGATGGACCTTCAGGACAAGTATTGGGGTAGAACATATTACTGTTAATCATAGCTTAAACATATTAGTCTAAGGGCAGTAGACTTTCTGGACTGATTTCCTTCCCTCATCTCTTTCACAGAGGCATTTGGAAGGTACTGCAGTGTGGAGTCAGGTTTTTGTTAACACCATACTCTGATAATCTACCTCTTGCTTACAAGACTTTGAATAAATTGGACTGATTTCCCAGGCGGATGGGAAAAGCCCTGATGGGGAGCCTTTCTATCAAATGTGAAACTTATGTACTCTGAAGCTTGAAATGTCTCTGCGAAAACAGCTACAAGAACATTTTTCATGTGGTCCAACATTTTACTCTTAATTTTTGAAAACACCTGCAAAAACAACCCCAACCCAACACCCCCTTCAAACTGTCATCAGGTACCATGACACAAGTACATAGCATGGAAACTTCTCTTCAAACACATAATACTGAGCAAAGTTATAAGCTACTGCAAAAGGAGTGTCCTATGATGGAAAATGTTATGCAGGATGAGCTAGATGAGAAGCTGCCACTGGCATGTGGAACTGTAAAGCCATACGTGGTTTGTTTTGCCTCTGCCTTTCCACCTAAGTTGTACAAGCAGCATCTGCCATCAAGGTTCTTTTTGCATTAAATTTCAAACTCAAAGTAGAATTTACAAGGTAGTTTTCTATTGGGTTTTTAGGTTTTCTAAATTATAAATAAACATGGTTTCAAGTGGGATCTTTCAAATTTAATGCCGAGGGAGTCATACATACACAGATTCTGGAAAAGGAATTTTTTTCCCCTCCCTGAACCAGTATGAAAAATGTCAGCTCTGATTTCTTGACTTTGCTTAATCCCTGGAGTTACTCTCAAAGGATGGTCTTATCTTTTTTACGTCCAGAAGGGTGACAGAGAGAGAGACAGACTTTAAGTCACCTATTTTTCTAGGCTATTAGTCTGCAGTTTCAACCTCTGTAGCTCTTGACTGTGAATCCCAAGAAACTAAACAGTCTAGGACTTAGGGACCCCTTCATCCTTTCTGCCTGTCCCTCAGCAACTCCCCACATCCCTGTAAAGTCTGTCTCAGGAGAAGGTGGTGGAGAAGCAGTTGTTAAGGGAAAGGAAGTCCTGGGGTAGAGTGGAAGGGCTATTTTATTTGCCACAGAATACAAACAGGCTCTCAATGACCCTTCTCACATCTTTCTTTCCCCTCTCCACCACACAGGATGACATAATTTCTCTACAAAATGCCACAGTGGCCATTTTTCCAGCACAGCTCCTTCTGGGAATTTTTAGACCGAGTTTGAAGACTCCTAAAGGTTCCATTACTCTTCTAATTAGGAAATAAAAAAGGCTCATTATTTTATAAGGGGTAAGAGACTTTAACTTTTAAGCAATTATTTCCATGTTGTCTGTAATTGTGACACAAAAATTGAAGCCAAAGAGATTAAAATCCCAACAATTGATTTGACATGAAAAAGAAAGGAGAAAGGCCTTTAAGATTGATGATAGCCTCTTTTGTAATAGTCCTTCATGCCAGAATGCAAAAACTCCCAAACATCTGGAAGAATTAGGTTAGCAAGAGACACATGAAGGGTTACAATCACAAGCAGAAGATGACTTGTAGAAACTGAATGTGCAAAATCCCCTGTGCATGTGAACTGGGAAGGAAAGGAGTAACAAAACAATGATCTAGTTTTGCCAAAATATTTTAGGTGTTGAGGAGTACAGATATTGCTTAATATCCAAGCTTTCCCACTTTGTGTTTACCACTGCACTATGTGAGTCTGGCTTTCTTCTGAGCATAATGAGTTACTTGTGCAGAAATACAGAGACTCTTCCTCACTTGAAGGGCACAGGAGAATGTAGAAAGGGGTACAAAATCTGCAGGATGTCTCCAAGCCTAGATGTAAAACTTGCATGGCATAATAAATTGATACATTGTTGATTCAGGAGCCATTCTTCCTGGTTAACTATGTGTAATGGTTTGGACGACCACTGGGGAACTAGAACTCCCAAGTATGTCCTTCTATCAGAGGGCCCGGGCTTATGGAGCATGCAGACGATCCAATATGGATTAACTACAAAGCTCACTTTATTAATGGAGTTTCTACAATTATAGTATTCTCTAAGTGTACGTGCATTAACATTACTGGTGCTTAGACACATAAACAATCATCCATTGGCTACAGGCTGTCTCTGTGCAGCTTGTCTTCACAGCACCTGTGTTCTCACAGTCCTTGCAAGCTGTTTATCTTTACGAGCACACAGAATCTAGCCAAGGCCAAAACTCCCTTTGCTCTCTCAAAAGAAATCCACAGACTGTTAATTTCCTACAATTCCCCCTTTTTTGTATTTGTGCTAAAAAGATAGCCCAGACAGTCCATTGCAGGGCCCTTGCAACAGGCTGATCAAAAAGGCATCATTAATAACACAACTACAACAATCACTAAAATCACCAGGTCCTGTGTGGTAATCATGAAGCATGTTTGCTGCAGATATTTCCAAAGCTTAATGAAACATAATTGAGAGTTAGCTGATTTAGAGTTTGTTTCCAAATTTTAGCCAGATTCGTTATACAAATCCATCAATAATTTTTATGACATTTTTTACCTAGGGCAAATTGCAAATTTTTTTGGTTCCAAACTTGATTCATGCTTACCAGCAATACAAACTACACACACTATATATATGAAAAGAGTAACTTAAAACACATCTCTTCTATCTGTAACAGTCTCTTGTTGTTGCTTGCACTGGTTCCAGGAGCAGAAGCCTTAGGCATGAAACACAGCGTGCATCTCTGTCTCCTTGATTGTAGCAGGGTAGTCAGCAGATATGCTTAGGCCTCTGTTTCCATCAGGCCTCGGTTGGCAATACCTTGTCCGTGTCCCTTGTTTGCCAGCCATTCTCCCCCTTTTTGTATTTGCACAAGCCAGGATTGATTGATTGACTGTTTTACAGAGCATTGTACAATATTTAACAAGCATTACAATATACAAGGTACCAATACTATTACTAATATTACAACAACTAATATCACTATTCCATGCTTAACTAAATCAAACAACCATAAATGTATATGCATATGTTAAGGCAAAAATTAGTCAGTGTCAAATGGGCTATTGACTATAGTATTTTCATGTGTTAGTAACTGTGATAAACATTACAATAACTGGATACTTACTGCAGCTAGGTATAAGCTAAACAAATCATTTAAACAACCTAAACAAATCATCTAACCCATGATGTTACCAGTTGATTGCTAACTTTTCATGTTGTGACCTTATGCTAACAGCAAAAAATCTATAGCTACTCTATTTTGCAAAACAGCATACCTAATACTTTCTACATCAGGTTAATTCTTAAAAACAATATAAATCTACAATTCTATTGCCATATCATCTTTCTCATGAACTACCTCTAAAGAAGAAAACTCACTCAGACCTAAAAAGAAGCTACAAATTAACCAATCAAAATAATCTAATAGTAAATAAGCTAATAATAAAATGAAACCTGGAAGACAATAAAATCTAAGAGAAATATAATAATCACTGTACTGTCTGGTGTTTAGACAGCATTATTCAAATTAGATTAGCCATTCATCCTTTTGGAGTCTTTTTCAGTATGGATACAATGATCTTTGTCAGACCTGCACTTTGTTAAGGTGTTCTAATTTCTTATCCCAACCTGATTCAGATTCAAAGCCTGATTTTTGTATACACACCACCTTTGGAAGTCACAGGCTGATCTAAAGCCATTCCATTCAATCAGAGTGTCTCTAGAAGGCTGATATACTTCCAGCCTAGGGTCACTGGCACAGCTGTTCCTGCTGCACTTTTGGGCCACAGGGCCATCCCATGTGGGCAGCACACCTCTGCCTGCAGCTGCCAGCTGGGGCAGCTCTGAGAGAGCCAGGACTCCCCCCTTTCTTTCCAAAGAGGCATTGCTCTGCCCACATGTCGGAGGTCTCGGGCTTAGGAGCGATGCCAGACGATCCAATGTGAATTAACTGCAAAAGCTCACTTTATTGAAGAAACTTCTACAATTATAGTATTCCTGACAGTACGTGCATTAACATTACTGGTGCTTAGACAGATAAACAATCACCGATTGGCTAATGCTATAAGGCTGCTGTATCCATGACCTCATCCAGCCTGCTTCCAGTTCTCACAGGCCTGTAAAGTTGTTTATGTTACAAGCACACAGCTTTTGCCTTTGCTAACACTCCCTTTGCTCTCTCACGAGAGACCCACAGAGCCAGCAGATTCCCATACCCACACAGGTGTAACTCCCTGCAGTTGTGCTTGTGAATAAAGTCTTTGGAGCTCCTCTGCTCCTGCCGTGCGTGGCAAAACACAGAGCATTATTTCGCTCAGCTCCAAGGCAGTGTTCATGGTCAGAGATGGAGCAGGGAAGGGAGGGAGGATTCCATCCCCCCCTGCGTCTCTGCTTAGCAGGTCCTAGTGCCGGCTGCTGTCACCGCTGACCACCCTTCTGCCAAGGTTGCTGGGGGCAACCTCCGGCCCGAGGGCAGTCCCGATACCAGGGGCTGAACCAGGGCTGTACCTGGGGTGGTGCCGATATTGCAGGAGGCAGTACCAGCCTGCTCGGCTCCACCCACACCCCTCACAGCCTGCCTGCTGCTGAATCCATGCCTCGCTGCTCCTCCTGCGGGCTTCAGACTTGTCCTCCCCCCGCAGCTTCTGAGTCCGTAGGAGGCTGCTTTCTCTTATCTGGGTTTGAGGAGCAGGATGGAATGTGTTATAGTAATTCCTTTTACTTTTTTCTAATACCATCTTTGAAACTTTTAATTGCAAAGATTCATGTTTGGGCCATCTCTCTCTCCCCCTTTTTCAGTATAAAGCAGCCAAATGCGTGCATCTAGTCCGATTAACTCTTGCCTGCTGTTTCCAGTCCAGCTAAATTACACCAATACCTTAATATCAACCTTAGAGGTGAATTTTTTAGGGATTTCCTGTCCTTTTGATTACCAAGCAAACAAACACCAGCTGGGATTTGGCCTTATAAGCTTTAGATTGCTAACCACAATCACAATACACACGCACACACAGACACACAGACGAACACAGACACACACACACCTACAGACACAGACATGTATAGGGGATTACAGCTGGTAAGCGATTTCTACCAATTAGCATCTCTAAGCCTACTAATTTCTACTCAAAAAGCAAATAATATGACAGTGCTTTCCCCCCCCCTGCCCCCCCTATTGTCCGAGATTCACACGGGGAAGGCAAAGGGGTGGTGTTGACGAGGTTCCAAGCTGTCGCAGTATCCCAGTGGCTTCTGTTAAAAGGTAATTTAAGGTCCCAGGATGATCCGTAGGCTGCAATGGTCTCCGTTCCAGGTTTTGAAGCAGACACTGTCTCTGCTTTTCTTGTCGGAGGTCTCTCTGCCCGCAGCTGCTTTCGTGATCCTTATCAGTTCTTTCCCGATTGAAAAGTTAGGAGTGGGGCAAAGGGAATACAGCCAGATTCTCGTTAGCAGTTCCTTGTTAGCAGGTCGGTGAGAGCTGCAATACATCTTGTTGAATTACTGCCTGCTGCTAATGATTTAATTGCTATCTCCATGCCCGTAGCGAAGGTTCCCGGCCGTGAAACAGCCTAATGTTCGTCTCTATCCCAGTAAAACTCCTAGTCGCGCTGCTGTCGCAACTTCCTTATCAGATGAATGTCTTTGCAAGTATTTACGATCTGTCTCCATCTCGTCTCCAGTTCTTTAGCATGTTTATTTCCATCCAGTGTTTTTATCTCACCAAGTGTTCCCGCTTTGAGTGTGAGATCTGCTGAATGTCCTTTTTCCTTAGTCCACTAATATAGGTGAAATAACTTTTTAGGAGACATTGCAGGCTTTTGCATAGCAAAGAGGTTACGTAGCAGTGAAACCGCCGTTCTTTTCCCCCTCCTATGATTCACGGGGGTACAGGCTTAAGGGCACTCGAAGGGCTGCAGCTCTCTTTTTCCTACCTTTTTGGCACCAATCGGCCTTTCCTCCACGTCTCTGTCAGCTCATGAAGTCGGTGTCGGGGTCCAGGTCACCCTTGCGTATCGTCCACGTTCTTCGGGGTCACCATCTATTGGAGGCGGGCTTATGGTGTATGCAGACGATCCAATATGGATTAACTACAAAGCTCACTTTATTAATGGAGTTTCTACAATTATAGTATTCTCTAAGTGTACGTGCATTAACACTACTGGTGCTTAGACACATAAACAATCACTCATTGGCTACAGGCTGTCTCTGTGCAGCTTGTCTTCACAGCACCTGTGTTCTCACAGTCCTTGCAAGCTGTTTATCTTCACGAGCACACAGAATCTAGCCAAGGCCAAAACTCCCTTTGCTCTCTCAAGAGAAATCCACAGCCTGTTAATTTCCTACATCCTTCCTCTTTTATTTTTTAATTCCTCTGCCCTCTCCAATAACAAAGAGACAATACAGGGAAATATAAGTAAAAATAACAAATTACTGAAGGAAATAGCTGTAACTACAAAGCTACAGAGGAAAATGGTTGAAACCAACAAAGGCAAAACAAAAGTGTTACCTGGGACAATGACAAAAAGGCTCCCATCCCACAATTTGTGGACCACACGGTCTGCCCGGGGTCAAGGACAAAATGGCAAAGAAGCTTCCCAACTTCCCCCTGTGAGAAACAGAGTCTCAACCAAATAAATTTTTATAATATCCACCTAATGCTAAAGCCTGCCTCTTTTCCCTACAACTACAATGCTATGTAATAGAGATGAGTTTGGGTGTGAAAGGCCAACAACTTCACAGTGCAAGCTGCACAATAAAAGCTGTGCATCTGCTTAAGAGAACATGGGCTAGTCGTACAGAAACTGCTGCCCACCAAAATCTGTAGCTCTTTAATTATGGAAAGACTCGCAGTTGTCTCTCTTGAGTTCAGCTCATCCTTTGAGTTCAGTAGAGCTCAAAATCCCTTTGGGGGTTTCACGTCCCTATCAGTACGACTCTGCTCTTTTAGATGGCTCTGTTTTTCAATACTGTATGTTCAGTAGTTGATTCTGTGCTTCAGAGGATGTGTGTGAAAAGCTAACATGTTGTTGGTATTGAACAAAAGAGATAACATATAATTTTATTAGTACTAAATGTTTACAGTAATTAGAATTGGTCCAGACTCTGCAAACTCTGGTGGAAGCTGTTTGGTTTATCTTCTCTTTGCAGTCTTGAGGTATTTATACAATACCTGCTTTTATTTCCTGTTTAAAGAGGCTTGCTGAGTCTAGAGGTTATCTGTAAGGCCTGAATGATGCCCTGAAGAAATTTAAATTCATGGTGAAGTCCTAACTCTGTGAGGTGTGACTCTAGTCCCCTTCATGCATTGTAGAGACTCCTGTTGGGGTCTGCACTGGAGACAAACAGATCTGGATGTGGTAGAGAATGAGCAAGTGCAATGAGGGATGAGAAATGTTGGAGGGGACACAATCAAATTGAAGGTGTTTAGAGAGCTGAGCTTTGCCTGGGCAGGATGCACCTTTTATTAAAAGCCAAATGAAGAAGTTTTGGTGTGGCTAATGTCTGTATGGGAGACCACCTGAAAAGTCCTATAAATCACAGCTGCTCATTAAGCTGAGTTTCAAAATACACCAGTGTGAGAATCTGGATTTGCTGTTGATTTAACAAGAAAAGGATACTGTATGTAGAGAATTAGAGCCAGTGTTCTCAGCAGTTGTCATGTTTGTGTGGGTGTTTTATAAAGGGAGAGTTAAATCTGAAAATATTCTCAGAACACTCCAGGCATAGCAGGTAGGAGAAGATAAAAATCTGACTTTAAATTTGCTCTGGAATATGCTACATCTTCAGAAGAGGGAATATAAGTGTCTTAAAACAACAAGGGAAAGAGTTCAGCCAGTTCCTGAGAGTTTTAAAATCCTTCATCACTCACTACTGTCCCACTTGATTTACACTGCCTAAGGTGGGCCAGCCACACTTGAGCACTACAATAGCCAAATACATAATAATAAAAAACTAAAAAAGTAACAAAAGTTTTACAGAGAGGATGTGACCAACATAAACAGCTCACAACATGTGTCTAATGCATAGTAAAGGTATCTGTGGAGCAAGAAAACAGCCATTGTTTAAAAGAAAAAAGTTACACTGGACAGTCTAAATGCATAATAGTTCTGACCCTGCTGCTTCC
This sequence comes from Xiphorhynchus elegans, assembly GCA_013401175.1. Classification (NCBI taxonomy): domain Eukaryota; kingdom Metazoa; phylum Chordata; class Aves; order Passeriformes; family Dendrocolaptidae; genus Xiphorhynchus; species Xiphorhynchus elegans. The sequence continues at coordinate 74,788 of VZUH01000640.1, forward strand.
CTCTGGTTACATACTGGGATCTAGCAGCACAAAACAATTTTGCACCAAAATTTTGGAGCATTTCCATTCTGGCAAAAAGTGTTGTTTGGAGGAGACAGTGGGCTGCTGAGGTACCAGGAAGGGGGAGAGACTCATTCAACTCTCTGCTTCCTTCCTTCCTTCAGGTCCCAGATTTTCTTCCCAGATTTCTCCTAATCGAGGCAGGGAGACTGGACCCCACTCGTCTACAATGCAAGTAAGTTTAGTGGTTTACTTTCTGAGGAAACTCAACAACATTAATGGGAAATAAAAATTTAAGCTTCAATGAGTGAAGTGATAATTCATCCGAGAATTACCCTTTTGTACTTATTTCTACAGACATTTATAACACTGGAAAGCCTTCACGCCTTCCCTTCAACGCCTCTTGTTGTAGATGAACTTACTGCTTGCATGTTTGGGGAGCACAAAAGCCTTTATGGGGGAATGAAATCCACTCTCCAATGCTACCTGTTTACTCAGCTGAACAAAGCCTGCTGGCTTGTAGGATCCGCTGTTGTTCTCTAGAAAATATTCACTTGGTAGACTTGGTTTTTGATCAAGCTGACTTTGGTTAGGTGTGAGGTCTCGAGTACTTGACACCTCATTCAGGACTGCAGTGATCTGAGGCAAAGTGTTTCCTATGTGTTCTCATGAGTGCTGTATATAGAATGTCCTTAACCTGGTTTGGGCTGCTAAGATCTCTCAGGTGTTTTTTTGTGTCCACAGGAAGCCTGCAACACAGAAGAAGCAGAACTATGCTTTTTTGGAGGGTTTAGGTGAAGGTTTTGCAGCTCTGTGGAAAAGGAAAGACATAATGGCTTAGTAATGATGACAGCAGGAATAAAATACTGCTTTTTTTTCCTGTCTTTTAGCAAGTAGAGCTTGACTGTATTAAAAATTGAAAAGGTTTGGAAATTGCCTGTCTTCACTGGTTTATTCTTCTTGTAGGTGAGGGCTAAGGTTGTATCTGTAAACATTTCCTTGTATCCACTGGAGAAGCTGTACAACTCCACCTTCTATAGCTAGTTAGTTAGTTTACCCAAGCTATAAAGCCAGGGAAGGTAACGAAGAATAGTGGATGAAAACTTAGATCTGTGGACACATCAGCACAGCTATAGTAAATGGCTATAAATATAGTAAATGTAGTAAATAGTTGGTGCAAGCATTTTCCAGGAAAAAAGAAAGAAAACATCTGATGATGCTTGAAAAGTGCCATTGTGCATAAATTATCAGCACTGTTTACACGTGATCAGGAATGGTAACCCCGTGCTTCAGAACAGATAGCTCTGGGTAAGGCATTGCTTATAGCATATGGTCATGTACCAAACTTCTTATTCTGAGTCAAAATGCCATGTCCTTCTGAGTCCATGTCCCAGGCTTTTCAGGCCTGTATATACATAAGGACTGCCCAGAGCTTGGATCTGAGCCTGTAACAGTGTGGTGAGAAAAGATGCTTGTAAGGATATGCAACTTTTAACAGGATGGATGTACTGAAGCATATATAGGTAAAAAGAGCAGCACTATAATAACAGAAAAATCAATAAAACAAGACAGTAAAAATAATGATACTGAAAAATTCAAAGGTGGGTTCATGTCTGAACTATCCAAATACTTGGACTAGCTCAGCAAGTTATTTATTTTCTCTATTTGCATATTTCTTCATCGGGAGAGAGATCTTGTGAGGCTGGGATTGTTTTGGAGGTGTTTTTGAGACTTTCCATAGTATTAGCATCAATTTTCTTGAAGAAAATTTAAGGAAAGCACGATTTTTGGTAAAAGTAGAACCAATGCAAAAACTTTGAAAAGGTAGGCATTTAAAAAATATCTGAGATTTTCAAAATAAAAATGTTTCTGTGTGGGGTAAAGACCTCTCTGATGTCATTGCCTTGCAACTGAGTGAAGCATAACCATCTAGGTTGTTTTTGTTTTGTTTGCCTGTCAAACCAGTCTCATGTGATACTTTGTGAAAGCTGCCAAATCCTCTCATATCTTGGGTGGCCTGGGCCTGAAACAAAAAGTGGTCCAATTTCCCATACTTTTGCCGTATGTAGCCACCAATGTATTTTTATTCCCGATTGAATTTGGACAGAGTTTATACAAAATATTCTCTTCTTTGGAAAAAAATAACTTAAATACCTTTTACTCATCCTTTTGAGCATATGAAGTCAATGTTCACAAGTAGAACTTGCACTGCAAGTTTCTTTTAATCAGTTACAACTCATTTGGAAGATAAACTGAAAAAGCAATAAGGAAATTGGTCACTGTATCAAAAAGATTAAGCTAAACACTTTTCGGGATATTTACCCATACTTTTTCACATATCCTTGATGACTTCCAAAAGAGATCATAATAGTAAACAAGGAAGGAAATAATATTATTTAAGGAGCTAAAATTTCTTCCATTTGTGAGAAATGCTCACACTTACCAAGAGAATTTAGAAGGGGACAAAGTCTAAAAACCAAACAAGCCTAAAGGCACAAAAGACAGGTTCAAACCACCCCAAGTCCCATCTGCCAAAAACTCAAGTATCCCCTCCTCCCTCTTCTCCTCTTTTCCCATGCAATTCCTCTGGCTTCAGCAAAACCCCAATTCTATTCCTAACACATTGGAATCTTTATTTACAGATTTGCTGAATATATACCATTGGAATGCATTTCATGAGAGTTTTTTATCTCTTTTTTGTTAAATGTTATTAAAGGACTTTGGAGAGCAGTTGGTGTATGTTGGTGTAGAACATCCATCTCTATTTCTGACACTTTATTATAAAGTTCAGTGGAGAGTTAGAAAGGACGCTGTCAAGAGAAGGTATATATGAAGCTTAATTGGAAGTATTCTTCTTCCTTTAATTCAATAATGAACTCAAGGACATATTTGAAATGTCAGAATTTCCCATAAGACAGGCATTTGAGGTTTTGACAACCCCAGTGAAGTGTTTGAATAGAATTTTACCTGTTCATAGCATTATACAAATATTATTTAACACTCAGAGAGCACAGGTAGGTGATGAAACAGTTCACATCCACTTCAAGGGAGAGGGTGGCTTCTTTGCATGACTTGGATTTCACAGCAGCTCTTCGTGGCTCCAGGTGGGTGCTGAGCCAAACGAGTGCCAGTGGGATTCTGCAGCTGAGCACAGTGCCAGCTGAGGAGTAATTCCCACTTATGTGGGCTGAGGAGAATAAGCAAATCCTCTTACTGTGATTTTATGAGTTCCTGACATACTCTGGAGGCAGGATGACACTAGTTTGAAATATAGAGCTATACATTTCAGTGTGTGGAGTTATCCTACTGCCTAATTGTGCAGTCAGCAGCTTAATGGTTTTATAGTCTGGATCAAGGTCTGTCAGAAATGGACTGGTATCTCATTGAAGAATAGTGAATTTATCCATGATCTAGTCAGAAATGGGAAGCGTTGCCAGGGGCTTAGGCAAATTGTTTGATATTTGATTTGCAAGCATTTGTGTATGGAAACTCTTTGTGATTTTAAGAAAGCATTCAGTTGTACATAACTGCTCAGAAACCAGATTAAATGAGCCAAGTGTCAACTTTTTCAATCAGATGTGCAGAATTTGAGTCTTGTTTTGAACACTAAAAGTTGGCCACCAAATGCAGGAGCATGCTTCTGAACCACAATCTATTTAAAGCCTCTTTAAAAATTAAGGCCACTTTTTAGAAAACCTATCAGCTAAGATTTTTTTTTTTATTTTGCTTGTGGTGTTATATTGTGCTAGATTTTGGAAAAAGTCCAACTCGTTATATTTCTTTTAATGAATCCAAACCATAGCTATTAGTTAGGAATTCAGCATGCATCCTGATGCTCAGAAGCAGCTGCAACTCAAGATGTATATATATATATCTTGATGGTTATATCACCATATGTGGTAGATGCTGGCAAGACCATCCCTTTCCTTTACCTAAAAGCATTTAGCAGTTGTGAAAAGACTTTTATGAAGGCAGGCATAATTCTTTCCATATTTGTGCTTTTAAAAAGTGCATTAGTTTTTGTTTATGGATGTTGTCATGAGCCACTGGTTTACATCATCAGTATCTAAACTTTCAGCACTGGGAATTGCTCTTGTGAGACTGAGTGCTACAAATGAGATAAATGTGGAAATGGTGCTGCCTTAATAAAGGATAGCATACGATACTCTACAGTGTTTCATGGAATAATAAGTTATTTTCTTTGTAGGAAAATCTAATAAATCCTCAACCAAATGTTTTTAAAGGTGTTTTTTCAATCCCTAATAGGAAAACTCGCAACATTTCAAAGACTGGTTTTATTGAGCTTTGTATCCTAAGACTTATCATGCCAACTGCAAGATCTGTTTTGAGAGGGATACTCTGAACATGTATCACAGACATCTATGCTAATTTTTTTTTGGTAAAACATAGATCAGGAATAAAATGCCAATGGTGACAAAAAACATGCTTTACATCCATAGAAAACTGTGATCAGCTTGCCTTTCTAGGTTCCCACTGATGTTGCTAAAGAAAATCAGCAATGCTTCCTTCCAGCCATCATTCAAGGTATCTGGAAGCATTTCTTGTATCCACTGTTACCAATGCAAACAGACACAGGAGCATTGCAGTCTTCCCTGACATTATGTGGCTTGTCTGAGGAAGTGTTTATCTGAAGAGATACCATGTCTTATAAAAGAATTCCAGACAACCACTTAGGAGCATTAGTATCACATTTCCATTTCTCCTGAAGCTGAACTGGAGCATGATCATTATAAGTACTTAAAAAACCACTTCAGATATAAACTCAAAGGACTGCATGGGGACAAGATGGCGTTATTCCCCCAGCATTGTATATTTTTAATTGATATCAGTGTACTTCATAGAGCTCACTTGGTGCTCAACTGCTGTGAAATATTCTTGAAGGAACAAGGGAAAGTTTGAGTTTGTGACATTCATCTGTTTTAAAGGACATGAAAAAAGATATTTGCAGTCTTTGCAAATACCAATACGCTGAAGGTTACATTAAACTTCAGGAGTTAAGAGCTTGCCACAGAAGGTGAACATGGGTCATTCTGGTAAGGGAAGGGACAAAAAGAAATTGGAGCCATTCAAAAGATTAGATATTTTAATGAGTATTTGATGAATGCTGATCATGGGAAGGTCGGAAAGTAATTTCTTCAGGTAAGTGTAACCCCTGCCCAGAGAATTAAACCTAATACTTTATATTTCACTAAAGGGCAGCCCAAAGTAGATTTGATATAATGTACAGAATGCCACATTCTACACAAACCTCAATTTGCCATAAAGTGTGGCTACACCACTTGCACAGCAAAGCACAGGGATTTAATCTCTTGGAAGCAAAGTAATTTTGAAGTGCAAAGGAACTGGAGGCTGGAACTGTGAGAAACATACGAGGCAGTTCTCCACTTTTCTCTATACTTCTGTAGTTACCTCATCCTGTGTTATGCCAATTATGTAGCTTATATAAACAAATAGCATAGCTGTCCGCTGTTCAAAACTTCAGCTGCCCCCAGGAGAAATTCTGTCATGCTACTTCATCAATAGAAATGATTGAGATGTTCTAGGAATACTGGAGGATAGGAAGTATTGAATGAAATGTCGTTAAAAAGGTATATAGTATGGAGGCTTCTGTACTGGTTCTTTTTTTTTAATTAGTTTCTTTTATTTAGATGAAGATGCTGCAGGAAATTGCCTGTCAGAGGACATAACCAGAGCATTTCACAGAAAGCTGGGTGTGTCTAGATTTGGAGAGGAGTAAATGCCATGCTGAATAGTTAGCAAAAACCCACTATCCCTCTCTTTCCATGTAAGAGGGGACAGGGAAAGTCAGTCCATTACATCCATAATTTCACTTTTTTCCTTTAGAGAAACTCCTCCTGGGGGTTGTACTTTCCTAGGATTGCTAGCATGGAGACCTTCCTACACACAAACAGTTTGGTGCATGTAGATCCCACCAGCACAAGTGCCTTCCACATCTTGCTGATGTGGTATGAGCAGGGGAACCATCTCATAGGAACTTGAATCCCAACTGAGATGACTAGGTGATGGTGCAAGAGGAATAATCATGATTTCAGTGGAGCCCTGTTCCAACCTGGTTAGGTAGAGAGAGGTGAATTGTGCCTCTAGCTGTAAAAGTGGGAAGGAATTTTAAATCTGAACATACCTGAAAGTGAGATTAAGACATAAATGAGGTCAAGTGCTGATATCCAAAACAATAATTGTTGTTTAATGCCCACTGTGTACAGATGCTGCTGTCACAGTAAAAACAATTCACTTCTCGAACAAAAACAGACAGGAGGCAATGACGAAGCATTCTCTGCTTCTAAGAGCTCATTACAGGGTCCTCTCAGCTTTGGGACAACATGACTTGGCAGTATGTGCTGCTAGATGAATGTTAGGGACTTGGTGCATTCCTATATCCAGTCCTTAAATTTGATCTGTGGTATTACAGAATTCATATTGCTAACTTTTCTTCATTTGCTTCCTCTTCTGCTTCTAATTGTTCAATTTCTTTTGAGGGAGATGTTGCAGTTCCCCTTCCCTCCATTGGATAAACTCAGGGGCAGACAGAGGCTTTGGATTAGCAAAATGCCTGGGACTGCTGTTCAGACTTTGTCTGCTGTGCCCACTACTCTTACAGATTTCTTGTCAGTCCTGATGACAGAAATTGGGCTTTTCCGAGGAAGTGGCAAAGGCTTATTCTGTCCAGAGGAGACTGCATGGCGGGAAGTGAGGGAGTGATATACTCCAATGTGTAGCTCTTTTTACAGACCCACTGTGTGACTTTGGCACAGCCCTGGCTGCTCTAGTTGCCTTCTAGTTACAGCTCTGCCATTGCATCACACAGTCTGACAGAATGTGATGCAGGGCACTTCAAGGTCTCATTCTAGAAATTTTGTTCACTACCGCTAGTAGCACTTACACAGCCCATACGTGCTCAGTTTGTGCCACAAAGCTTCAACTGATTCATTTGTTCCCAGCTGGGGCACCACAGCTCTGCCCTCTGTGTGTGACAGCAAATAGGACTGTGAAAGCAGAGGCGGTGTGCTTGTCTCTCACTTTTCACTGTCCTGTTCCTCCGAGTGTTGTCCCTGCTGAGGTGTCTAAGTCTTCTTTTCCATTTGTTTGCCATGCACCCTGCTGCTTGCTTTCTCTGTCCCCTGCAGTGTTGTAGCTTCTTCCTGTCTCGCACTCTTTCAGCTCTCTAACCTGTCATGCCCTCTTGCAGTGAGTGAAGCTACATGCTGGCAGTCTACATGCTACATTCTGGCATGAGCTGCTCAGCACAGCTGGTCAGCTGGTCCCTTCTTAGTAGGGATCTGGCTCAAATGGAGAACTTCTGGGTTCCTTTCTTGGCTCTGCCAGATACTGCCTGTGGGATGTCATGCAAGTCACTGAAAGCCAGGACTGCAGTGGAGAGAAATATTAAATGATGGGAGAATTAATAACTGTGTCAATATGAGCTGAATCTCTGAACACCCCTGTGGATCTACATGGGTCATTCCAGTACCTTGTTTTCATCTTTTTTAAGAAGGGAGAAATGCTTCTTGCTTTCTATCATTCTAGTTTTTACTTGTATGGCACTGAAACACATTGCTGTAGAGAAAGGGAGTTTGGATCCTCTCTCTAGGAATGCAGTGTGGCCTGAACTAGTTAGAGCTTCTTGAGTTTGGTGGAGATGTAAGGAAATCTGTGACAAGAAAATGCAGCATAAACAGGCTGGAAAGTGGTGACTGCATTCATGCTCTTCCCCTTATGCACGTGCTGCATGGATAAAGCGTGGACAGGAATAAATTCACTGATTGAAGCAAATTCCAGACGAATCAGGTATTTTTGCCAGCAACCTACCAACTACCTTGACTTGATTTTGCTGAGTAAGCACAGCCTTCAGTTGTCTGAGGTGCCTTTCCCTCTCCATTACTTGCCATCCCTAGGGACATGGCCATGGAGAAGAAGTGACAAGTGTTGAATTCTTTGCAGTAGACAGAGCTGCACAGGAGGCCCAAATGAAGATCATAAGTCTTGTTTGCAAACATGGGCATGTATGGGACTTTGATGGCCTTAGCCCATGAAAGCTGAATAGTTCATTAGCATCAGAGCACAAAGGGGCCTGGTTCTCACGTTGCTGTAACAATAGGATATGTCAGAGAATATTGATATGATTAGGCTGATACTTAGTTTGGCCTAGACTATGTTAGAGCAGAATCAAGGCCAAGGAATATGCCTCACCCTCAAAATGCTTGTACCAGCAGCTGTTTAATTTATAATCCAGCTGAAAAAGTAGATGATGGCACCATATTTTTTTGTCTGAAAAACAATACTCAAAGCCAAATTCACAAAGGAGAAGTGTGTACAGTGCAATTGTTTTGGGCAAATATACTGATTTTTCTCAAAACAAGGCAAATTGAGAAAGTGTGCAAGTTTCTGAGTACTGCTACTTGCATTGCCTGTAAATTGTCATGACTGGTAATGGAAAATGGAGATGTTTGGAAAACGATGTACATCTGCTGTTCAAGGTTTGCATTCAGTGTGAGAAGTGGGCACGCCTTTTTGGAAAAGGGGTCCCTGAGGGCAGATTTCCCTTACCCTGTGTTCACCTGCAGAAAAAGTGTATAAAAAGTCCTACTTTCCAAAGCAATGCAGAAGAGCTGGTTTTTTTACTTCTCTAATAGTGAGTGAAGGTGCTGTGAAATCTCTGTTCTTTGGGGGGCACTGTGTACTAATAGTTAGGCTTAGTTCTGTAGTGGAAAAGCACAGGTGTTCTCTTTTCTCTGGAATATGGACCACTACACTGTTTGTTTTGTTTTCAGTAAGGTGAAGTCACTGTGCTCATAATTAGTTCTTTCTTGTTGTGGATAAAATATCTTTTTTATAGCAGGCTTTTGGATGCCATTTTAGTTTTGATTTTTCTTTTTTTAGTATATAAATGTGCTTTGCATATATTTAACTGTCTAAACAAAGAGAAATTAAATAAATGCATCACCTAGCAGAAATGGGCACAGATACGCCACGTCAAAATGGGTGTCAACCAAGCATAATTACTACTTTTTAATTTTTTTAATCCAAGGTGAGGGAGTGCTGCTTGTGGAAACACTTGACTAAACCCTACTGTGTGTGCCAGGTAAGCCTCTCTTCCCCATAGTAGGGTTGACCTTTCTTTCCCAATACCTTTATGCAAGATGAAAATTTCTGCCTTGTGTTTCTTGCTTAGTTTTCATGGATGGTAGGCTTTTTATTCCTACACTTTAAACAGGATCCATTCTTTTTTCATTTATTGCTTTTGCTAGCACCCAGAAGAATCACAGTACTTTTCAGGTGGAAAGAAAACAGTCCTGGCCATTAATGGGGGATTTAGGGCACCTCAAGTGAGAGGCTTAGTGCCCTGGGTGTAGCTCTTCTGCATGTGCTGAAAATTCATGATGTGAAAAGCTCTGTCTCTTCCACTGGATATACACGAGTCCTAGGGAGACTGAGGCTAGCATCTGTGTTAAGAAAGATGTGCATTCTTCTTGGTATTTACATTCTAGTCCTTGTTGTTGTGTCTAAGCAGCACTAGGTTTTTTATTTTCAGCTCACTGACATTGTACTGCACACAGCCCTACGTTTGAAGGGATGCTCATATTTCTCTACTCTCTTTTGTGGTAGCTTTTACACCCTCTTTGAATGCACTGGTGGCTTTGAAGTCCTATGGATTGTGCTATTTCAGGCCAAAAAGTATTGCCTGAAGCAGCACGTGCAAAATTTTCCTAAAAAGTTACCTCTGCCTGTCTAACATGCAAGCAGCTTTTCTGCGCCCAGGAGGTAATCATAAGGATGAGCAAATCTCATGGTGTGTGGGCTTCTCCCTCATTTGCCCTTAGAAGCAATCCCTGAGACAGACCTGCCAGCTGGGTGGCTTGCTCATGAATCTGAGGTTACTCACCTTCATGTCAGATGGCCACAGCTGTGGAGCACCACCATCTGGGCTGTAGCCTCTGTGTATAACATGAGGCTGATTTCAGATGAGCTGTGGAAATGGCCTAGCCATAGCATCATTTAGAAATCATCTGCTGGGGTGGGGAAAACCCACACTTTGCTCTCTGTGTTGTGAGGAGGCATAAGAAAATGTGCAGAGCCAAGCCATGCTCTCTGCTTTGGCCTGAAGCAAAAAGAGAGGTATGAGCCAGCCCAGGGTGCATGGCACATTTCCTGCCCTCTGCACTGGGAGGTAAAAAATAAAGTCTTGCTGGAAAGGTTGCTACTACCTATTGCTCTGTGTTTGACAGAGGGTGGGCAGTTTAAATTATGCTGATGGCCCATTTTGTCACCTGCTCCTAGTAGTGACTTTTCCCTGAATAGGCTTCTCATCCAACCCAGTTCCTAGGGTAATTTATGTCCTTTGGGAGTTAGTGTTGGTTTACTCCTTCCTTCTGTCCAAGTAAGCAAGACATGTATCACCTTCCCTTGTACATGCAATAGGACTTCCTGCAAGATCCAATTAGCCTGGACATCTTGTGTAATCTCACAACAGGAGAGACTGAAAGTTAAGTTGTGCCTGGTATTTCAGGGGTGCTTGGAGATATTCAACACTGTGTTAAATACTTCAATATGCAGTGAGGAGCAGGCAAATTTTGTTTAATGTTGCCAGGGAAGGGAGTCCTGTCTCCCTTCTCAAGGTCTTTCGATACCTTCTTTAAGTCCCTAGAGGGTTTACAGGGTAGGACCAAGGCTCTGCCCCAGCCATGTGACCCCACAGGGATATATCTTTTCATGGAAAGTGTTAAAACTCCCTTCCATCTTTATCCTGCTCAAAGAGAAAGAATGGCAGACTTTCGTTTAAAATAAACTGTTGCAGTGCATATGTGTGAAAAGTGCTGAGAAGGGAACTCAAACCTGTTGGATGAAAGCACTGCTGACTGGGTCTGAGGGCATTTGCTGGAGTGAGAGCTATGTTCAGCTGCAGCTGTGATTGCAGACTCAGTGGATGCTGACCCTTGGCGCTGACAGGGTTATAACCTTTGTGTCTGTGACCTATGCCAGAGCTCCAGCAGGTCACACCTTTGTTACTGGCAAGAGGATAGCAAATAAAAACTGTTCTTTTGTCATCATGGCTGAGTGACTCACCTTCATTGCCCTGGAGCAGGAGGAAGCCTCTTTGTGTCAATCTCTGTGCTGGGGAATAGGGTTGGTTACTCCCAGTGTAGCCCTCGCTCCTGTGATTGTCCTAAGCAGAGCTTTGGTCTCCCAGCCTAAACATGGAGCATCTATGCTGGCTGCAGGACAGAAGGTCCTTTCTAAAGATTTCTATCTTTGTGCCATGAACACTAGAACAGTTGAGACCCACTGTTAGCTGTGAAGACAGCTAAAGAAATTCTGTTTTGGGGATGAGAGGCAAGAACCAAATTAGTTAGGTATAGATGAGAAGAATGGCCTTCCCCACCGTGTATTGGATGCTCTATATGCATTTTGCTGTATTGTGGGAATGTGCAGGGGTAGGGTGGTTCAGAATGTGTTTCTGAAAGGGCAGCTGAAGATATTGCAGTGATAGTGGTGGAAGGCTCAGTCTACTCAGTAATGGTCAAGTACACCATGTCAAATAAAGAGAAGAAAAGTAATTTTGGGAAGCTCAATAATAAAAATTACTTCATTTTGAAAAGCAGAATATTATCCCTCCCCAAATACCCCAAAGACTTTTTTCAGGTGGGGAACACAGCTCTGCCATCACAGTTGCTTTGGGAAGAAGGCAGCCAGAGGACCGGACCAGCAATGACCCACCTGCCCCCTTTGGCCAGTGCTGCCTGCTGAGTCTTGAGGGCTTTGCAGTGCCAAAATTCTTCAGAATGGCTATATGCAGCTACCAGACCTACCCCAGGGAATGATTTATAGTGTACTTTCTAGATCACAGACTTAACTCAGATTTAGATTGTGAATTTTGTAGGAAAAATTGATAAACCTGCAACACTCACAATCTCAACAGAGATTTCCAGATACTTCTAACATAATTCTGAGGGAGTGACTTCAGGCTTAGGTCTCCAAGAATGTACTGACAGCCCAACATGTATAAGCACTTTATGAGAAATAAAAAACCACTGTTTTATTACAAGTAAATGAATTAAACAAAGGGCTTACTAACTCAGGGCTTATATTTTTGTTTAACTCATAGGCATGTCGTGACGTTGGAAGGTGCCTGGTCTGGTTTGGAACTGGTGCCAGGGAATCTGCAGCTGGAAATAGGGAAATCATGAAATGGATAAAGATGTAGCTAAAGCAGCTCCTTCCCATTGCCACCTGGCCAGCCAGGTGCCCAGCTGGAGGTTTCCATCTTGCCAGTGGCCCCACCTTCCAGGGCAGGGCAACATGCCAGGACCAACCAGGGAGAGGGAAACGCCTCCTCCTATTGTGTAGCAGGGGTGGGACTCTCCAATCCTTAAAAAAGGCACGATTTTTGAAATGAGATGTGTTTTCAGACCCTCATGGCCTGAGCACCCAGCACATGCTGTAATTAAGCTTTCCTGCTCATTATGCTTCTTTGTTTCACAGGTATTTGCTGTTTTTCTAAATTTAATGAGAGATTTTTTTAAAACCTTCAGCTCTTACTGTGAGTAGTCCCACCCTTGCCCTGAATTATCAAGCTCAAGACCTTAACAATGAACACTTGCATGGTCCTTACTTACCATTATTGGGTATTGATATTAAAATTGTACTTGGTTTGAGGGTTTAATTTCTTCTTATACTTTTTGTTTATGTCTTATATGTGCAATCACAAACCAGGAATTGGGTTATACAACTCCCAAAAACGTTTGTAGCTTTGTGCTGTGACACCAAGGGTCTCTAATTGTTAAAGCAAAGGGGATAGGAAAGTGTCGCTAGAGTTACAGCCCTGGTGATGAGGGCAAGGGCTTCCATGATAGTTCCCTAAATTCTTGCAACTGTGGATTTAAGCATGTTATAGTTATGTGTTTACAGCAGATATTTATAGGTGGTTCATAGGCATAGGATGCAAAGGGGCACCCACTAGAATTTAACTCTGCATTTTTCATAGCTCAGATTTCCAGCAATATCTCCCAGAAAACCATGACATCTGTGATAGTTTGCTGGCTTCAAAGTTTTGTGACATCATTTCACCAAAGCAAAATTGCTGTTGTTTTTTTTGCTTGTTTGGTTGGGTTGTTTGTTGTTGTTTGTTTGTTTTGTGGGGGTTTTTTGCATAATTTTAACAGAAAATTGACTGGAAGCACAGAGTTTGGGATGCTTTGACAAGAGAGTGTTAAACTCATGGTATCTTTAAAGAGAAAGAACCCCAACAAACCAGGAATCCACAACAACCCCCAGTCGCTTTCAGCTTTAGGTAGTGTATCCCTCCTAGCTCCCTGCTGTAGTAGACACGGAGATTGCAGGGGTTGATGCCCATGCTGGAATTGAGAACCTGAGGGTACTTCTTATACTCAGTTTTCTGTTCTAACCGTTCACATCTCTTAATTGCACTTTTTGCTTAGCCTGAACTCTAGAGTGTTTTACATCCTGAAAATCTAGATGATAGTAAGATCCAGTAGAGATTTAGGAGATTCCTTCCTAAATAATGTCACTACCTCTTTTTATCTGGTCATGGATACATATAGCCTAATCATTTCTGTAGTTAGTGGAATGACTGAGAACAAGGATTTTGTTCTCCCTTGTTTAGTAAATACTACAAAACAAAGTTATATATATATGCTGTAGGTATTACTTTTGATATTTTAAACCATCATGGCCACATCATGGGAGCTGTCTGGTGTTAGATTTCCAAAGGGGTGTTTAAAATGAAGGAAAAAGTGCCTTCCAAAAACAAACACCACTTTAAACACACTTCATTTAATAATGCTGTGAAATTTAAAATGACACTAGAATAATTCTTGCTATAAATCTGCATAGATTTGTCTCTCTTTGAATTTTTTTTCACACTATGAAGATTAGTTTACTGTTGGTGAACTGAATCCTTCTTGCATTGCATATGTGACTAAATCTGTGGGGCCCAGTGGCCAGAAAGACAGTTCCAGAAAGGCATTAAAATAGTCTAGCCCACTCGGCTCCAAAGTCATCTTGCACGCTATTTGCCCCTAACTGGTTTTGTGTATACTATTGTCAAATATGAATCTGCAGAACATCTCCTGGTCTGGAATCTTGCCCCCTTAGAGCTGTCAGCTGTTCTCCTGCACCCTTGCTTAGTGGCTGGTACATGCACGTGTTAGGATCTGTGTACTGTGCTGTTTTTCTAGGCAATAATTTTGCTTGCCAAGGATCATCATCAACATTTTAAATATCTTTAAAAGTTATATTTCAGAATACAGCTATTCTATCTGTAACTTCTGTTGTACTATTAGAAATGGAAAGGGGCTGTGAAGCTTGCCAACTCATCTTTCATGTGCCTTTCCCACTGGTGTTTCTCTCTTTCTGCAGAATCAAGCTTGCACAGCAGAGTGTTTCTGTTCCCTTTAACATGTGGTCCTTGTTAAAAGAAATGCAATGAAAAAAATGCTGTGGTAAAATTATTTATTTGATTTAAAAAAAAAAAAAAACTGGTACAAAAAGTAAATATGTTTACTGTGTCTCTTTCCATTCAGAGTATTTCCTTTTTTAAGCTCCGTTTGTGTTCAACAGCCTCTTGCTCCAAGATTAACATTTCTTATGATTGTTCCTGACAGAGGATTTACTTTCAGAGGCCCTGCTAAGGATAACCAAAAAAGGGCATGTAGCAAGACAGTTTTGGCAGCTTGCATGAATTTTCGAAGCTTTTTAGGTCTTGGTTTTCTGATGAGTGGCTTCCTGAGCATGCCTAGGGAATGACAGGCATCTCTGCAGGCAGGCTGAACCCACCTTAGCTTGTGCGTAGTCATTGGCTGCCTATTAGAATAAATTGAGGACAATGCATACCGCTGCCTGCCAATTGTAAACATAAGGGATATGTATTCACTTAGCATTGACTTTTGGGAGGGGCCAAGGAAAAGCTGTGGTTTTATTGAATAGGGCTGTGTGTGAGGCTGCTGGTGTGCCTTGCTTGCTGTGCTCCTGCCCAAACAGCCAGTTATTCATTTCCTTCCTGCTAGTTGAAAACTTTTCAGCCAGAGGTAAGGACTTACAATATGTATTTGTTTGGGAGCGATCCGGTCTGACTGCATTTGTGTTACGGCTACAGATTAAGCAGCATGCGAAACCTAATGAGCTATGGAAATACCACAAAAGTGTCGGAGACTATTTCTGCTCCCCTCCTCTCTCTGTGCCTCAACCCCCACCCCTTTCCAGATGTTCGTGGTGAGCTAAAGGAGATCTCCGTGCCGAGTGGGTGGAGGGGATGGATGCCTGCTTGCCCACCCCGCCAGACCTGAATGAGGAGGTGCAGGGCAGCATCTCTGCAGGTCCCATCCCTTCATTTTTGATCCTTCACTGGGCTTGTTAGTGGAGCAACAAGCTATCCATCCTTTGTTGTTCCACCCCCTCTCCCCCTTTTTTTTTTTTTTTAAAGGAATGGCAATAAGAATTTTTAGTGCATTGAGGTCTGCTGAATTGCTTTTAATTCTGCGTCTTAATACGTGGTCTTTCAGGGCAGCCTGACTCTAAGGGCAGTCTCCAGGAGTAACTGGTACAGATACAGTAAAGCTCTGGGTAATGTAAGTGATCTGATACTCGCTGAAGCAGATGTCCCTCGTGGCAGCCTTTCACAGGAGCATTGTTGACAATAGATGGCATTTTGTTTTCAGGCTTCAACATGTGCGACAGCACACTGGCAGAATGTTTTTTTGTGAAGTTGCCTTTCCTGTTAAAAGGAGGAGGAAAAATGCGCTTGGGTGCGACTGGAGCTCCTGTAAGTGCGGGTCTGTGTCAGAGCGGTGTTGGGGAGAGCCAGAGAGCAGGCTCCCCTTCTTGAAAGTGGTGAGCACAGCGTCTGCTGTGATAGCATGACACTGTGCATAGCAGGAAATTTCTCCAAGAAAGAGCTGGGGAGGGGAAGGGAGGGAGGAAGTGAACTGCAGATGAGTGCTTGGTAGGGGCAGACATTGAGCAAAGTGCTAGTCTCTGGCCACACGTGCAGGAATAGGATAGATTTTTCTTCTGTGTCATGTGTAGTTTGGAAGAATGAAAACATAGCTCTTTTAAAATGAATTTTTGTGGAGTATTTGTTTTTAGAGTAATATTTATTTTTGGAGTATACAATATTTGTGCAATTTTGCCTGAGAAGGCTTCTCTTGCTAAAAGGCAGGCAGGAGAATAATTTGGGAAAATAACACATTCCCTCCTTGGCAGCAGCTCAAAGAAAATAAGGAGCCAGGGTGTTGCTGGTTTGCTTTTTGTTTGCTTGTTTTTGTGTTTGTTTGCTTTATTTTGGTGTTGGGTTTTTTTTTGTGACAACTTTGTGTGTATTATAATTTGTCTATTTTAGATACCATAGTATAAAAGATTGTGCTTGTGTGGTTTGCCATCAGAGAACCCTGGAACCCTGCCTCCATTCTTTTTCTGTCTCTTTAAATGCAGCAGTAGTTTCTCAGTAAGCATATGCATCTGCAGCAAGTCTCATATCTTCTTCTCCTGCCATTGAGACAGAATGGGATCCTAAAATGACACACACCAATGCTGATGGAATGGGCTCTTTTAACATAAATTGTAAATGGAGAGAAACTTCAGGTACTTCATTTGCTTAATTAAATTGCCTTTAAGGTAAGGCAGGGCTGAACTTTTCTTAATATATTTGAAGAAAGGATAGGCCTGCCTTTTTTAGGGAAGCTTTTTTGATAAGTGAGTATCTTAGTCAAAAAACCTGCATATGTTAATGTAGTATCTAAACCATAATGGCAGGGAAGAAATAACAGATAAAATGTCTGTGAACAAGAGACTCAATTGAAATAATTTGTATTTCCTGAAAACTCATCTTTAATGCCACTTGCAGTGACAAGAGGATCAATTCCACATCTTTCATTCACACAATTAGTTCTGGTGAAATCGATACCACCATTAATGGATGCAGGGTGTGATGCAAGAGGTGTCCTGTGTACACTGAATATACTTTGACAGTGAGTGAAGTAAGCATGTATTAGGAGAATAAGGGATTTTCCACAATTGCTACTTCATATCCTCATGGCGTTATTCTGACATGGAGCAGCCTGAGAAAGGGGCAATTTTCCTTGTGCTTCTATTTCTTGTCCAGCATCAATACATAATACAATAGTGACACTGAAAGCTATGTGATTTGAAATGAGAGGGGGGCATGTAAGTTTCTGTGGCTGGCAATAGAGGGAAAATTGAAGTTCATTAAAATGGGAAGGTTTCTTATTCTTCAGTCTCATTCATGGGGCCACATGTGGCATGGAGACATGCCTGTCAGTATCTCAATCCCATACAGGTTTATGGTGCAGTGCTACTTGTTTCAGGTGGTGAGACTGGAAAGATAGGACAAGGCCTGTGGGATGTCCTTCTTGCAGGACAAATAGAACTTGGATGCCCTGGGACTGTTTAAAATGCTCTGATTTCACAGTAGTTGCTTTCATGAGACCTATTCTATGGACTGCCTGAATTTTAATTTGCATTAAAGATCCATGGGGTTTTTATCCCCTATCTGCCAAGGGCACAGCTTCGTACATTTGATCACTGTGTGTGAACAAAGAGGGACAGGAAACCATATATGCCTAAGAATGAGAGGGCCAAGAGAGCAGCATTAACTGTCTATCTGCAGGGCTCGCCTGGACTCTCCTGGGTAAAAAGAAAGCACCAAAAAAGGCAAAAGGCCAGAATGGGAAGTGCAGTTCTGCGAACCTTTCGTTGCCTTTGAGAGTTGCTTCTTGGGGAGTTTGCAGGATTGGGCTCCAGGTGTACAAAGCCTGAGGCATGCAAGCCTGTGACTCCAAAGAAGGGGAGTCTGCCTTCAAAGCAAGCTTTCATTCTTTTAAAATTGCCTCCTCATAGTAACTACCCCCTGGCAGCTTCTAACAAGAAAGCTGTTGCCTTACTAGAGCCTTCAGAAATATGGATGTGCAGGGGATGCTTTGCTGGTTTTGTTTATAGTTCCTGAGTGGTTAAGTGGATGAAAACAGATCTGGGGGGGCAGCTGTGCTGGAAGTGAGACACCTACCTATGTGCAGGCACTTACTTTTGGGATGCTGATTCTTTTTGGGAAGATGTGGCTGCTCCGTGCCTCCAAACTGCTTGTCAAGGCTGAAATTTGACTCAGACATTTGAAGATCAGATTAGATCTGACCTTTCTGGATGAAACACTGAGGTCACAGGACAGCTGAACTATGTAACTTTTTTTTTTCCCCCTTTCCTGTTGCCTTTTTACATTTGAACTAGCCCAGCAGGGAAGGATGCTCAGTACTCTAATTTTGGATCCCTCCCAGTCCTGTGAGAGCTCGCTCCTACTTTTCTTGAAACCAATTTGATGAACCCAAAAGGTTAGAGAATGTAACACTTATGTAGCTGCTACCCCTTGTGTGTTAGCTGTATGGATTACATCCTGCGTTAGGAAAGTGCTGCTTTTCATGTGTTTTTCCTTTGGAACTATGCTTAGTGCTTACAAATGGTGTGGGACTCAGCAGATACTATTGTTAGTAATGTGGTCCCTACTGTCCCTCTCCCTGAGTATCTTCAGCTGCCTTTAGATGCAGGGAATGCTGCCTTCCAGTCTTTCTCACTTGCAAGCATCCTGGCTATTGTCTTGCAGAAACTGTTGAGTTTCATCTAGTGACAGCAGTGCCCAGGCTTGCTGGGCTCCCTGGCAGTGAGGCTGGTAAGCTCTGAGCTGGGTCACCTACCTTCTCCACCTGTGGTCAGGAACCACCACCGCAAATTTATGCCTTTTCCCTCCTTCCTGCCCCTTGTGTCTGCTCATCAAGAGGGAAGAACTCTGTCCCTGAAGCACAGAGGCACCTCCTGATCAGAAAATCTTGTCTACAGAAGTGTTTATGCGTTGAAGCCAGGAGGAAGTGCTTGTAGAGACTGTCTTGCTGGCTTGCAGTGAGGGCAGGACCAAACAACTGAGGAAGCAGGGGAAAGAGAGAAAGGGAAAAAGCAGCTGTATCTTAAGCCACTAGAGAAGTTTTTCCTTTAAATTTTTTTCTGTGGTCATAAATATCTGGTGAGTCACTTCATCTCCAGTGGTCTGTTTCTCTATCTTCAAGTAAAGGATAATCTGTCCCTTTCTGTATTTAGCCCATTAGGTTGCTGGGGCTTAGTTCCACTAGTGTTTATAAAGAACTTTTAATACCAAAATGCCAACTTTAAGTGCTGGCTGAAACCTTATTTTTGACTGATTTCCCAGAAAGAACTTAGACTTTTTTTCTGGGTTTGTTCACACAGGTATGTATTCTACTAGAAAGTAATTTCTAGATTAAGGGTATAAAAGTGCTGAAGGCCAGTGAATGAGATGGAAGATGTGGACCAGGTGCAGTAGTGCCAGTGTGCTGATGTGTGTAGAAGGGATTTCATGGATGCTTGCAGATGGAACTGTGCTTGCTGCATCTGAAACAATCCTCCTATGGAGTTTTCATGCATGTTCCAAAACTGCATAAAAGGCAGTTTTTGCTTACAGATCCACCATAGAGTCATAAACTTGAAAGTGAAACTGTTAAGCAAACTGCTGAATCTTATCTACTTGTTAGGTTTCATGTCCGTGAAAGCATTTGAAGCTGTAAGCCCTGGGGCCAGGCCAGGCTGCAGTGGGGAAAATACCAGGGAAAGATTTCAGGCAATGGAAACAACATTACATGTTTCCACACCCTCTTGTATACAGAATACAAGAAAAGAGCATTTCCCTTGAGACTTGCTGTGGAGGGTGTGAAGCAAAGTAGAACCCACTGGTTTGAAAACTCTCTGGTTATGCCCTTAAATGGGAAAAAAAAATCTTTGGAATTTAGCTCATAGAAGGGTTATAAATAGATCTGTAGAGATAAAGTTTTGCTATAAATGTGTTGGTTTGGGATGTATTCAGAAGGGCAACTCTGTAGTTCAACAAATATGAAAGGAGGGATATGTTCTGCTAAATGCAGGAAGACACTGTCATTACACATGGATGTGCATGTGACCTTCCCAATCTTCCTTCAAGCGTGTGGAAATCTAAGGAGCATGGACATTGCTGTGTCACTTCTAAAAGTAAAATAACTTGAGGTGAGGGAGAACTAGCATTCATAATTCATTAAATGGCTAAGGGAGCCTGAACCTATGGCAGCTATGTAAATAAAGGTCCTGAGATTTTGACAGATTGTCTTATGTCCTTGTCTGAAGCAACTGATTTTGGCTGGGAAGGAGTGGTGTGGGGTGGATGAACCCTCATCAAGTGAGTGCAGGAGCAGTAGTTCCCATGAACCTTCAGAAGGCAAGGTTCGAGGATCCTACCCCTCAGATTCCAGTCATCTTCAAAGGGATCTCTGCCCAAGTGAAAGAGTCTGTGATCAGGCCATTGTTTGTTTCTGATTTGCAAGGCTTTGATGTTCCCTGCTGTCTTTCTGATTGCCACAGTGCATGTTACTACCCTTTTCCCACTTCCTTCTTTTCTTTGACAGTGAGCTCTGTAATGGTGAAATGGCACTCCTCCCTTGATTATTTTTTTTTTCCTAGCCACAGGGTTCACCTTGGTAAAATCTTTCATCCCAGAAGCAAAGGTATGACCTTTTATAATTCCTCACCATTTCAGAAGATCTAGCAGTGCTACTTTGATAGCCCAGAATATAGCTAATACAAGCTGTTGTACTGAGAACAATTTCTGCTCTGTCGTCTGGGTTCAGTAGACAGACAGACTCAGCTAAGGACTTTTTGCCTGCATCCTCTTAATGACTACAAGATAACTTGCTTTCTTTTGGCAATTTCAAAAGTCATTGAGACAGGGAGAATTTGGCTTTGCTCCAGCCTAGTTAGAGCTCACAGGTTTGGAAAAGAATCCTTGGCTACAAGGGGTGGAAATTGGGAGTGGCTTGGGTTCCCTCTGAGATCTGGAGAAACATTTGGTCAGCTCTCATTTACTGGCATAGCTTAACCTGCTGGTGCTGTAAGATGCTTCTAGTCAACATTGTTCATGAGCAGCTTTGGGGTGCTGCACCCTGGGTGGGCAGAGAGCAGAGAGTTTGCTGCTTTGTTTGGCTTGGGAACAGCATATTCCCATGTGCAGAGCCACACCCCTGCTACGAAAATGAGGAGTTTCATGTGGATGTCTGATAAGTCACAGCTGCTACTTTGCCACTTCAAAAAGAACTTGCATTATAAAGACTGAAGTGCAGCATTTTAATTGTTGTAAATGTGAAAAAGAGAGTTTAGGCAATCCAAATGATATGGAGCCAAACATTTATGTGGCTAATGTAT
This sequence comes from Xiphorhynchus elegans, assembly GCA_013401175.1. Lineage (NCBI taxonomy): Eukaryota > Metazoa > Chordata > Aves > Passeriformes > Dendrocolaptidae > Xiphorhynchus > Xiphorhynchus elegans. The sequence goes on from VZUH01000640.1 coordinate 96,082, forward strand.
ATTACACTGACATAAACAGGCCAGCTGAGAATTTCCCTACCACTATCCCACTGATTTAAAACACCAATTGTCTCTTTTCTGCTACAGTAGTGAAAATGAGAGAGAAGACTGGACCTGGGCATCAGTTGGCTTGAGTTTGAACTTTATTTCAGTAGCTGTACTGTAGTGATAGAAAGGGTATTGTTAGGGGTTTTTTAAAATACAGAGTGAATCTGACCTCAGTTACCTTAGTGTAAATCTGTTTGATTTCCTTGTGTTGCTCTGAATTTGCTGTAAGCCCCTTGCTATCAAGAAGCAAGCTCTCTTTGTTTGGCTTTCTACACATCCCCTAAAGGACAACGACAGCAGGAAATTGGGTCAAAATCCCAGCAACAAACATTCAGAGAAAATAGTATTTCATACAAGAGAGGGCACTGCAAACCCAGAGAGCCTGTAAAATTCCATTGCTCATTTGCTTCCTGGTGATTAAAAGGCCCAGCCTTATATGGGAAAGGTCTGAGCTTCATTCACTCCAATGACAATAGTAAATGGCTTACTCACTGGACACAGTATTCAGTCAAGGAGCAATGCATTATGACAGTAAAAGACAATGCATTATGACAACTTTTGCTTGCAGTTTGCTTGCAGTTTTCTCTGCTCTGTGTTATTACAAGCTCTGTGACTAGTTTTTTTTTTTTTGTTCCTTTATTTAGATTCCTGTCAACTGCAGCCAGTTTGGTTTGCCACTACTCCATAAAACCAGACACACCAGCCTATTTCCTCTCCTTCCCCCATCAACCCAAACAAGTGAAAAAAAACATTTCTCTACCAGTATACGTATATGTAGCTCCTTGATCGTCAGTGCATCTAGTGTGCATTTATACGACTAAAGGTTGAGATTAGTGTACAAAACCTTATTCTCACTAGGTATAAAGCACTAACTTTAACAAAAGCAATGACTAAATGCCAGTGTTTCAGAGTCAGGGATGGGACTATAGGAGTGATGCAAATAAGAAGGGTGTGTGTATAAATAGAGATGAATTTTGGGACAGGAGGGGACCAGTGTGCTTTGGATGGGAGTTGCAGAAGAGGTCCCCAGTGCTCCATGCAGCTCCCAGGGATTTTCTCTTCACCACATCAGTTTCTAGGTAGTGAAACCCTACAGAGACGATATAGGGACATAAAGTCACTGAAGCACAGTTGTTTACATTCTTGCTTTCCAGTTTATTTTGTTTAGGGATCACTAATCTCTCTGCCACCAAAGTTGTGGGAATGAAGCAGTTGGTCTAGTTGCATTTTATTTCACATTTTATTTATTTTTTTTGAGTTTTTATTGTTTGTGTTGCATCGTGTACCTTAGAAATATGGTGTTTGTGTCATACTGGTGAATTTAGAGATTGGGTTCCTCTGTGTAATTCTGCTGAAAACCCACATCTTTGTGACCACAAGGGCTGATTGATCAGTTGGATCTCCCAGACTGCATGCCTCATTGCACTCCAGGCTCGTGTTTTGAGGCCACGTTTAAAATGGTCTGCCACAGGAGAGGTTAGCTGGATTTGAAGCAAGTCTTCTGCTCCTCCAAATACTTTTCACCTCTGGATGGCAGTACTTCTGAGGAGGTGTCATTTGACAATTATCATGAAGTCATGATACAACTTGCCCACTGAAGAATACTAATGTGGCCAAAAGAAGTACTATCAGGTTGTGACTGTTCGGTCATGCAATAGTAGCATGTGAATAATTCCATTTTCCAGCTCCTAGAAGAATCAGGGATGGCCAGTTTGGAGAACAAAATAATTAATTATCTAATCTCATTCATATTTTTTCATTCAGGATTTGGATTATAAGAAATTCTGTGTTATATCAGCTTTTTAAATGGCATCTAGAGCCCCTCAAAAAAGTCCTTGAATAATAAGCACATTGAATCCAATATGTATTTTTGCATGTTCAGAAATGCCTTTTATTTCTTCTGTTTTGTCTTCATGAGATCAAATGGAAGATGGGAGATTGCTGTGTTTTTCTTTTACCTCTTAAAAGAAGAAAGTGTAAATGATGCATGCTCTGGGGTAGTTTTCCCCCTGCATTTCCCCTCCTCTGAGTGATTTGTGATCAAGCTCAGTGTTTGTGCAATCTCATTTTGGCTACTTATTGAGAAGCTCTGCAGGAGTTTGCGGTGTTCAACTCTTCTGCTCTGCACTGTCTCCAGCTGGGAGTTCTCCTTCATTTTGTTGAGGTCCTTCAGTAAAGGCTGTCAAAGTTGTCTACCCCCTTCCCTATTGTGCTTGTGAACTGCCTTAAAGCTTCAGTCCATTCTCCAAGAAAGGACTTCCATGGTCATTGCTTCACCTGTCAGACCAAGAAGCTAGTTTGTCATTCTTGGTTATCTGCTATAACAACCCAACTGGTTTTCCAAAACAGGCAGTTTGTTAGTTGGTTTTTTTCTGTTCACTACCATCTCTAAATAGATGTGAGCTCCTTTCTTGGAGTTAATATATAATAGACTTAATATTAAAAAGAGGGGAGGGAGTGATGATGCGTTTGCCTTCTGTGTCAGAGTATCTGATAAAGATCAGCTCATCATAGGCGAAAATGAAAGGAATTTGCTGTATATGTAGGAAATACATTTCATCATAAATGAACGGATTGAAGGGGTGACAGACTACGAATTTTACTTATATGACAAAATACAGTTATACAGTTCTGAAGGCCTGGAGCCTGGTGTGATGAACTGGAAAAATACCTTATAATATGAGAACATTATTTCTGTCTCTCCTGTGACTCTTCCAGGCAATGGAAAGTCAGTGGCGGAAAGGCTGTTGGCGTTAGCAGACAGAGAACTGTTTTCATTGATCCTCATTCAATGCCTACGGGTCACCAAGGCTGAATTTAAGTATTTGCATTCAAGATTTTCCCCCAATTTAGAATTAAATACCAGAAGCTGTAGGCATAAAAACCCTTCACACCCAACACCAACGTCCCCGGACAAAACCAAAAAGAAAAAGCTGGAAAAGACATATTTAAGTCATCTTGTCCCTATCCTCTAGGGAGTACAGGATAATTCCCAGAAGTATATTGACACAGTTTTGTCCATAAACGCCTCTGTTTATTAACAAAATACAATAAACTCTAGTTTTACAGTGAGAATTGGGAGTGCACTTTCTAGATTTTATCAAGGGGAAATAGCTATCATTCTAAAGTGTGTTTCTTGGCCCATGGATATTGCTCATGTGAATTCAAGCAAAGAAAAACTTTAATGAATGGAAACTTGTAGAAGAGTTAACAGCATCTGGTTTTATTATGTACTGTGGCTTTGACATGATCTCACACAATTTAAGACAAGCGTTACCTCACTGACTTCAATGGAACTGCTTTTCATTTGCAAGGGAGTAAATGAGGCCAAAATCAGACAGAGACCTAGGGGAGACTCTTTGGGAGAGGGCTTAGTCTGGGTAATGTGCTTTACATAATATAAAATATATGGGCATATCTACGCACTGCAGTAAATGTGTCAGGCCACCTGGGTGAAAGGGGCCAAATTCTGCTTTGAGTAGCACCTGTGTAAATCCAAAATGGACTGTAGGAATAATGTGCCAGAGAGGACCAAAGAAGTGTCTAATTTTCTTTCTGAGTGTGAGAGTGAGTTTCTTTCTTATTGGATTTCTCATGTTTCCTTGATGGTTAGGATATATGGCAAAATAAGACTATTCTGCAGGGAGCTTCATGTTTTTTGCTCCTTAATTTCAACCGTATCAAAAGAGAAGTTATGTTGATTATTGTAAAGCTAGTTTAGACAGAAGTACCATATGTGCAGTATTCTGCTTTGAAATAATCAAAGGAAGCAGTGAAATAAGAACTGTGTATTTCTCAGATCAAACCTCTCATCAGAATTGTGTAAAATTGCCTCTTCCTTTAAGCACAACTTTCAGCTCAGCTAAATCTTGCAAAATTGGAGGAAAGTGGCTGTGCTCTATTGAAAGTGTAGCTTTTGTTTCAAAAAGGCAGAAGAGCTTTAAAACTTCTTGATGCTCAGTACAAGTGTTAGTGAAGAAGGATGTTTGTATAGTACAACAGTCTGCGGCTGTGACATGGGCTTTGCTGTTTTTCTGGGTATGAGGAAATGCAGTTTCCTCATATGACAGGTATTGATTAAGAGTGAATAAAGGCCACAGAGAGAGGGTTTTATTGTCTTGGTCTTTTTACTCCTTATGTTTTGGTAGTCCTGCTTATTGCTTTCCTATGCAGCAGCACCTGAGGTACAGGCACATCTGGAAGCAGAGCCCACAGCCTCTTAAGTGTGAGCTTTGAAATGTTCTGTTTTAGGCTTAGAATTTAACAAAGCTCCCTTGATTTTAGCAAGCTTTCCTATCAGTGGAACCACTGGTTTCAGATGCTTTTGGCTTTAATCAGTCTTAGAAACAATGATGTTTACAGGTGTGTGGTATAAAGATTCATTGTAATGGGGTTTGCAGCATGATGCTGTGCACTCCCAGTGGTGCAGAGAAACTGTTTTAAGACTGTGGAGTTCTGTAGTGTTAACTTTAATTTTCACTTTCCTTGAGGTCTTGAAGTAAAGCAGAATGATGGTAATTAAGCTTATGGGGGACCAAAATCGAGGAGAAGGCAATAAGTATGGGAAATGTTTTAAATGGCCCTATCTCCTTATTTAAGTGAGCTCTTAGAACGTAGGGTTACAAGTTTTTCTCACGCTATCACAGGTTTCTTACTGTTCACTGTCTGAGACTAAGCTAATTATACTGTCCACAGGAAAAGTAAAGCAGAAGTTAGAGTCTCTGTGCTTCATAGAACTGCTGATTATTCCCAGTGGTGCTGCAGAAGTGTGTTCTTACATAATTGGTATGAGATCACCAACTATTTTCACATAGGATGCTGTTCTGCCATTATGCAGAAATGACTTCTGTCAGCTGCAATGCTTTGCCAGATTCACAGTGGTGAGCATGAAGTAGAGAGTCTATTGCTCAGAGGATTTGAGATGAGATTTTTAGTCCTCTCTGGATCTTCCTCCTAAGGAAATGCTGCCAAGAGAGAGACACTCCAGTGGGAGTGCTTTTGTTTGAATACCCAACAGAAAAGTTTTACTCCTGCTTGCTTCCAGCATGCTTCTGTCCTAAAAGACACACCACATTTCTGTCTTAATACTGTCTTTAGCTGAACAGTGCGTGCCAAATTCAACCTTACTTGTATATGCCAAATAACATTGTGCATGTTGTAGGTCACTTTACTGAGACAAAAATGGCCATGGTTATGTGGAAAATAAGTGACAGAGGTAGGGACAGAGATCAGGACTTCTGTCTCCTCCAGCAAGACACAGAGGTCTAAACTATGCTGTCATCTCAGGGCGTAATATTCAAAAGATTATTTACTTACCTTTCTTCACCTAAGTCTGGGACTACCATATTAACCACAAAGGAAGAGATAAGTGATCAGGGCAATTTTTGCCTGTGAAGGATTGACATTTTAGAGCAGTTTAAACATATGTAGAGGTGTTAGAGGAGAAAAAACAACTCAAGATACTGAATGCAGGGTTACCAGCTGAGTAGTCTTCTAAGTGAAAAACACCTAAATAAATGTTGTCGGGTGACTCGGATGTCATGAGATTTGATGCCTTTTAATATATGCTGAATTTCCCCACTGCTATTTAGTTAAGTGTAAGGCTGTTATGGGGTGCTATGGTATTCTGTCCAAAGTACCTGGCTACCATTGACCAGCTTTATCTTCTGCTGCTGGATACTTTCTACTGCTGTACATCCATGGAGTTGTATTAGTACCATGCTTCTTGTATTGGGCTGCTTTTAAGAAACTTTATAATTTACTGAAGGTATTCTCAGCAAATGGGCAATAGATCTCCTAGGCAGTGCATCTGTCATGGTGGTTTCAGAAAGCTGAGTTGGCACAAAGTTCTTTTGTGCTGGACTGGGTGCACCCTCAGCAAATTTGCAGATGACACCAAACTGAATGATGTGGTTGACACATCTGAAGGAGGGCATGTCATGCAGAAGGGATCTGGGCAAGCTTGAGAAGTGGACCCATGGGAATCTCGTGAAGTGTAACGAGACTTAGTGCAAGGTGCTGCACCTGGGTTGGGGCAATCCCCAGGATCAATATTGGCCAAGGGATGAACAGATTGTAAGCAGCTGTGCTGAGAAGGACTTGTGGGTGCTCATGGATGAGAGTCTGGCCATGAGGTCGCACTGTACGCTTGCAGCCCAGCAAGTCAATTGTATCCTGGGCTACATCCAAAGCAGCATGGGCAGCAGGTCAAGGGAGGGGATTCTACCCCTCTGTTCTGGTGAAACCACACCTGGAGCTCTGCATCTGGCTCTGGGGTCCCCAGCACATGAAGGACATTGACCTGTTGGAGCAAGTCCAGAGAAGACAATCAAGATGATTAGAGGGATGGAGCACCTTGCCTATGATGAAAGGGTGAGAATTGCTTTGTTCACCCTGAAGAGAAGGCTTTGGAGTGACCTGGATATCAGTGCAGGAATGAAAGCTGCAGGATAGAGGTGCTGCATCTATTTTGGCCATGCCTAAAAGTGACACATGAGTTGAAACAGGTATGTCAGCAATTAACAACTAAAATTTTATGCTGGAACATGTCTATGACAGAAGGACAAGAGGGTTCATGGAAACAGCTGCTTCTCATATAACTTTCATGCCTCCTAATACTCAAGGAGCATAAAAGCATATCTCTGAAATACCTGAAAGAAAAGCTTTATGTACTGTATGTGGCTATGCATTTATACAGGTGCACCTGGCTTCAACTGAAGGGCCATGTTGATGAGAGATAGAATGTCTCATTTGTATTTTAGATATAAATTATGTTTTGACATTTACAAGAGTGATAGAAAACAGACACACTCCACTTGTGTTGGTGTTCTTGTTGTGTGTGTAAGAGATGACCTGTCCTCCTTACCCATATGCGCTTTCTCTATGGACATAATGTCCCTACTCATTATTCATAAAGACAGTAGTGGCTACCCATTTTAGCTGATGGAGAGGCAGTTGCTGAATTCCACCCAGCTGAAGTCACTGATTTTTGCAAATAGAAATTGTATATACCTTTTTGTTCCTTTGTTTAAAAGAAGTGCAATTAGTGGTTTACAATGTTCATGTGGATAGCACCAGCTGAATCTTGTTTCAGTCTATTGCCTGCTATTTTAATGTGACCTACTCTATGCATTAAGCTAAAAATCTGATGGGGATGCCCAATGTTAAGTGCAAATTCCCAATGTCAAGCTTTGTCAAGAAGCTTTGTCAAGCTGAATTAAGCTCCTTAGGTGATATCAGGAATGATTTTAGTTTTTGTGGCTTTTTTTTCCCCAAGGGATAGAGATGGAGGAGGCTGAATAGAAATAACATGATCTGCTGCAACTTTAAGGGATTACATCTTGAACTAGACTGTTGCATTATATCTAAAGAATTAAGTCAATTCAGTGCCCAGTTTTGTCTTTTCAGTACAGTGATCCCTAGCAACACTTTTGATGACCTATTTGTGCTCTCAGCAAATTTCTACCTATCAAGGCAAGGGTGTCAGTGCAAACCTTTTGGGTGTTCCAGCAACACTAAGAGGGCATAAAATGTCAAACATGCTGGTTTGTATGAAACTGAGTCACACTGTTATCTCAGATTGCTTACTCTTTTATCTGATTTCTTTATTTTCTACGTCTTTTGCTTCACTTCAGCTTTATTGATCAGATACTACTTCAGGTTTAATATCATAGCAATATAAATCTTGTGCACAATTTATTTAAGTAGCTTTTAGGCAATTACATTGTAGCATTATTTGAAACCTGACGATCTCAGTCCAGGTTTACCTCTGGTGACGTTCATTTAATTTCTATCCACTTGTCAATCTACAGAATATATCTTGCAGTGGTGCAAAAAGAGCAATTGTTTCCCCTCTCTCTCAAGAGTGAAACAAGCTTTTGTATTCTCTAGAGTACTAAATAAAGAGTTTTGAAGACACATGCATGTTCTGAAAATCCCCAGCACATTATTCAGAGACAAACTTTACAGACAGTGAAATACCTTATTGGAGGTGTTGCACGACAGAAGTTGTAGGTACTCTCCTATTTATGTGCTGAGGCATGGTATTTCCAACAGTTTTTGAAGGTAATAATTCCAATTTTGGTGTGTCTCGTGTCACATTCACAATAAAATCTGGATTGCCACAAAACAATACTTTAAAGAACTTTTAATTATCATTTGTATTGGAAGTTACTCCCATAAAAGAGCAATTCTTTGGCTGTTGTGGAGATTTTCATCAATGCCTGTTCATTCTTCTCCTACTAATAGCTGACGCAGACTGCCTGAGAAACATGTGCCTACCTTTAACTTTTACCTATCTGAATCTGTTCAGTGGCTTTACAATTCCTAGTTTGTAGTTGGGCTCACCATTGGTAACTGAGGGGAATGGGATCTGAAATTTCATTTTGAATGCTGTTTTGCCTTCAGGCAATTCAGTCACTGTTCTACGGCCAGAATATCAATTTTGTTAGGAACGCCAGCTGTTTATATCAACCTCAGAATAACATCATTGCTTGAGCCTAAAATTATGAAGGACAAGGAGACCAAAGATTTAGACCTTTAGGTAATTGTTGTCTAATTATCATATCCTTGTTAATGTGACAAAGAAAAAGAGAAAAGAATATAAGGTACTTTGAGCTAGCAGATAAGAAATATAGATCCTGTAGTACATGCTAGCTAGAATATTTCAGTTTTTAAAATGTGCGTGTTAAGCTGCAAAATTGAAACTTCTGATTTTCTAGTACATCAGTAAGTGGAACCTAAGCATATGTAATCTATAAAAGTAAATGTAATTACTTTAGCAAATGTGTCACAGATGGCCAGGTTTAACAGTAAGGTACCTGTTTCTTGTAGCTGACTAGTGTCAGAAGACAGAGGTGATGGTTTGAGATGTGCTTTGCAGAAAGAATGGGAGAAAAATTATTGTCTTGAATTGATCTGTGTGTGAGTTAAACTGAGTTGCAGATCTGACCTCTGACACTTCTTCCTGCTATTTTCTTCTGTTTAAAGCATCTTGGTGAGAGTAAACTTCTTAATTTCAAAATCTCTGGTAACATTTTACCTGAGTGGTCTGCTTCCAAATTGAACAATTGATAAAATCTTGGAGAGCACCTAAGGAGTCTGACATTGTCATTAACCTCTTTCAAGGCTAGAGCAGGAGATGGGGCTCCTCTTGCACTCCATTTCTGGTGCTGCTTTGGGTTTGCTTTAGCAGACTTTTTGGCCTTGTTTAATTATCTATAAAACACATTTGAGATTTCTGCAGTAGCACAGAGGCAAGGGGTTGGTTGCAGCAAAGCACCTTAGCTTTGACTGATGATTGCTATGGTGAAAATTATAAGCTCCTGAAATGCTGTAGGAGCTCTTTCTCTGCTCAGACCACTGTCACAAAGCACTGCTGGCATTGCTGTAGGTATCTTTATTATTTTCTAGACTTGGGTGTCATTTCCTATTGTGCATAGGCCCTTATTAATCTGCTACTAAAGTATACTTGTTTCCTGATCTTTTGGAAATTTCAGCAGCTAGAAACCCTGTTTTTCTCAGGTATGTTGTGTCTTGAGACTTAATTCGGGTATACAAAGTGTTTGGAGGTCCTTTAATGAAAGGTCCTCTGGACGTAGTAAATCCATTGTGATGTTATTTACTAAAGTGATGCCTAGCAAGAACTAGTGGCTGGATAAGGCTATTATCAACTGCTAAGCTTTTTCTGTTCCTGCTCTTTGATCTTGCAGTTTTCTAATTGCTCCTTTTCAGCATTATTAAATTCCCCTTTACAAAGAATGCATGTTAGTGAAGTAATGCCGACCAGCTGATTTTTGGGTTACCAATTCAAACAATTGGAGCAAATTACTACGTTTACAATTTCGGTCTCAATTTAGAGCACTGGGGTTTTAAGAATTGCTCTCTGTGAAGTTTAAAAACATATAGAAATAACTACCTTGAGTAGCCAGTGTACGTTACAAGACAAAACTACTGATAAAATGATGAAATTACTCCATTGGTCAATTAAATTGCTTTTCCCCTTCTTCCCTAGAAAAACAAAGTCAGATATAAAATAGTCACGGATCTTGTTACAGCCAGGTCCAGCTGAGGTGTGACAGCTTGAGGAAGACTGGGCTCAGAGGGACTTCCTATGTGCTTCAGATCACCGAAAGAAGCAGCTGTAATCTTAGTGCTTGTACTCCTGTGGACAGATGTATCATTGTTCCTCAACATTATTTTGGGAGGGGGAGGCATCATGCCTGGTGTGTGGTCCATACCAAGGTACAGATGCAAGGAGTCGCAGCCAGTTAATCCCTTACCCCTGCAGTAATTCTGTTCCCTGAGAGGTTTTTTGTGGCAGTAACATAAGCAATACCAGTGTTTAGGGGTCCTCTGTCTCTAATTCAGAGGTGTGTAAGTTGCTACCTCTCTGTCTTTGCTCTAGGACCATGATGGACTTAGCCTCTTGTGCCTTCAATTTGAGGTGTATGTGGCTCATCCCTCTTGGGGCTGTTCTGCGGGGGGTTAAAGAGAGTGCACGTGAGACCTTGCTGAGGGGTGGCCTCATTCTTGTTCTCACATATTCCAACCTTTCCAAGAGTTGTTTTTCTCCTGTGAGATGTTACTGGTAGTGTTTTGTGGCATTAGTAACAACTCTGTATTGTGTTCTTAACCACCCTGTCTCTCATGCAATATCTGGAAAGAAAAGCTGCAGTGAAGGCCTAAACTTTGCAGATTTTTCTGTTTTGCTTTGCATTGCTTTTTTTCTTTACAAAGCAAAATTGTAGTTTCTGAGTGACCTGCAGACATTATGTGGGCAAAATTCCTACTTTGAATGGTTCACAGATTACTCTGCATTGTTTATGTCCTCTGACACCACGCAACTTGTAGCTGACATTTGTTTTGTTTGCTTGCAAAAGAAAATTAATATATCATGATGGGCAATGGAAGTCAAACTACACAAACAGCTGAGGATTTTTGTGTTCTCAAGTCCTTTGAAAACCTTAAGGAATTTTGGCTGCCTTTCAGAAATGGTAGAGTTAAGTCAATAAAATGCTCAGTAGAAACTGTATGTCCCCGAGCATATTTTATCTTGACAAGCTATATACTGTTGAGAGCTGCAGCCATGACTTGAAGCCAAGTTAGGAAGAGAACACTTCTGTTACAGGGCTGCATTGGTGGGAATCTGAGGAGGGAAAGAGAATAGTGTGTGCTCTGAGAATGCCAAATGCATTCACTAAGCTGAACTCTTGGGTTGTATAAATCATTCTAACTGCTAGCATCAATAGGTCTTCAGTGATTTACATCTCTTGGGCATCTGGTTTGCTTTCTATTTTACACAAACCTAATTGCTCTGGATGCATGAAAGCATGGATTTTACTAGAAGTTGTATTGATGGGCAGTAGCTTGGAGTCTATGTATTAAAGTTCACAGTTGGTATCCTTTACCTTAGGAGAAAAATAATAATCAAATGGGCAAATGGGGTAATGTTTAGCCTCCATGGCCTGGATCAAATCCATACACTTTGTTTCTTTGCACTGATGTGGCTCTATTGAAATTTGCTCATTGAAGAGCTTGATTTTATATTAGTGTATGACTGGAAGGAGGAGGCCTTCTGGGTAGGAGCCTGGGAATTACAGGTTACGTGGCATTAGAACAGATAATTTATTGGCTTTTGGGTCCTCCCATCTGAAAGAAACATGAGAAGTACATTCTAATAGCAGGGAGGAAAAAGTCTAGCTCTCAGTGATAGCTGTTGAATGAAGCTAAATGCATCTAGTCACACTATTGCGTGATTGTAACTCTTTGGGTGTATGAAGACAGAAAGGTGGTGTCTGTGTAGCAGCAAATTGCCTAATCTCTGTTTTAGTTAGCCTGCAAATTAGTGATGTGGAAGTCTGCTCATTTATCCCAAAGAGAGACTAAATGTAAAGGTTGTAGTTGTAGCAGGGCGTTGCATGTGTTGATGGGAAGGTATTTCTTCATCCTCTTAAGAAAGTAAAATTCACTTTGCCAGTACCATAGGAAACTTACATGCAGGCAGTTCAGAATGGATATTAGCTACAACAACTGCTGTCAAGGGTGGGAAAGAGTAACTTTGAAATGAGTTTGAATGGTACTTTTAACTAGCAGTAGATGGAATGGTTTAGGGTGAAAGTAGTGAAAGAATTACAGAGGATTTAAATTCGCTTCTCGGTCATCCTATATGAACATTGGCAAGACTTTTCGGGAGGGAGTTTAAAAAGTTTAATTTTGAGAGACTGTTCTGAAACCTTTGCTTTGGGGAATCTTTAGTATTATGTAGATCTTGTAAGAAGACCACAGAATTGGTGGTTGGGGACTTCTTTTGCGTGTCTGCTCAGAAGCCTGACATCGAAAAGACCCCGAGCATTCTTAAAGTAAGGAGGAGCTACCATATTAATATCTGTCAAGCTGAGGCTCTTAAAAATAAATGTGACTGTAAGTCACACAGCAGTATGCACTGCCTAATAGAGTTGCATGTAAATGTTTGTGTTAAAAAGTGAAACAAATTATATTTAGACTTGTAGGTTGAATTGTTTTTCCTTCATAGAAATATCTTGAAGATGTGTTGTTGTGTTGCTGCTACTAAAATAGTTATTTTGGACTGTTATACTTCAACTGATTAAAAAAAATGTTGGAGGCATGTTTATTTTTTCCTCCTTAGATGTTCTATCCTTGAGGCAATGGACAGTGGCTTAAAGCTAAGGGATGCAGCTCTTGACTGCAGAGTGAAGGCAAGTGTTGAAACTTACAAACCTTACAGGACCAACAGTTCAGCTGGCTTAAGACGGTAATAGATTTTGGTGGATTTCCCATATAAGTGCAGCACTCGGTATTTCCCTGTATTTTCAGTCCTTTCACATTTTCACTTTAAGTTATGTTGTGATTTATTTAACTGGAAGGACTTGGTCTCTTTGGAAAACTGATGGGGAGAAGGTGCTTCTAACTTATGGCCTTTTTTTGTCTGTTGACCTGAAGAACTGCTAATGTGTTGCATATTTTGTGGGGTTTTTTTCTTGCACACCCCTTCTCCACCATGGCTATGTGTGTTGAGCTGATAGGTTTCATCTGTCCTTAGAAATCTTTCTTTATCAACTTAGGTACTGTCAGATAAATTATATTGGGGAGGGTGGAGCAGTGTAGTTTGCACATAAAGTGGGATTGACCACTGTGAAATTATTTCTCCCTTATGTAAGAGGAGAGAGCAGCACATAAGGGAACATGTATCTGAATTAAACAGAGCATATATCCATTCATTACTTCAGGGGCAGAGGGCATGGAGAGCTAGTGGTGAAATGACTTACAGGGAGATTTTAATATGATACCAAGAGTAGCTTTCTCCACCCTTCCTAAACTCAGCTAGTGCTGCATGGCATGGTTGCACTCTGTGCCATGAGAGATGTATCAGGCAACCTTCTTCCTTTCAATCTTTATGCAGTGGGGCTGAAACTGGACTATGCTAGAGCCATTTCACTAGGGCTGGGGCATTTGTCTTGTACTGTCCTGTATTGGCTTCAGCTAATACAGGATCAAATCCTTAAGGTCCAGCATTAGCATTTATGAAGTGTAGCAGGTTTAATAAAGTGGAATCTATATACTTTTTTTGTCTTCACAGAGGGGTCCTGCATTTGGCTCAAGATCTTTCACTAGCCAAAGACTTTAAGACTTTATTGAATCTCCTTTTTTTTTTTTTCTTTTCTTCTGATGACTCTTGATCTTGAAAAATATTTATTTGACTTTGGCAACTAAAAGATATTAAAACATACAAGGAACTTGTAATTAGATATTTATTTTTAATTGCATTCCTCACCTCTACTTGATGACTCATTTTTAGAGAGGCATCTGCTAAATGAAGCTACATGGCAGACGTTCTGGGGACTGAATGGCACAGTGTGATGAAGAACTGTAAGGTCAGATCCAGCTTAAGTCAGAGATACCAGAGGTTTTTGCTATTTAACAGCTACACAGTGATTTAAAGCTCACAAAATATATTCCAGCAGTGTTCAGGAAATGCACTTCAGGTCAGTTCTTAAGACACATTCTTCCACCTGTGTATTAGTAATTCGAACCATTAGTAGACTATAGCTCAGAATTTAGTTTTGTCTTTAGGGAAGCATAATGAAATTTGCATTTCTTACCCTCTACCATAACTTTTTCTAAATATAGGGTTTCACATTCAGGCCTGTCTATCCAGCACCTTTCATCAGCACTCAGTTTGTCATGCTGCAGTCACTTCTGAAACATGCATATTCAATGAGGGTGTTTTCAACATTGTGCTGAAAGAGTGAAACCTGTAGTGCTCTGGAATAGTGACATAAACTCAGACAGGTCCTCCAGAGAGAAAAAGAGTTTATTATAATACATATGCATCAACAGACTTGACTGTTGTTACATAGGCCATGACTGCCTTCTTTACTTTAGAATACACATACTGTTTTTTTGTTTTCACAGTGCCATTTGAACTAATTTCTCTAAATGCTGAACCTTTCATTGTTGGACAAATTTCGCACTTGGTTAAAAATGTACCAATATTATCTGAGGCTTTCATTTCTTGCAATATTTCTTCTCCCTAGGTGTTGAGAAATTGCACAGTGGGGACTGGCAGGGTAAAGAAAATCTAAAGCAAGAAGGCTTCTGTGAATGATTGATATGTGATTGGTAGAGATTTTTTAAATGTGAAAACTGTCACTATAAGCCAGCTGAAGGTAATACTGTTTGTGAAAGTACCACTAAAAGAATGAACCAGCTTAAGTGAAGTGGTATTTTAGGAGTGAACTCAGGGGTTTTCTGAAGGCACACCACCCTAAAGCAGACATTCTTTTTTTGCTTTCACTGGTAGAAGTCGAGATGCATGCTTCAGACTTCCATTTGGTCCAGATCAGCATCACCAGCTCATGTCTTAATTTCTTTTCGTTTTCTTCAGTTTATCCTCCCTTTAAAATCTGGTTACCCAAAAAATTTCTGAATGCTGTGATCTGGAACATTCCCTTAATATAGTATCTGCTAAGTTATTTTAGATTGCTGATTCATTACTGTCCTTCCTATGTCTTGTTAGGTTTTCATTTCTTTCTGCAATGATTCTTGATCATTATCAAGCCCAGGGCAGTAATAAAAAGAAGCTGCTAGTCTTGTACTCCATACTTGGTTTTTCCATATCCCCTGATTTCTGTCATGGCAGGACATGATAATGGTAAGGTGCCCTGATACTCAACATGATCGTTCATGTCATGTTTCATGAAAAATACTATTTAATGGAAGCTTGCTTGTAAGAAGTACTGGATGAGCTGCGTTGAAATGAAATTAATTTTCTTTCTAGGAGAAGATAGCCTAAACAGAAGCTTTTATCAGACTTCCTTCCAGCTCTGAAAGTGCCCAGCTGTTAGAAAGAAGGAAGGGATGTGTGCAGGCTTCGTACTCATACAATGGTTGGCCTTTTTTTATGCTGTTGGTAGGGCTGCTCATTTATAACATTTATAGTTGTTTTTCTAATCAAGTAAAAAACTGTCAGGGTCATATCTAAGGAAATTTTGTTCCATTAATCACAAAGCATCATCAGGTGTCATGAGGTAGATGAGAAAAAATAAATTTGTGAAATTTTTCCAGCCATATAGTGCTTGACTGTTACTGTAAAATGAGTAAAGGTACTCAAAATACACATTCCTTTGGATTTTATTTCCAAATCTGAAAAAACCCAAATGGTCTATCTAGAGCCTCTTTAATGGAAAATGATTCCCAAGGGACTAAAGAACTTCTGTGTTTTTTACCCAATAACTAAAAGTTAGCACTGAAACAGGAAGTGAATATAAATATCTACTGAGCAAACAAGCTACACATTTATATAGTAAAGAGTTTAGAGGTTAAAAGTGTCCAGTTGGTACAAGGAATTCTATGGAGCTTGTCAGGAGGAGTTCTCAAAGAAAAGTTGTCCAGAGATGTCTGGAAAGACGAGAAGCAGAAAAAATATGTAGAAAATAATGAGTTCTTAGAGAACAAACATGAAGACTGATACTGGACTGTTGCAAAATGGCCTCATAAGTCCTGTGCATTAAGGAAGCAGAAACTGGGAGCAACCAGCAAGATACATGCTTGAGGCTTTTCGGAGTGTGTTCTTTCATGGGAGACTTTTAGGCAGGGATTTATTGTAGATTTGACTTCATATTAATGACTCACATAAATTAGAGAAATACAACATGGTATAAGTGAGATGTATTGCTCTGCTGCATCTTCAAAATGAGAGCAAGCCATTTTAATAACTAATAATGGTAGAATCTCCAATTACTCAATGTGTCAGTAGATGGTAGGTACCTCAGTGACATAACAGTACAAGAAAATGTTATTTAATGCTTATTTTAATCTACAGCTTATAAAGAATGGCATGAATTCACTTTGAGCTGTCTCTGTCTTTCATGTTAATTTTTGCTTTTAGAGTTTTAGGAATAAAGTACTATCTTGTACTATCTATTTATTAATAGACCAAATTAGTGAGAGTTGATTAACAGTTTTATAGAACAATGTGAGCATGAATTGAACAAAAGCCAAACCCCATTCCCTTTAGAATATTTATATAATAACTTTTCTGTGAAAATCAGAGTGGGTGCATGTTTGGTGTGTTTTCTCTTGTGCGATATAGTTGAAAAACCAGTGTGAGTGGGAAGGATGGCATTTATGTGGTATTTATGATCCCAAGCAATTGGGAAGGTCACAAAGAAAAGTAGGTATTACAAAGAATCAGCAAAACCTGTAGGTTTGGGTTGGTTGTTTGTTTGTTTTGCTTTTTTTTCGAGTTTTCATTCATACTTCTAAGTAGGAGTAAGAGAAAAGAATTGTGAGAAATGGCAGTGGAATTTAGGAAGAGACTGTTGAATTTAGGAGGAAATGTGAAGGAAAGATATGAAGATAGCATTGGATATTTGAGGTGAGAGAGAGGAAGGAGGGCAGAGGTGTCAGAAATGATAGAGAAGACAGAAACAAAAATGAGTTTAGTTTTTGAAGAACCAGTCTGAAATAATACTGTGAAAAAGAGGATAGGAAGAATGAACATAAGATGAGTGGGTGATCAGAATAATAGTCATGTAACTGAGATCAGAAATACCAGCTTTGGGTACTGCTGGAGGTGACAAATTGTTTAACACAGATTTTGAAAGCTGTTGTATGTCCGTTTAGGTGTGATGTTTTTTAGTATGTGGTAGACTAGTAGTCTATTTTGTTAATTTCAATTTTGTGAACCGCAGTAATTAAAAGCAATTGTGTTGATTTTGACACTGCACCATCTGGTGGAAAATAAGTTTTTCCTGTTTAGCACGGATACTTCATGTATCTGATAGGAAAAAGTGACTGAGTGGAAAATCCCACCCACTGTATTTTAATGGACCAAGAGCAAGTGATTACACTTTTTAGTCCTGGGTAATGCGAAGGGTTTCTTTGATTTTTGATTTTTTAATTTTATATATTTTAGAAGTTATTTTAGATTTAATGTACTAGTAAAATAACTTCAGTAGCTTAATGTTTACATGTCTACCGACCCCATCCTATATCAATCCCTCAAAATTCCAGTAGCTGTTTAGTCTCTGTTTCAAAGTAGGATTGCAGAGAAGCTCCACAAAGCCTGCACCAGAAGATAAAGACATAGACAGAAGGACCTCCAAATCTGAAGCTTTGGAAGGCCTCCAAGGACCCGACGTGCTGTGAAGAAGACAATGATGATGAAGGAAGGGTCCTGAGCCCCCAGACCCAATTCCCAACAGGGTGTGCCAGGGGTGGAACGGGGCAGGACTGGGGGAAATAATGGGATTGGATGGACATTATTATTAAATCTTGAAACTTTGATCAAAGGGGGGATCCTGTGTAAATGTATTCCTGGAGCCTGGAGGCTCATTAAAGCTCCTGCTCACTTATCTCCTACTAAAAGCTGCCTGGAGGTTTTTTTTCCTCACTCTTTAAGGCATCACGGGGTAAAGAAAGCAGTGCAGGACACTTATGTGTTACATGTGTGTTTTTATATAAATTCCCTGCTTTCCAAAAGTTTTTGATTATACACAGGATCTTCCTGGTTCTCAGTCTTTTGGTAATGTGGGTTCATGTCTTGTACTTTCCTGTAAACTTCAGTCAGGTGACAGTGCACTCTGCCTGCATGCTTTGGCAGGAGTGCCCTTGCCCAGTGCATCAAATTGTCATTTGAAAGTCAGATTTTCCTTTGGCTTCAGTTATCTGGTTACACAGTGGGCTTGTATTGTGATATCATCTCCACTTCATGGTAGCTTGCCATGCACAAGCAGTTAGAACAGATATGTTTTCAATGATGGGAGATGAATACCATCAGTGTTGTCTTTGTATGTCCTTAACGCAACAGAGCTGATCCATGTGTTTACCTGTTATTGAATGCTTGGTGTAGGTAGGCAGCATTAAGGCTTGATTTCTGTGACTGGCCTGGTTGTAGTTCCATTGTTTGTTATTAAAAAATTTTTTCTGAGCTTAGACAGTTTTCATGAAATTTTAGGAGCTTGCTGCCTTCCCCTCCTTCCCCCCCTTTACTTGAAAGGCTTTATAATATGTACAGAGTAAAATGTTGAATCTGTTTCTATGAATCTGGGTAGAACACATTATGACAGAGAACCAGTCTTCCACTCTGATCATGATTAACCGGCTAAGTGTGAACCTTGTGAAAAGTAACAGTAGGTGGATCTGCCATCACACAAGCCTTTAGAAGTAGGTTTTCCTCTGAATGGTTTTGGGTTAGCTTGAGACACAGACCCAAGTTTAATTTAGAATTTGTCATCTTCTTTGTATAGCCAGTACTTTTGCTGCCATTTTCTCTGTCCATGAATTTGATGAGGCTTGACTTCCTGATAGGACTCCATGGCACATTTTTAAATTGTTCTTTTGTGACTTGAAGTTATATTTTCAAATGAGTGCCTGTATAGGATTCTCTGTTGCATCTTTCATTGCCTTTTCTACATGTCTCCCTGTAAATGTCAGGCACTTCATCAGTTCTATGACTTCATGTACTGCTGGTGACCCAGGCACTCTCAGCACTTCATGGAAACCTTTGACATCTGTGTGCTCTTTCTGAATCTTATGAATCTGTATGGCTTTTTACTCAGTTGTACTCTGTCAAATTCTCCTTGTTCTCTTCATACATTGCCAAGTAATACGTGCATTTTTTATTGCCATCTTCCATCTTGTGTAATATGTCTGGGTCTATGTATATATGACAAATTTATATACACCTTTCCAAGATTTGTAGTCTGGCGAAAACAGTATTGCCATGTGGATTAGTTGGTGGCTTGTTGAGTTGGGTATAGTGAATAGAGATTGATCATGTGAGGCAGTGCTCTCCCCTGTAGATTGTCAGTCAGCTTTGGCAATGTTGTCTCAAGTTGAAGTAGCAGGCAAATACTTGCTGGGCTTGGAGTAAGTGACTGATACTGTGGTATCTCCTATTTTTAGTGAACATTTAACTATTAGGGGTGAAATGAAGAAAGTAAGTTTAAAGTATATGATTTCCCTCTGCTGTGGTGGTTTGCAGTTCAGATAGGAACTGTAGTTGACCCTGACTGGAATGAAGTCTGTAATAAAATTTGGACACTAACTGCAGCCCATGTGCATGGAAAAAAAAATAGACAAAAAAATTCCTTCATGAGAGCTAATTTTTGCAGAAATGCCTTTTGCTTGGAGTACTACATGAATTTTATAAAGTTCATGTACGTCTGCAGTTTATTTTAAGTGATCTGAATTTATTTGGTGTAGATTTATTTCAATTATCTAATCAGAAGCAGACACATAACTTCTTAGGCTGTCAAAGGTATTCAGGAACATATGACAAGATTCAAAGGAATGCATAAGATCTTGCTACACATCTTACTGCACATTTTTGTAGAGAAGAGTTAATTAAATTTTCTCTTTCTGCCCAGAGATTACTTTTAGGCTGCATTAAGTATGTGGGGTTGTAAGGCTTTTGAGCATTCTCCCTTTCTGCTTCAGCCTTGTGACTGATTAAACAGCCAAATGCTTATCTGGATCAAAGAAGTAATAAGCAAAGGGGCATCCTTAGGCCAGTTATGAGTTGAAAACAATTTTAACTGTCAGGTGTCCAATTTCCAAAGCACAGAGCCTACCAAGTGGATTAAGCAATGAGGACACTGTATAATGCTGTTTATCTGCAATGAAGAAACTTCCAGGGGTAAAGTAGTAGTTTCCTAGAGAATATTTCTGCAGGCATGGGTTTGCTGGGTGACAAAAAGACTGTACTACCCTTGTGAGTCCTGCTTGGTGTGGCTTGTGGTCCCAGTCAGATGAGACATGAGTTACCTTGTTTGAGTACAGCCTTCTTCCATGCCTCCACATTGGGAATAGAGCTTATTCTTGGGTTAACTCCTATGGAGACTTTATTTATGTTCAGTCACCAGGAGGGAAGGGGGGAAAAAAAACCCTCTAATTATATGAATATACAGCCTTCAAGTATGTTTGGAGGGGCAATATATCAAGTTATTAGTCTTCGTAATTTAGACAAGAACATGCACTTTCCTAGGAAAGACAAGGCACAGTGTCTGTACCACATTAATACCTGACAGTGTAACCCTCTGTGATAAAGTACCTTGATAGAGCAACAAGGGGTGAATTAGAAATGCCTGGGAAGATATATGATGCCATTAGTAAAACGTGGAGATTTATGTATGACATTAATATCTATAAGGAGGCAGAAACAGAAATGTACTACTAAAGCTGCACAAATGTTTGGGTTTGTTTTTTCCTTCCTCCCAGATGCAGCAACAGAGAGATGTCAGAGAAAGGGTTATTTAATGGGTAAAGTACTGCCTACAACTTGACAGACCTACCATTCCCTTCAAAACTTCATGTGTATCCTCTGGTAAATGATTAGGATTCAAATTTTTGAAATCCATGGCTGATGGCCATTTTGGGTGTGATTGAACACAAGAGTTGAGTTGCCTTTCCTTGGTGTTTAAGTGTCTTACTACCTGCTGGGAATGCTTATGTTCATCACGGGTAAGAGTTGAGCAGAAAGAATGGCCCTGGAGGGGCAGAACCGGCCAACAATAAGCACCAACCATAGAGGACTTCTGAAGTCCACTGGTTGAGCTCTTTCACAACAATGCCAGGATACAGATCAATGTTAACTCTGCTGAATCATCTTTGTGTGACACACTTCATCTCCAACAGCTGCAGAGCAGGGATATGAGAGAATGGCTTCATTTTCTCTGGCTGAGTGAGCCCTTTGCTGTTTCATATTGGCTACTGCTGCTGTGAATTACTTGTGTTTTTGTCATGCCCAGTCAGGCTCTGTTTTGTAAGCACAGAGAGTTGGGACGGCAGCGATGCATCCACTTTCAGCTGTGGGGCAATCTGGTGCCTCCTGCCAAGGGGGAGATTTCATTGTCTCAGATTCATTATAATACAGAGAGATGAAGCCACAATTATAACCCTTGCACAGTCCTGGAATTTGAAAGTGTTCTATTGCCTGTTGGGAGTTTCTTACTGTAAAAAGTGAATTCATTTCAGCAACAACTCATTTTTCAAAAGGATCCTTTTAACAATGCAGGAAGTTCTCAGTTGTTGAGAGCCAGTGTGAAAGACAGCAGTCCATCTGTATTGTCTTAAAAGCAGAGAAGAAAGAACTGTCATTGTGCATTGAGTATGGGAAGCTCGAGGAAGAACAGACCATCAGTGTACAATAAACTGAGGCATTATTATCTATTGAAATTGAGTTTTCCTCCTCTTTGCATGGACTGTTAGCATTTATATATAAATAGAAGTTCTGCTGGTTTTGAGGTAAGGCAGTTTAAGTTTAATGCAAGGTATTGGTCTTTTGTGTAACGTGTTTTGATGCTTGTAGGTGTGCAATGTAATGAAGAGTTTTTTTGGAAGAGTTAGTAAACATCCCCAGAAATTTGAGGATCAGAAGTTAAAGCTGACCACATCCTTTCAAGGAGATGGTTGGTTTTCTAAAGGAAAAAAAAACCCAAACAAGTATAATATCTTATAAGTAAGGACAATCTGGCGTTCAAATATGGAGTCCTTTTACATTTGGTGAAATGTCATTAATTGTATTATATTATATTACATGTTAAAACAGTTTTCATCTAAAAGATCTCCAGGATCAATTCAAAAATGTCAAAGCTCATTGAAAGTATCATGCAGACTACACAGATTGAGGCATAGTGAGCCTGAAGATTTTGTCTTAATTTACACTTGAAATGAGACAGGGAAACTTAGAAACCTGATTCAGGACTAGTAGGATGGTTTCCTGACAGTCTTTTGGGGTCTTTCTCTGTCAGCTGGAAAACAGCCTTAATGTATCCAACTTCTGCACACAGAGAGAGTGACAAATATCAGAGATGCTGACTTTGCACTTTTTGATGCTTTTTTTCATTTTTATGAGGAAAGTTGACCAGAAACAGCTCCATAGTGATTTATAAGTTTCATTTTATTGTTCATGGCATAATTTTTTTAATCTTGTAGTTTAAAATGAAGCAAACCCTAACTTTTATGATGTGTAAGTGTATATTTTACACTGATTTTCATAACTTCCATTGGAAAGAAGTCCTCCAAGGAGCTGTAGTCAGGTTAATAGAGTTGGAGTTTGAGGCCCCACAAAGCAGGGAAGTGCTTTAGCTCTGTTCCATAAAATGGATGGTTCTGGCTACTTTAGACAAACAGGGATGAAAGGGTGTGATTTGGCAGCACTTGTTTTCAGTAGTCACATGATGAAAGGCCTAGTGAAAAGTCTTCAGTGAGTTTTGGATCAGAACGTGAAACAGTTTGCCTATGAAACACCACAGAATTTAGATTTTAAGAATGGATTTTATTGGAGACCAAGCTCTTTATACATATAAAAAGACTTAAAAATACAGTTGGAATAAGTGTTTGTGATTCCTTTAAAATCAAGAAATGCAACTATTCTAGTGATTTCTAAGAAAGTGAAAGTTAGCATGTAAGAAACAGAATGCTGAATTTTTGGGGCTGTCAAAACTGATGACGAAGTTTCTCTGCTATCCAGTTGTAGTCTGTCCTCAAATTTAGCAGACTCACTGACTTTTTGGCTGTCGACTGTTTTTAGCAATAATCTCTGGCCATAATGCACCAGCTTTCTGGATGTTCACTATCCTAGGCTACAAGATATCTGTAAATCCTGTATGAATTTTTAGTACATAAATGTGGAGCATTTTCATTCCACATCCTAGTATGCCTGGTGCTTCAGTTTGATGCAAATTGAATGCTGTGTAAATCAGTGCAGTAGATAGTAATTCTACTAGAGAAACATCTCAGGCCTACTTATTTTGACTTTTAATTATTGGCAGATTGGAGAAGCTGCACTGGTTTCATCAAAACTCACTAATCTTCTGGAGTAAAATGGACCAGTTAAACAAAAATCTTGACCCCATCAGAATGAGTGTACAAGCGTAATATAAAGCCCTCAAACACTCTTGTTAAATTCATGTTTTATACCATCACACAGACATTGGATGTAAAACAATAGTCTGGCTCTTGCAATAGATCAAAGTTCTGTTTGCTCATTCATATTTCTCCTTAATTTGGCAAGTGGGCATTCTTTCTGTCAAAGAGAAGAGGCCAAAACAAAGGGCAAGGATTTTTCCAAGTTAATTTTGAAATGCCTTGATTCTTGGATGTCTGATTAGGATATTTTAGATGTGGCTGTCCTTACCCTGGAAATCAAATGTTGTTACAGCAGCTTAACACAGGCAGCGAAAGTCATTAAAAGCTTTTGAAAAAATTAATCTAAACATACAGTTTTGTTGAGTTTCACTAAACAGCAAGGCACTAATTGTAAACTTAGCAGGGGATTTATATCTTCCATCTTATGTATCAGTTTTTAACCAAAATTAAGTGTGTCCTTTGAAAAGCTGAATATGGGATCTACCATATTCTCCTTTCTGTTCTCACACACATCCATATGTTTTTCAGTATTGGAAATTTGTTTCTGTGCTTGAGTTGCTGCTTCTTTTATGTGTATGTAATAAACAAAATAATGATGATTTTTGTGCTGTGCTTGCCTGATAGTCACACAAAATGGGCATTGAATTCTATGGAAGGTGGAGCTGCAGGATCCAAGCTGGGCTGTGTGCTTTCCCCATCACCCAGTGGTGAGGAGCAGTTCCACTGGGTGGAAACACCTTTGGTGTAAATCTTATCAGCATTGTCAGGATCCTAATGGAAGAAGTTTGTGAGCTCACATTTGCCTGATGCTTGTGATGTACTGTCTTTGGATTTTTCATGGAATTGTGGGACACTGTGAGAGAATCTCTCTATTCCAAGGTCTCCCAGTGTTTCATTAATAAGCTATGTGAAATATACCAGTCTGAAACAGAGTGAAATTTGCATCTTTGAGAAGCTCCTCAGTTTTTAAAGGAGGGTATGAGTCTTGCTGTACCCACTGACAAAAAGGAAAATAGCTTTAAACTCTGACAATGTACCTTTAGTTACATGAATGGGCACTCTGGATCTTCTGTGAGATGTTTAGCTGCCACAGGATCATGCTCCTGTCCGAATTAGGAGAGGAAATTCAAAGGTGTCCTTTAAAAGCAGCAGATCTTCAGCAGCCAAACAAAGAAAGAACTGCCTGCTGCTCATCTTTAGTCTGTGAAAGGCATGTGCATGTGTTTCTCTGGATGTGGTTCAGAATCTGTTCTGTTGGAGTTGGGTTTTAGCATGGAAACAGTGCTGGCTAGAGGCTGAAAAGCAGGATGGGGGATAACTGGCAGGAGCCCAGCATGCTCAGTGGGTTTTAAGGTCCTGCTGACAAGGGGGAGGCATTGCCCTCACAGACCTTCCTTACACTGTGCAAGAATGTGACAAAGGATGGACCATTGGCATGGGAGGGTGTTGTGCATGTTTATGTTGTTGCTTGGCTGCTGGGATTGATCAGGACCTATGCTTAGGAAAAGTGATTCACTGCTGGCTCCCTTACTGCAGTGTGTGGGAATGAACTGAGAGCCAGAGGGGGCTCAGCCAAATGAAACATCCATTGATGCTCTGCCTTCAGTGCGCTCACAGTCATCTCTGCTTGTCTAGCTGTCTTCTTTGCTCTGGAACAACAAGCTGTAAGGTTTGGCCATCAGTTTGCTGCATTATCTTGGATTTTAAATGGGTGCCCTTGACAGCTTTGTGACAGTGTTATGCCTTCCTGTTGCTGACAACCTTCAGTCCCATCCAACTCTGTCTATCACGAAGCTATGCTGGGTTTGGAGTGTCAACAGAACATTTGTTAAAGTTAAGTGATGATCAGTGCATTCCACACTTGTAGAATTGTAATTGTCCTCCTGATGTCTACCAGAAGACCTTTGCTTCAAAAACCTGGTTTTTTTGAATAAAGTGTAAATTTCAGCTGTGTTGCAAAGTCTCAGAGTGGGCAAAATGTTGTTTGGCCTGTATTTTATTCCTTCGATCAACACACATTTAAACTCCAGAGAATTAAGTTAGAAAAATGAATGGTGAAGCAAAAAATGTGTTTTATTATATAGGCTACCAATGGTTGGTTTAAATGTTCAGTGAACACTCATTAGGTCTACTAATGTGTACTAAAGTTAGAATAACCTCAGGGGCAGGAGCTGAGTGTAGGCAAAGTGTTCAGCATAGTGTAGCTGGGTACTTGAGATCCTTCAAAGCAGATCATGCTTTAAATTCCATGCTTCCTTTGTGAGCCTGATGACAAACTTGTCACAAATAGTTTTGCAGATTTAAACAACAAAACCAAACAAAACCTTCCTCCCCCAAACCCCAGTCTCCTCAATGTTTTCTATGAGCTTTAAATTCTCTGCTGATATTGGCTTAGGAACAGGCTGCCTGCCCAATACAATTGTCCCACAAAAATGTACAGCTTCTCTATCTTTCAGTCTCTTATAAAGAAAATCATGGAACAAAATGACAGGGGGAAAATTAAGTGAAATAGGACATGGCCTTCTTTGGAGTAAATATATGCAGTAATTAAAGGTTCTTCAAAAAGCCATTCTCTTCTAAAATTCTAATGTTTATGTTGGTGATTAAATCCAGAGTCGATAGAGGCAGTAGGACAGATGGGTGAGTAATAGGAGTATTAACAATAAATGTCTGATCTGAGATTTTTAAACAGGATTCTCCCTGCATGTGCAACATTCCCACATACATTGTGTTTTTGCATACTGACAAGGAAAGAGTGGACAACCTGCCTTTTTTCCCCTGTTATGTAATGGAATATCACACATTAAGTAGCCATCAAATTGTTGACACAAATTGTCAGAAATTCAGCTTCTTGTTTGAGTTATTAAAGGGACTAATAGCTGTACTTTGAGCAAGGCTTATGGCTAACTGGGCTTTTTCTCATCAGTAGTGAAAAATACTGTGAAAAAACTGTGCTGCTGTAGTTCAAGTAACAGACAAAACTGCTTTATGTCTCTCTGCTGTTAGAGGAGAAACTCAAAAACTTATTTTAGTAGGTAAGATAGCAGTGTAAAACAAGTTACCTCGCTGTAACAGGCAGAATTATTGCATTGCCAATTTAATATGTACCTTTAGCCAGTCATATATATTTATATAAAAAGCTTGTGAAAATGACATCCAAAGGGAGATTTTTCAAAAGCGAATGAGAAGTCTGTAAGCTGCAACCTATTATACCTCTCTGTCAAATTTTAGTCTTTAGTCTGGTCCGCTGGAGTAGGTGGGAATTTACATTGGAGGATGACTACCCTGTTGAACAATTCAGATGTGGTTTTCTGTGTGTGTGGTTCTGCACTGTGGGTTGTTTGCTATTAGGGCATCAAGGAGGTGCTGTTGCGACAGGTGGTGGTTTTCATGTTGTCTCTTCAGGTGATCATAAACAGAAGATGATATTTGTTTGTGCTGAAAGATATTTTTTGCCATTTGTCTCCTTTAAAACGTCTGCAGCCCATATCCATTTGGGTTGTGATGTGTTTTGATGCTAGGAGCTGAATAAAACCAGGCCAAGTGATCCCTGGGAACGTCTGCAACCAGAATTGCTGGGAAGCAGAGTAATTCAGCACATCTAGTGCTTTCCTCGGAATCAGAACCATACCTGATATGGTTCAATGACTTTTTTGGCTGCTGTTTATGCCCCTGCCCTGAGCCAGGAGTCCAAAGATGTTCAGAAATCTAGGTTTGGTTTCTGTAGGTATTTAAATTTTTGTACCATAATGGGAAGAGCTGTCCTCAGGATTTTGGTCCCCTAAAGGTCATGGCCTTTCATGGGTGTCGGGAATGAAGTAAGGCATTTTGTTTCCTCATCTAGGTTATAGAAAAGAGGGTCAAGCTCTTTCCAGAAGAATGGAAATAGGTATCCCTCATGCCATTGTTTTTGTTTGCTAATGCAGGCTCTACCATCTAAGCGATTCCACATTTAACACCATGGAAAACGCCCCCCCAGCATTGCCCTGATGTGAGAGACTACACTGCCTCAACCCAGTTTCTAACCTGTGTGTAATATACTGGCACTATCACTTACTGGTGTGGGAAAGCACCTGTTGTCAGTAGGCGCCCAACTTTGTTAAATGGGATGTGTGTGAAGCCGTGCAACTCATCTTCCTCAGAGCTGAGGGCTGATTATGTGCTCAGATCACCTGGGTTGATCTGATCTCAAATAATCAACAGTGTAACAGTGAATGAGATCTCGTGTTCAATCAGTCATGTCCCTGAAATGGCCTAAACCATTATGAAATCATGTTCTAAAATGGTCTGGATGATTTAAGGCTACTCCAGGTTTTAAGGACTATCTCAGAAAACTTACAGGGTTTTTTTGTTTGGTTTTTTTTTTTGCTGGTTGGTTTGTTTTTTTCTGGTTGCTGTTGTTGTTTTGTTTTTGTTTCGGTGGTTTGTGGTTTTTTGGGGGTTTTTTTGTAGGAAAGGGAGAGAGCTAGACAACATATAGGTTGTTTTCCTTGGCCTCCAAAGAACTATCATGCTATATACCATGTTAACAGGAAGCTTGTTCCAATATGCAAAAGTAAAACCCCCATCCCAGCTTGCTTATCATTGTGATCAAATTAAATTGGAGGGAAGGAGTTTATGAGAAATTTATTAGACTAATGCCTTGTGTTCTAAACTGTAATGACTTTCTTTTTTAATAATGATAATTTCCCCCTTCCTACAGAGAACAGAATTTCACATTGTAAAATAGCAATGGAAAAACATGATTTAGTTTGCTCAGAAAAATGTTAAATGATCTTCTTCTCTGTTTAGATGTAGCCATCTCTAGTTATAAAGTTAAGAAAGAAAGACAGTGCTAACAAGAGGAAGAGAAAGTTTATATTTCCACAGTTGTCTGGATTTGGTACCCAAATCTCAATTGCCCCAACCTGGGTGATCAGTGTGTAAGTAAATATAATGATGAGATGATCTATAGGAAAGATTAAAGAAATAATAAGGTAAATTCATTTGTGTTCACTTTGGCCTCCTTTAGGAAAGAGGTGCAAGAAGCACAGCTTTTCTTTAGAGGTGTGTCACCCTGAGATTGCTGGAGCATCAGCCAAGTAGATTGGTTGTATATAAGCTTATTAGTTGTTGGTAGCCCTTGACTTGGATATTTTGCAGGCTGTATGGTATAAAAAAGTATGCAAATGTATCAACAAGTGGATAAAAAACTCCTCTGACTCAAATCCTGTTGTTATTATTCACGCATTCATAATCTTCCATTTCATAGATCATAGAATCACAAAATGGTTTGGGTTGGAAAGGATATTAGAGATCATCTCGTTCCAACTCCTCTGCCTCCTCCTGTGCAGGAATGCCATTCCCTAGATCAAGTTGCTCCGTACCCCATCCAACCTGGCCTTGAACATTTCCACAACAACCTGTTCCAGTTTCCAGTGCTTCACTACTCTGAGTAAAGAACATCTTCTTAACACATAACTTAAACATGCTCTCTTTCAATGTAAAACCTTTGCCTCTTTGTCCTGTCACTATGTGCCCATAATTGGACAGGCACAATTTACTCTTAGTAAAGCTATGCAGGCTGACTTGGGATACCTCCTTATCTCTTATGGATCTTCTAGGAGGGTGAGTTCTATGATCCTCCCATGCACAAGGGAGTGAGGTTCAGTGTTCTATAGTTCCCCAGATGTTCCTTTCTCACCTTTCTGTAAATGGGAGAAATGTTTCCTTTTTTGAAGTCACCAGTGATTGACTTTGCTTGACTACCCTGGCTTTTCAAATATGATGAAGAGTGACTTAGAAGCAATGCCAGCCAGTTCTATCAGGACTCTGGGATACCTGTCATAAGGTCCCATAGACAAGTTTCATTACTGTTTTCCTTTGAAGAGATAATTCAGTTTTTGATAGCTTTGAGGGCACAAAGTTTATGCATCAAAAATGTCATTGCAAGTAGGAAATGGTGTGAAATATATTCGTAGATTTTATTTCAGTGAGGAATTCTTGAAGATATGTGGCAAAATGGATTCAGTTTTATTTTGGGAGGTTTTTGGTACTATGCTTTGGACTGCAGAATAAAAACAGTCCATGAAAGAAAAACATGTCCTTGGTCAGGAATATGTGTGTGTTATATGCTTTGGCTCTGCTTTAACAGATCTGTGCCTAACTTAAAGAAGGTGTGCAGTCTTGTTTGGGTGGTGACAAGAATGCTTAAGTACCTTGTGAATGAGAACACTTAGGAACGACTTGATGTTACGGTATCACAGGAAACAAGGCTAAGTGAAGGCCCTAGAAAGGAAAGAAGGTGTTCTTCTGATTAAGACTAATGTCCACCTTTGGAGCTTTGTCTCTGACATATGTCAGCAGTCAAGAAGTTAGAGAATTTAATGCTGTTTAACTGTACTGTTATTGCACTTCTGAATTTTGATTTTCTTCATTGTATGTAAATGATGGTGCATTTCTTTTGTCATGGCCACAGTAAGTTATGTAGGAGGAACGGTGTAAGGGTTGAGTAACTGCTTGCAAGAACTGGATCACCTCATGTAGCTATGTGACTCCTGAATGGCATGTCAGTCATTGGATTTTATTAATGATTGGAGTAGTTTTGCATTTTATTGATGCAGGGGTAGATCTAGATTTTCTCTGGATGAGGACATTCAACTGCAATTGACTTTAATGGGAGTTTTATTGAGGCTGAGATAGTCCAGAAAGATGGACTTCAGCATCGCTCACAGGGAATCTGCATTCCGTTCACCAGATCTCCTCAGAAAAAGTGAATCTCTTCAGTACGTCCTGGGATGCAATCTTAGGCCCAGAATAGAGTTTCCTGTACAAACTGTCATCTCAGCTGGACACAGCTCTGATTTACATCTTGGTAGTGCTGCCTTCATAAGACCCCATTTGGCAGGCAGTACAAAATTAATGCAAACACCTCAAAATTCTCTAAGATAAGCAACCTGACTGCCCCCAACAGTACTGCTTATGGTTTTATAAGAAATGATGCAAAAATACAGTGTCTCTTGCAAAAGCGTGATGCTTTTTTTCAGGGCTTTGTCTAATCTCCTGCTCAAGCCAGTGAGTCTAATGAATACCCTTGAGCCCACCTGCTGTTTGTGTGAATTGGGTGGAGAACAGGGAAGGTAAACTCTCTATTTGTCTAATGAAAGGCTGATTGCCAAGCCAGCTTGTTTTGGAGATCTTTCTTCACCTGGTTTAACAGATAAAGATAATTTCTCTGCGCCTGTAACTCCAGCCTTTTGTCTTCTGAGGTTATGGACATTTGGAAATTCTGTCTTTTCACTGTCTTTCTAGATGGAAATGATGTGAGCCACTAGATTCCCTGAGCAAGCTTCCCAACTGGATTATGTTACTCCCAGTTGGAGATCTAAGCCTCTTCTCCCAGGAACTCCCTGCAATCCTTCTGCTGAGGCGTTGCTCAGAAACAATTTTTTCACACCATGTGCTGTCGAAGCTGTTATTGTTTATTCCAGCTATTACTTGAAGGTGGCGATTCTTTCACTGCTGCAGTCACAAAGTGACAAAGTACGTGTAAAGACAGACAAACACCCTGTCACTGGAAACCGTGTAAATGCAATCCAGCAGCTACACAGAAATAGCTGAATGTTTTTGCATCTTTAACTGGAGGCAGCCAGCAATCAAAGAACTGTGCTGGTCTATAGCCAAAATAAACAGGGAATTCTGTTAGAACGAGAATTGGGGTTTTGCTGAAGCCAGAGGAATTGCATGGGTGAAGAGGGAGGAGGGGATAGTTGAGTTTTTGGCAGTTGGGACTTGGGGTGGTTTGAACGTGTTTTTTGCACCTTTTTTGGGGGGGTGAGGGTCTCGGGCAGGTAGGTGGATCAGGCCAAGCTGTGAGCTCCCTAGTACGTGCCAATGGGAACAGAAGCAGGGACACCCTTGGCTGGGACAGGGTATAAAAATCTCTGTTTCTTGCTGGCCCATGTCTGTCTCCTAGGCCAGAGGGACACACCAGTTCAGCTGAATTTGTTAAATAAAAACTTTAGTTTTGCTTCAAAGACTTTGTCCCCTTCTCAGTTTTATTGGTGTGAGCATTTCTCACAATTCCCTCAGATTTTTTTTTTCTGAAGGGACTCATGGGGGCACAATCAGTTTTGGCTCCATATTAATCGGCAGAGTTTGGATATTAAAATTCTCTGTTCTGTGGCTGACGCTCCCCAGGCTGTTCTCAGGATTGCGTTACATTGTGATTGGGTTACGGTCATGACAGCATGATCAGGTGAATGGAGCAGTTTTCCCTGCAAGTGGAAGCCACTCTTTTGCCTTAATGGGATTTCAGATGCATGGAGAAGTCTGCCCTTTCTTGCTTGGGAGTTTCTTTGTCTCAGAAAAGTCATTGCAAAAAGGAAAAGAGCTGCAAATCAGTTAAATCAGTGGTTCAATACTATCTAGCAACTACAGCTGGGATCATGATCTGGTCTGCTTTCTAGATCATCCTAACTGTAAAGTTTTTCTGCCCTTGGTGTCCTCTTCATTATCCCCTGTAAACGCTTCTGTCTTTCCAGTGCCTGTGATAACCATTTGACCACTTAAAGAATCCCTTGGGAGCTGAAGAGGCTGCATCTTCCAGGCTCAGGGGAATCATATCTGGTGAGATATCCTATTAATGATTATATTATAATTTTTTTTTCTGGAGCTGTTTTCTGTTCAGTTGCACAATTGCTATCCAGAGCTGCACTTTCATGTTAGCTTTGCTTCCTTTAAAGCTCAATGTCTGATATGGAAAGAGGTCATTCTGGGTTAGTGATCAGCCTGATTTGGAAGATATTTTTGGTAGTCCTAGATGAAACTGACTGTCAGAAGTTACTTGTGTATTTGGAAACTGTCCACTGTTATCTTTCGTTAGTGTTTTGTGTGCTAAGGATTATAAGTATGTTCATGGTAATCTAGTTCTGAAACACTGGAGAAATTCTTCTATGCTGTGGCTCCACTGGTCCCTGGACATGACCTGAATTGAAAAGGGAGCATTTTTTCCAGGAAGAAGGCCTAACTCTTAGGTGTCTTTTTCATTAAACCTTCATGTGGTCATCTTTGTGCACACATCAGTTGTAGACTCAGGATATGGATTGAGGTAATCAGATCAGCTCAACTGCCATACTAGTCTTTCTGCTTGTGAAAGGCTATGAATATGGAGACTATTATACGTTATTAAGATAATAATGTTGATGAATATGTTAGCAAAGTAAATGTCTCTATATTCTCTAGGTGTACTGGTTTTAGTTTGACAGGGACATGAAAAACAGTTCTGTTTGCCAGGTTGGAGGAAATTTGTCTTTCAAAAGATTTTTGCTTCAGCACTTGATAGGAGTCTTGCTAAGCAATGATGATAATAAATGTTCCCAGGCTGCACTTATTTTATAATTGCTGTTTAGCACAAATTGCTCCAAGTGGAAGAATGAGGGAACTCCATCATTCTGACTACACAGGTCAGGGTTATGATGTCATGCATAGCAAATTCACTGATCCAAAAGGGTGGAATGTTTCCATAAAATAGTAATACAATACAGAGTAGTTGTGGTGAAGATGAAGGAAAACAATTTAAAAGGATTTAAAACTTAAGTGAAGATGCTAACCTTGATGAGGAGGTGAGGAAAGGACTTGACTTGCTTGTTGAACAGCTCTCTAAAATGACTAGCTGCTGTCAAAGTCTGTGTCTTGGGTGAGGGATATCACATATATAATCTTGGCTTTTCCCATAACGATGATGTTTTGTAAGTGTTCTAAGAAGTCATGGTCATACACATGGCAGAGCCAATGGCTACTGTGTCCACATTCACTTTTAGTGAGTGAATAGCAGAAAAAGGCTCACCTCTGAGTCGTGTTGCCTTTTATGATGACTCGTGTTCATCAGGCAGATTCAAATGTCCCAAGCAGAGCAGAGTCCTGAACACATATTGAGTTCCTGTGGTCACTCTTAACTTGCCTGCTCTTCTGGCCTCTGGGTGTCACAGATTGTGTCAGAAGATGAGAGAAAGAAGAGTCAGGGTGAGCTGGGCTGAAGCCGGGAGAATAGAAACCTAAAAGTTGGACAGTATTGGCTCCCAAACAAATTTTTTTATTTTCACATAGAAATGCAAAGGCTCTAGTTTCTGTCCTTGGGATTAATTAATCATTAAGCAGCAAAAAACTATGCAATATTCAATTAGTGAGCTGTCCTGACAAAGGCATGTCAAAGTAAATATTTTTTTTGAGACTGTTAACTGTGCTGAGAGAGTTGATTAATTCCTGAAGAAAAATGTTTTGGGCAAATTCCTAGCCTCCAAATGCTTTCAGGCAGACTTGTCCATAGCTGTGGTATATTTGAGGTCTAGTGTTCCTCCTTTGGGCCATATATATTTTAAGAGGGAATTTTAATGGAAGAAAACATTGCTGCAGAGCAACAGCTTTCTCTGAAACACTTTCCAAAGAAATGTTAATGCCAAAGGTCTTGTTTGTTCAGGGCAAAAGATGTGAATTCTCTAATATTTACTCAATTATAAATAGCAATGAGCTATGAGGCTCTAAGGATGGATTCCCAGTAGATTGTATCGGGGTAGTTACTCCCCAAATGAAGGTGAAGGCAATAGTAGTTTTTTAATTATTGCATCCTCTTTGGCACAGAGAACAGCATTATTGTTAAACAGATAGGAAATAATTAAAATAAATGTATGAGGTTTTCATTCTTCTGCTCAGGGGCTTCTTACTTCTCTCCAAACCCAACAAGAAGAAAAATTTGTCTTATTTCTAATAAGAGATGGCAGTTTGATGCTGGGGGAAGGTTCATTCTAAGTGTTTTGGTTCTCCAGCCGTAGCATCAATGATGTGCAGATGGTGGGAGAAAAGTGCAACTTTGTGGGGGAAAGCACTTAACTGTGAGGAAAGAGGTGCTGCTCTTCAGTGACCAGCTGGTGTTGGGCAGGTAACTGCATTTCATTGATCCATGCTTCTCTTCCTCCTTCTTCTATAATAAAAGATTATAACTTTTCTTTGAAAGATGCTGTTTGAAAATGTTACTTTCAACTGAAAACAAATTCTGCCAATATCATTGCTAAGAAATAGGTGAAAGTTATCTAATTGCAGTGACAGGTTCGTTTGTCTCTCACAGTCCAGCGTTTATAAAGCTCAACATGCAGTTTATGCATCACCAAAGAGTTAACATGAAACCCAAATGATACATAAGCCTTGCTAGAGATCCTGAAGGCCAGAGCCTTCATAAATGCTGTGACACTTCCAAATAGAATGACAGCATTTGAGATGTGTTTGTAAACTCATGAGTCTTCTGAACCACTGCTATATGTCAGACATCTGCCTCATCCATACGGACCCCCAGGAAAACCATGCTGTTATAAATGAACAAGGTGTTTGTTCACTAAAAAGGTGCAACAAAAGGCTAAATAACCGTTCATTAAGAAGAGTTTGTTTGTTAGTTAAATCTGTTGACATAACTAATTGAATGGGCTGATACAGATAAGGGGAGAAGATAACAGTGTGTTAACGATCGAACACTTAAGCGGCATTTAAGTTAATTGTAAAGTGTTCTGAAGCCTGCTAGAACTCCTTTATGTGTTAGCCCATTGTTTGACTTGGTTAAAATACTGGGTTTTAAATAAAGTTTGAATTATAACTCGCCACGATAATAAAGATACAGAGAAAGTGGCGTAATGAGAAGTACACGTGCCACGGTGACTTGGCAGTTTTTCGAGGCCGCCATAACAGAGAAGACGAGTCAGCTCCCTTAGCAACTAGCCTTGGATACGGCTTGGAGCCGCGGCGGGAAAACCCGAGGCGGGACGGCTCTATCGGCGGGAAACCCTGAGGCGGGGACAGCGCAGCGGCGGGAACAAGGACAACCGTGATTGAATAATTCAAAGAAAAGCGGGCGCGAACATGAATTATGATTTGCGAGACTGCTGTGAGGTGAGAGGTATAAAAGGCGATCGCGGGGCGTTACCCTTTGCTCCGCCACGTTTGGAAGCTGAGTGCTTCAGGCGCGAACCCAGCGCTGTGGTTTTGCTTGCGTGCCGCTTGCTATTAATTTAATAAATTCTAATTGGACTTGGCTAATTGGACTCCGCCTGCTAAATCTATCACACATGCCTAGGTATAAAATTCTAAAAAATAGGAAAATGCACAGCATTGATTCTTGGAAAAGGAGTGCAGTTTCTGGTGTGCTTTCTAATTTTTTATAACAAGAGTAAATGAACTGACTGGAAAATGTATATGGTAGTAAATACATTAGCTGAGGCCTCAAATAGCAAGAAAAAGTATTTTTCAAGCACAGATGTGGCTTTGTGCGGATGTATGTTTTCTGTTAGTACTTATCAGAGAAGAAAAAGCATAACTAACTTCTACTAGTTATTAGGCATCATTCCAAAATTGTGCAGTGTAGCACTTTTTATTTCTATTGCAGTAAGACAGGTATTTAACTCTGTAAAAAGTTGTAACTAAACTCTGTAGGATACTTGAAAGCCTAGGGAACCTAAGAGATATCTCAGTGTAACCTGTTGTGTACTACCTGCACCCCCAAAAAATATGATTTATACCCAGTATTCAAAAAAAAAAAAAGTCATGAGCATTAAATAACAGAATTGCTGCTTTTTTTGGTGGTTGTTGTTGGTACTATCATATGTGCTTTAACATTCCAACCGAGGACATGTGGCTGCAATGGAATTTGATGTACAATCAGTTTTAGGGAACAGCTTGTGCCTCTTTAATCTAGTCCATAAAAGGCCTCCAAACTTCCTGAAAGTGGTCCCTTCTGTTTCCAAGTCTGTATATGATCTCATAGGAAATGATCTGGGAGAGGCCAGCTAACCCTTTTGCATAATCAAGGTAGCATTGCACTTTTAAGGCCTAAAGTGAGTTGTTTTGCTGATATAAACTCAATAATTCACTTTGCCTCTGCCACCAACTCTGTGTTATCAGAGTTCACAATGATTTTGGTGCCATTGGATAAAAGAGTAAGTGAGAAGATTGAAGTGTGACTGGCTTTAATGATGTAATTCATTTGCTTTGTCACCCTCTTTTTGTCTCAACTATTTCAAAAATCCTAAACTGCTTGCTGCCCAGCAAAATTTGAAAGACAGAAATACAAACATATAAGACAGGTGGGCAAGATTTATTTTGCAGAGGGCTCAGAGGCAGGTAAACAAAACCTTGCCAAGTTTAGGAGCAGCAGCAAAACAGATAATGAGGAAAATAACCGCCCTATCAAAATAGATTTGATATTGTATAACATCTCATATGCACATTAGCAGTAGACTAAGGGAGTGTGTTCTCATGTTGGAGCCCTTGAAAACCTTGCTATTTACACAAATGCAGGGGACCTCCTAAAGTGCATGTACTTTTATATCCTCAGGATACCCAGGATTTCCTTAATATATCTAGCCCAAGAAGGGAAACGCTCCAATGAACAGCTATCTGTGAAAGCCTTGTATGGCAGCACGCATTAATTTTCATTGGCAGGGGAGAGAGAATAAAAGGGTCTGGGTTTTGTAACTGTGGAGAAGTACAATTATGGTCTAATTCATGTGAATAGGCAATAACTGCACCAAGCTGAAATTACAGCGAGCCTAAGCAGAGGGCTCTGTGGCACTTTGCTTACTGCAGAGTTGTGAAGTTTGGCACTCTGCTCTGGGCTGCAGTCAAACATTTTCTTAACCATATTAGGGAACATGGAAATTGGCCAGCCAGCAATGGGCCTGAGATGTACTTATTGCTTGTGCCCATATTTTATGGAGTAGACAACCGCTGCTTTTCTTAAAAAACATCAGATTTAATAAAATAGGACAAAGAGAACCCTTTAAGAAACACCATTAAAGTTTGATAGGAAACAAAGAAAGCATTACGCAAGAGAAAGGACGTTGTTATAACAAAGTTTGTGGTTCCCTTGTGCTTTTTATCCATAGATGCTGATCACTCTGTACATCAGATCCCGGTAAAATCCCAATAGTTATATATATTGTGCTGTTATTCAGGTGAAAAAGGAGAGTGGAGTGAACCTGACTGGCTAAGACATAAGTATGCCCATTCTATTTGCTGACTCATCCAAGGCATGGGAGACTGCAGTGGAGGGGCAGGGTGAAAGACTGGATTGGTGACTTTTAAAGTTTGCTTGAGTTTGATTTATGGAGCCTTCTGTGTCCTGACAGACTGTCAATAAGGTTCACTTATGTGTCTGTCCTGTTTCCTGGAGAAAACAGAGGAGAGAGAAAAAATACTAAATACTGAATTGTTCAGTTTCTTCCTCGTTGCAAATTATCTCAAAGTCAACTAGAACAAGATGTGGCATTTATTTTCATCATTATTTTTCAGGATGGTTAGACGAGAGATGGGAGCCTCTGGCAAATACCCTGTTGGGACATTGTTCATGAACATACAGGCTGGCT
Organism: Xiphorhynchus elegans; assembly: GCA_013401175.1. Classification (NCBI taxonomy): domain Eukaryota; kingdom Metazoa; phylum Chordata; class Aves; order Passeriformes; family Dendrocolaptidae; genus Xiphorhynchus; species Xiphorhynchus elegans. The sequence continues at coordinate 133,908 of VZUH01000640.1, forward strand.
CTGCTTGTGTCAGGGAGTTCCTAGTCAGTGGTGGAGCTCCGACATGGAGTAGTGCAAAAGCAGTGAGCCTGACATGTCTGTGTTGCTTCAGAGTTAAGGATGGTTGAAAATTCCCCAATGAGGAATAGGCTATTCCATTGAAGAAATTCTAAACTTTTTCAGGAGCTGTAAACTCTTCTTTCACTAAAATGATTCTTTGCACTTGCTAATATTCTTCTAGTACTTGCAGACAGTTGTCAAGTCCCCTACTTACAACTTAGTTGATGCACCCATAACTCTTGTAGTCTCTCTTTGTAAGTCAGTCCTTCTCTGCTTGCTTAATATTTTTATGGCTTTCTTGTGATCTTCCTCTGGGTTGTTATTGTCATTCAGGAAATGAGTTCTCCAGAGCTCAACGCAGTATTCCTGGTGTGCTCATCACAGAGCTGTGTTAGGGATATTACCTTTCTGCCCTGTGAGATTGCCTTTGTATTTCATTTAATATTGCATGGACTCATTCTGCTACCACATCATGCATTATTTGACATGTTATACTAAAACCCAATATTAAACAAGGCCAAATTTAGGCCTTTGAATTAAAAATTTTCATAACATTTTTCCAAGATGTAAAAATGGCTGAATCCATGCCCACTGGAACTAAAGAAAGCACTGTGCTTCCAGGAATGCTAGAATCACAGCAGTTCTGACCCTTCAGTTTTTTGCTGATGGTGTGTAAGATCTTATACAAGTGGTTTGGCTTCTTGACCCTCCTGTCTGTGTGTGTTAGAGGATGTAGTAGCTGCATTTAGTAAGGTTGTGAAAGTTAGTTCAGGTTTGTACATGATCTGGAAAATATAAAGAAGTGGAAATGTAAAATATTTAGGCAAATGGCTGCAGAAAACCACATTACATGACCTGTAAGCTTATGTTGTCCAGCTTTGTGGAAATTGAGGAGAGCCATTGTTAAAAATTCTGTTTGTGTACAATAATTTGTGGCTTTGTTAGCTACAATAAGAGGGGAACTAAATCAAATGAAAAAGATTATATTGAATGTAAACTCTGCAAAGTTCACTAGAGACCCATTGAGAATATGGTTTTAACGTGTCCAAATTTGTTTTGTTTTGCCCAGCTGTTGATTTTTATTTTGAGAGACCTGCACAAGCAAGAATACATTCAGTTGACAGCCTTGAAAAAGGAAATGAGCCTGTCTTTTGATTAGGTGTGTTTATATCAGCACAAAGTGAATGTATTCTCATGAAAAATGCAGCAGAACTAGGAGTGGAACATGGAGAGAATAAGACATTATTTTTACATGCACCCTGAACTCGAGTAAACTGACACATCACAAATGATTCTTGTAAACTTGGGCTGTTAATCCACTCACTGATGGAGCATTGGATTTACTGGGTTAAAGAAAACTGCATCATACCCTACTGCATGAAGCAGATGCTGCTGGAGTCAGACTTTTCCAACCCTCCTCTGCCCATCATATTTGAGATACAAAGTTGGTGAACTTTTCGTTGCTGAAACATTCAGTTGATGTTAATTTGTGAGGAGCTGGGGTTTATTGTTGGTATATACCTGCTGAGGGGCTCTGACTATTATATTTGAAAGCCAGACTCACTCACGCACAGTCTTTTTAACCAGTCCAGTACTGCTTATGCGACCTGAGAAATTTGTAGTAATGTTCCCTGAGGTTTACAAATCCATCCATGATTTACAGTTTTAGTAAGCTAAGTTTATATTTGGAAATGAATGCTCTGAGATGGCTGAGAACAAACAGTTGAGAAAAGCTTTCTTAGTGATAGTTGAATTTCTCACTGACTATATCAGCTTATGGCATTTGGTGTTTGAAAGGTTGTGAAACCACTTGTGTGAAAGTTACTGAGTGAAGGCTTTTTCCACAGTCTGGGGCCATGGACAAAGTCTGAAAGGTGTGTGAGAGGTTTAAAAAGTATGAGGAGGATGTGCAAAGGTGCATGAGCTGTTAGGGTAAGAGGGAGGATATTTTAGGTGACTGCTTTGCGTGCCCACATCAGACTAAAACAAAATAAATGGAAATGCAGCCTTGGTACAGAATCCATTAATGGAAATAGGGAGGGCATAATAGGGAGGGAAACACTCTGTTGTTTCCCATTTTAGATCTGGTACAGAAAGGAGCTCTGCTGTAGGGCTATAGTTCAGTGCAAGAAGCATTTGTATGGAATTTTGGCATTCAGTAGACTTCCCAAGAACAGCTACTGTCCTGAAGATATTCCAACTAAAATCTTCTGAGAGCAGTTTGGAAATGTTGGCACTATTTCATCTGAACTCTGATCCAACTTTAACTATGAGAGAAGCATAGGAGGTTCTGATTTGGATCTAAATGCCTGCTCTCTGCACTGTCCAACTTGCACATAAAATGTGCAAACAGAAGAACACCCCAACAAAGCAACCCCCCAAATGACCACTTATAAAGAATATGAAAGTAAAAAGGCTGTACAGAATTTATATTTGACTAAACTAAGGCATATTTTTAACCTCAGATAGTTAGGAGCAGCGGGCAGCATCTCCTCAGCAGTGAGACAGGAGATTGTGGAGGGTAACATGGCACAGAAACCAAAGTGACCCACACTGAACTTGGGGAAAGTATAGCGTGTGTTTTGGATGGCTTTGAACAGCCTTAGCAGAAATCCTTCCTGACATAGTAGTGTTGTTGTTAGCAGCACAACTAATTCAGTTACTGGTATCTGCATGGGGACCTTTCCCTGGCTTAATCCTGAACAACCACTAGTGGGCTACTGGATTGAGCTGTGTGAGCAGATACAGGAATTCAGCAAAATGCCTTGTGCCTCTTTTCCTATTTGGAATAGCCTGACATGGCAGAGCCAGAACAGATTTTGTTCTGGTTTTGGGCCAGGTGACTTTGCTAAAGGACTCACCTGTATGAAATGAATGTGCTGTGATTGCCAGATGACTGGGGTGGCTTGGGCACGCAGAGAATCCAAACTCACAGAGAGTCCAAGTACAAGCATGAGTCTGGATAAGCTGGATACAGCTTGGACCCAAACTTGTAAGTCTTCAACGAGCTTCCAAGTAACCCAGTAGGAGATTTCTGGATTTGATTTGTTTCCTTCAGTGTTAGCCAGCAATATGAAGCTGAGATCTGGTTGTGTTCTACCCAGCCTCTTATTTTATGTGTATAAAAGTCAGCTATTTTGAAGCACTGATTGATTATGGCCCACTGGTGTTGCTCTTGGGACAGAACAATGGTCTTGCTTTTGATTTTTGAACTCTTTTCTTTATGCCAGTGTCATGTAGCAAAATGAGCTTGAGTTAGTACTTTTACTTGTGTTTTGGGGAGAAAAGTCTCGCTATTGCTTTTTTTTCCCTCCAACTCATACCTGTTCCAGAATTTAAATCACTTTGCCAAGAATTTCATCAAGTAGCATGGATATAAAAGAAGATTTTGTTTTATGACTCTTAATTATATATGTAGACATGCACATGAAGTTAAAAGTAAGTAAATCTCCTGCTCCAGAAGGTACGCTGAATGCTAAAGGATTCAGAAAGAGAATTCTCCTGTTTTATCCTGCTTGTTACTGCATGATTTGATAGTAAATTGTGGATTTGTTTCATCTTCTTACAAATATCTCATGGCCAGTGTTGGAGACAGCATGCCTATGCTGGCAGAATAGAAGCTACAGCTGATATCACTGATGTTATGCTTTTGATCCAAACAAAAGTAACAGATCAGTAACAGAACAGAGCCCTATAATAATAAGAAAAGGAATTTTATAAACAAATATGTGGGGAAATTCAAGTGAAAACAGTAGTGGTTAAGGGAGGACTTTCTAGGACAGGAAATAGGTACACGGTTGAAGTAACTTTTTAAGTTTTTCTTTATGTATCTCTTCAAATTTTTGGGTTCAGAATCTTTCACTGTAAGGAAAAGAAATTGAATTCATGGACTTTAAAACTGTATGCTTGGCAAAAAAAAATTGCATCCTGAGTTCATGATACTTGTACAACTATCCCAATCTGGCTTTACATTAGGATTTTTTATGTTGGTTTGATTGTTATCTACATTAGCAGAATGCCCATGGTCGAAGTATCTTGGATTCTGGTTTTGTTACATCTGTCATTGATTTTTGATAACTTTTGGCTACGAGGATATCCTGCCTTACCAATTGAATCCTTAGGAATCTCTTTCTGCAAGTGCTTCAGCAGACAAGGTAACGACTGTATCCTTCCTTCTCCTTCCTGTGGTGGTGTGATGAGCTCCAGCTTACTGATGTTCTTGCTGAAGACATACTTCACTTAGGCTGAAACTGGCAGGTAATATTAAAAAATATAAAAGTTAAGCTAGAAAAAATGTTGGCAAGTAATCAAGTTCATTCTATTGGCCCAAACCAGAGGTTACTATTTGAAACAATTTTTGAGTGGTGTATTCTGTTCTGGGAATGTCCCATTCAGAGCTTTGCAATTTGGCTCATTTGACCTGTAACAGTGCTTAATTATTCTTCCCTTTGCACAGTTTTCCCAAGGATCTTAATTGGTGGGGAAACTGCTAGTGTCAAGGAAGAAATTCAGCCTCTATTGCTCCATCTTAAGCTCGTTATGTCTAGTCCTGCCCTCAGTGGATGTGAAGAATTTGAGTCTCCAATATGTGTGTGAGAAATACTGTTTCTTAGGCTCAGCAAGCCTGACCCAACTTCTCCATGGAGACCATGTTTCCTAGATCTCTGAAACCCTTAGTCACCCTCTTCCAATTGGTCCCTCTATTTCCTGAAGTAATGTATACCTGCAGATGTGCTCAGGACTCCAGCCAGGAACTGAGCAGTACTCAAGAGGAAGGGAGTGCTGTTTGGAACTGCTACATATCCAATCATATGAGGTTGTTTCTACAGTGTGTTTTTGCTATCAGACCTGGGTTTGGGGTTTTTTTTCATTTTATTTTTATGAACTGCCAATTACTGCCTCATTTAGTAAAACATTATCTAGTGTTTGTGAAAGCAATTACCAAACCACTATCATAATTTTTGGAGAGATTAAGCCTACAAGTTGAGAATGCTCAAAGCTGAAAATTGCTTGGGTTTGCATGTTCTAATACTAGTTACACATACCTCTACTTGCTCTTCCTAACTTTCATTGTTTTTTTAAATTCTTAATAAAAAAATATGTGCCAATAAAGAATCTTGATCTTTTTGATCTTGATGTGCCAATAAAGAATCTTGTCTGTCTTTTATATTCAGCCACATCAAGACCAAGTGGCTTCACAGGATAAGTCAGGCTGGAAAACAAAATAGGCTGAAATATGGAGGTAAGCCCTAGCACAATGAGGGAAGTGAAAATGCATGCATGAAATGCTTCAGTGTGATTTTGCAAATAGTTAGAACAGCAATTAGAGAAACATTTGAAAAGAGCAGGATGGATCTGGAGACAAGTTTGTTCAACACCTATGAGTGTTCTTCATATTAATTTTTAGTATCTGGTTTTAGAAATCTTGAGAAAGTGGAGGTAATGGTCTGACAGAAGAACAAATGCATTTTGTTGGAAGTGGAGTGAGTCCTGTGAAAATACCATGTTATTAGAATGGAAGCCACTTCCTTCCATATAAGATGATCAGTTTAAGGCAAGGTGCTTGCTCCTCTAATCCTCTTTGCTATCCCATGACTGAGACTTTGGAGTCTTTGAAGTGAATTTACCACAGGAGTGGGGGAATCATCCAGATCTCTTCCAGCCTGGCCTCATGGAAGTTTCCTAGGTGCTAAGATGATTGTTAATGAAGAAGACAGGTCTTATTTCATACATTGCATAAAGAAGTGAATTGAGAATGTCCATATTGGTAGCAAAGGAGTTGTTGGTTCCTAACATCCATTTGCCATGGTTCGAGTGTGCTGAATTTAGAATAGTGGCCTTACAGGAAAAGGTCCATAAGTGTTCTCTAATGCTTCTGAGCCATTCATTCCATTCAGGTCAGCTTTTTCTACTTTGTAAAAGAGAGAAAGAATGAAAAAAGAGTGTCTATCACTGGAAATATGCACTAGAGAAAGCAGCTTTGGAAATACAAGATTAAGGAAATAAAAAAATTGGACTTGTTAGTGTAATGAAGTTTAATGGTAAGAATTCAAAATGGGTCTGTTACTATAATCAAGCAGAGAAAAGGCTCTAATCCTTTTGAAGAATACAAGGGTTTTTTACATTTTTGTCCAGGTGTGGTATGATGGATGGGGCCAGATGTCTGTGGTGCAACTCTGGACTCTGTGTGAGTCAAGCTGAATTTGGCCAATATTTTCAGAAGAGACTTACTAAAGGGATAAGCTTTATTGTGTTGGTGACAACCTACCTCAAGCTTTCACTTCAGAAACATCCAATCTTACCTCTTAGGTGATAACTGAGACACTGTAGATTTTCACTGTGCTAGGAAAAGGAAATACTTGCTGTTTCAAACTTTCTCATGCACTGAATGGGGAAGGACATATGTTTTTAAACTTACCACCTTGTTTACCTTTTGAACCGTGCTGAAAGTTTTCTGTTTGAACCTAGGAGAATCTTGCACATGGTACTGGGGTGAATATATATAAATCTTAGCTGACTGCTAGGCATTGTTAATCTGTTTTTATATTATGTACATTTACAAAATTTTAGTTGAATCAAATAGAAACAGGACATAGGCTTTGAAGTATGTTTTGAGCCAGGATCTGAATTAGAATAAACAGATTGATAAGTCAGTTGCACAAAGTTAGATATATGTTTTCCCC